>QLSR01000647.1:8157-66839 GCA_031780015.1 Citrullus colocynthis
GGGGGGGAGGGAGGGAGGGAACCTTGTCCAGTTGGAGATACCCTCAATAAGAGCAGAAAGGGACGTTGTCTTAAAAATTGTTTTGAAGGTCCTTAATGTCCTGACAACTATGATTTTGATCAAACAATAATATGCAAAGCAGACTGCCATTGAAACTTCCCAATTTTTGAAGCCACACGGCAGAAGATTGCAATAATGACAGTTTGAAAGCGTCTTGCTTTCTTCTCTCTGTGGCACCACACTGTGTTTTGTAATTTTCTTTCTTTTCTTTTCTAAGGAGGATTTTTCTTTTAGATTTAATGTCCTATACTTTATCTTTTTAATAGGTCATGCTAGAGTTATTATTTCAATGTTACAAGATGTTCAGAAGAGCAATCAGAAGATGACAATGTTGCAATTAGTTGACAAATTAAAAGCAAAACACAACGAATTAGGTTGGTTTTCTGATTGAATTATGATATTATTCACTGTTTCAAGTTAACTAGGATGAGTATTTAAGTTATTGCACAAATGACCTGTACGTATTGCTATCTAACATGGTTCTATATAGTTTTAGAATGGAAACTACCCAAATGTGGCTGTTTTTGAATTTTCACGTGTTGTGGTACATCTAATTACCTCACATAGAGAGAGAGAGAGAGAGAGAGAGAGAGAGAGATAAGTGACCATAGGTAGGAAAATGAATTTTATCGATTTAGATATTAGGTATTGTATGTTGGATGCCAACGGTAGTGGATCTTAGAAGATAATAACCTAACCTTTTAGTTTAAACTAGACATTAATTGAAGGTTAGATCTAACATGATGAAGATTCAAGTATCAAATAAGTAAATTGCAGCAAGTAGTTGGAAAACATCACTTTAAAATACTCGTTAACTAGCTTTTTTTTTTTTTTAACCTTTGATTATTCATTAGTTTTAGCATTTTAAACAACTGGAGCTTCTCCCTTTCTATCACGTGCATTTGAGTATACTGCCATCCTTTTATAATTCAATTTCTTTCTTGTTGTTTGATAAAAATTGTTTTGCTTGGCAATCGGGGAATTTCATTATTGAAGTCATAACTTGTGTTTTATAATTTCAGTTTCTGACCTAAGGAAAGAGGAAATAGAGCAACTTATTATACAACTTCTATTAGATCGTGTTTTGGTAAGTATTCTTCCTCTTTATGCAACTTGCTTTAATACATTGAAGGCTTGGGGAAGGTGGGGAGAGGTGGAATCATGGAGCTATTTAGCATTTTATTACATCCTTGAGGTTCTCTCAAATGAAAGATTTTTCTCCTGCCTTTTCCTAATTGAGACAAATAAGGAGCATTGCTGTAACCTCTTTACGTTCTGTTGGGATTGGAGACCTTCCTTCTGTATTCATTTTATCATATATACACTAGTGCTCTAAAACGTTGCTTGGGTCCCCTCCAAAGCTAAAATATAGAATGAAACTTATGTCACGTAACTCACAGAATGGAACATTCTAATTGTTCTTTAAGATTAATACGAAACGCTTCTCGGTCAACATTCAATCAAGACCTCCATAACATCATAAGAAGTATAAATTCTCTTCTATTCATTTGATCAAAAATTTTCTTCTATTAATCAGTCTAATTTTTATGACATGTAGTTAGTTTTTCCTGTTCGTTGATTGGCTCATCTATGCTGCTAAATTATAGCTCTTCTAACCCTTTGTGACATTGAAATAATTGTCTGTTGCTTCAGAAAGAAGAATTTCAGCATACAGCTTATGCTACAAATGCGTACGTTACAGTTGGGCCATTGGCCCGGCAAGTGTTGCAAGGTTAGGATGCTTTTTTCCAACAAATGATGGCCATATGAAAACCACTGAAAACTAAAAGGATTATTTTCCCTTGTTATAGGAATGATTTTTGCGTTCTTTCAAGTTTCAACATACAAAAATTAAAGGAAACTACTGTATCCTAATTTCTAAACAACTTTTCAGTTATTATACCTATCCTCAAAAGTTTGGTTTTCGTTTTTCTCTCCAGTCCAATGAAACTTGGACGGTTCCAATTATTATAATTTTGAATTTCAGAGAATAAGAAACACAATTTGGTCATCGAACTATAATTATTATTCTTATTTTTCTTAAAAATAGGATAACAAGAAATATAATAGTTGACTTTGTTGACTTGACATTGTTCTGCATGCAGGGAAGAAGGTTGTGAAACTTGAGATTTCCAGCAAACAAAAGGTAACTGGTGTTAAATCTAGAAGAAAAAGTGTTGCTTCATCAGGTTTGGAGTATAAGCTTGACGAGCTACGCAAGGAACTAGCGTCCGTTGACGGAGGTATATTCCCTCATTCAGTTCTATCGACCCAGCAAATCGGGATCTTAAGTGCCGAAAAGCCCACTTCCTTGGATCAGGCAAGTCTTTCTTAATATCATTTTAAGTATTGATTTCGAAAAGAGTTGGCTACAAAACTCGAGGGCTAGGTCCCCACCCCGATCAGGGCGGAGAATCCTTGGTTTGACTAGGGATAGGGGTTGAACTGGGGATTAAAGTAGGGTCCCCAGTCGGGGACGGGGTGGGGATGGGGGAGAGCATCCCTGCCCCATCCCCAAACCCACCCCATTTGGTCTTTTAATATATTTTAAAAATATATAAATATACTAAAGGAAAATTATTATAAATAGAAAAAATATCAAATTATTTATAAATATAAATTCTTTTTTACTATCTACCGCCGATAGACTTCTATCACTTGAGAGATAGAAAGTCAAGCAATAAAAGTCTATTGCAGTCTATGAAATTATTTTATATTTGTATATAATTTGGCTCATTTTACTATATTTGAAAACAACTCTATATAAAATATGTTTTATTTATGTGAAGTTTTATAAATTTGGAAAAAAATTGCAATTTTCTTTTAATTCTGTTTTGTTTTGCATTCTTTTTAATTGTTGCTTACTGTACTATTTTCTTTAAAATTTCTTTTTGAATTTTTGTTCCATTTTTCTAAATCCAAGTGAGATTAACTATATTAACTCTTTTTAATAAAGGAAAATTTGTTTTTATAATCAACAAATATGTAAGGTTAATAAGGGTAAGCGTAACATTTTTTTTTAATAACCTTTTTATTTTCAAGTGGGGTTCCCCAATGTTTCGGGGAGTGGGACCCAATTCAACAATGAATCCCCTTCCTTGCCTTCAGTTCGAGGGGATAGGGGCAGGGATGGGGATTAATTTCCCCCACGGGGAGGGGAATCCCCCTACCCGGTCTCGCCCCGTTGCCAATTCTAATCATAAGCATCTAAATTTAAGGATTACAAAAAATTTCTATTAACTATTCTGTTTTTAGTTTTCTGTTTTTGAAAAATGTTAGTTCATAGACATTATTTCAAACACATAATCAAGTTTTGAAAACTACTCTTGAAACATTCCAAAAGGAAAAAAAAAACTGAAACAAAATAGTTCCGAAATGGGTGCATGAAAAATGGTAGCAATTGGTTTCTTGAGTTTAAAGTCTTAAAAATTCAGCTAGTTTTTTTCCGTTTTCTTGTTACAGAAAAAAAAAAAAAAATCAACTAGTTTCTTCTTTGAACACGTTAGACTGCAGTTGTGATTCACCATTCTAAATGATTTTAATTTGCAGTTGGAGACAATGATTGGAAAAGTGAAGGCAGAGAAATATGGGAATAGAATTGTTGAGGAAATAGAAAAGTGGTCCATCGGTCAAAACCCAAATGCTTCACAACAAGATGAAAACAGGACTCCAAAAAGACCAAAAACCATTAACACTAGCGTTGTTATAGAGAGCAGCGACGAGGAAGCTTTATGAATTCAACTCACCATTTTGCCTCCAACACTCAATCCAACTGCTTTCTACCTTTCTTCCTCATCTCTCCTCTCTTCTATTTCCTATCTAACAACTACTCTAATTAAAGCCACTTTTTTTTTTTTTTTTTTTTTTTTTNGTGACACTAACTTATGCAATGAGAAGTGGATTCTTCATTACTAATATAGTTGAACTTCATTCCTCCATATGTGTGTGTAATGTGTATGTATGTATTTGCATATATATTTTTATCAAAAATTTGTTCCATCCTTTAACGGTTGAAATATCATTTTGGTTTTTGTTCAATTTTAGTCTATGTATGGTAAATCTTAAATTTAGTCCCTTGAAGTTCGTTTTTATTGAAATTGATTAAGTAATTATAATAATTTTTAGGCTAAATTAAAGAACATTTGGTTCAACTTTCAAAAGTTTAAAAAATACTTCTAAACTATTAACAAGAGTTCAAAAATACTCTTTGTCATCAGTTTTGGATGTAAACCATTAAAGTTTTGTTTTCAAAATGTTTAAAAATACTCGACTTAAAAAAAAAAAAAAAGTTAAAACATGTATTCACCGGGAGTGTATGAACATAAAGTTGCAAAAACAACTTTAATATTAAAAAAATACTCCTATTGTTAATATGGTGATTAATCTATTCGAAGTTTTCATAAGTTAAAAAAGAACAAATTTAAAAACAACTGTATAGATATCTTCATTTTCTTTTTCATTTTCTCTTAATTTTTCAAATTTTAGCTTACACCAATTTTCTTAGCAATCAGAATATAAAACCAATATTTAAGATTAAAACATAAAAGTTCTATAAAATCTCACGAAATTCTAAAATCAAAGTTTCCCTTTAAAACATGTCAAAACGATAAATAGTCAAATAAAATAATGTGGTTGACTATTAACACACATTGAACTACTAACATACAACTTTGTTAAAACATTTAAATCCTAAAATCTCGTGCTTCTTCTGTTTCTTTTTTATTATTATTATAGTTCACATACCTTAACTGAAGTGTACAGTTTTATTTATTATTTTATTTTAGATAAAAAAAATGTCAGATAGTTAACAAAACGAGGAGTAAGGGTTATGGGAGAAGGGAGAGAAAAAAAATATGGAAAATAGAAAAGTAAGACGATTTTAACGGTTTATGTTCATATTAAGGGTAGTTTTGAACTTTCTTTTAAGTTAAGTATTTTTGAAGCTTTTGAAAATTGAAGGGTATTTTTTACACAAAAAACTAATGGTTTCAATCTAAATCTAATGGTAAGGGTATTTTTTTAGTTTAAGGTACTTTTGAAACTTTTGAAAGTTTAAGGGTATTTTTGACGACGTACAAAGTTTAGTGGTATTTTGTATAATTTAGGCTAATTTTTATGGAAATAAACACAATATCTAAATACGTTTTCAAAATTTATAGTGAAAATGCTAATAAAAAAATAAAAAGTAATGAAAAAAATCTACAATAAACTGTAATAATGACTCAATTTAAGATTTATTAAAAATATTGGACATTTGAAAGATATGAACTAAAATTGAACAAACTCCAACATATAAGGGAATATAATGATATTTTAACCTATATATATACTTGAGTTCAACATAGGGGTGGAAGGATTTCAACCTCTTTTGATCTAGTTTGAGGTTGATAGCACATATTTTATATTAGTTGAGCTATGTTCACTCATTAAATTTTTATGTGTTAGATTTTTGTTTTATGGGTTATTTAGGGAGTTTTACATAAAAAGTCCTCTTTGGGCTTTATATTTTATAAATGTTTAAAGAAGGTTTTGATGATATGAAAATTGCATAAAAATGTAAAATTGAGAACTAAATTAACTTTAAGGGATTAAAGGATAACAGTAATTTTGACGATTTTAAAATCACCCCAAACATACACTACAGGTAGTTTTTTTTTTTTTTAATTTTTAATTTTTTTTTTCAGTCTTGGAGGTTTTATTTGTGAATTCAAGTAATATGTTAAAAAATGAACTAGAAAAATTGGAAATGAACTTAGCTCAATTTATCATAATGAATTTACAAATATTTAGAAATAATAGTAAAATATCCTAATGTATCTGCGATAGACTACAATAGACTACTATCTATGTCTATGAGATAGATAGTAGTTGATTGTAATCTATTGCATATAGAAAATAAAATTTTGATATATTTTTATATATCTTGGTTCATTTTTCTATATTCAAAAACCACCCGTATAAATATGAGTTTTATTTCTTTTTTATTTATTTATTTTTTTTGAAAAAGGTTTATAAATATGAGTTTATTCTAGTATTTATTTGTTTGTCCTTGCGGATTCTAATTTTCAAAGTTCACATAAGCCTATACTTCATCTCCATGACAAAAGAACCGGGCATCGAAAAAACCAAACCGTCGGTCTGTTTTGTTCTTGGTCTGAAGCGAAAACCGGATTCTTGGTGTCTCCATATTTCGCAATGAAAAGTAATCGGAACTCCATGCCCAAAAATCCGAGGCCAGTTCGAAGCTCTAGGGTTTTAAGTTTCAACCATGAAGCTATCCTTCTCTCTTCCTTCCAAATCCTCTTCTTCTTCTTCCAAGCCAAATCTCGTCAGACCTTCAAAGGAATTCGACGATAAAACCCTAGATCATGGAGGTTCAGGCGATTCCAAAGAGTATGTTAACGAGTTTGACGCTTCAAAACCCTTGTCCGAAACCAGCGGCAAGTCCAGAAAGTTGGTTATTCCTTCCCTCGAGAACGAATGGAGGCCGCTGAAGAGAATGAAGAATCTCGAAGTTCCGCTTGATCAATCGGTTGAATCTGATCTCAAGTTTGAGTCCGCCTCTGGATTAGATCCGGCAGAAGATTCGAAGATGTCGTATGGTCTTAATGTCAGGCAGTCCGTTGACGGTATGAAGAGTGCCGATGAGTCAAAATCTGGGGAGGAGCCGCTGCGGCCTGCTCCTTTGGAGGTTATTATGCTGGAAAAATTTAAAGCGGATCTGCAGAGGCTACCTGAGGATAGAGGTTTCGAGGATTTTGAGGAGGTTCCTGTGGAAAGCTTTGCTGCTGCTTTGATGGAAGGCTATGGATGGCGTCAGGGTCGGGGAATTGGGAGGAACGCGAAAGAGGATGTTAAAGTTAAGGAATATAACAGAAGAACTGACAAGAAAGGGCTAGGATTTGTCAGCGATGTCCCTGTTGGCATTCCAAAGAAGGAGGAAGAGAAAGATGGGGGGAGAGAACGCGAAAGAAACAGGGATGGAGGCAGAGTGAAGGAAAACAGAGATCAAGAAAGTGATGGATTGGCTTCTATTGGGAAGCATGTTAGGATTGTTGGTGGAAGAGATGCGGGTTTGAAAGGCAGAATTGTGGAGAAATTAGATTCCGATTGGTTTGTCCTTAAGCTTTCTAAAAGAGACGAAGATGTCAAACTGAAAGTTCGTTCAACTGATGTTGCTGAATTGGGTTCCAAAGAAGAGGAAAGGTTCTTGAAGAAACTGGAGGAATTGAAAATTAAAGATGAAAACAGAGGCCAGAAACGGAGAAGAGAAGTTGAGAGATTAGCGGAGAAGCGTGAAAATGGTACAAGGGACAAAGAGAAGAGGAACAGTAGATCATCTTGGCTCACTAGTCATATTCGTGTTAGAATCATCAGCAAAGAATTGAAGGGAGGAAAGTTTTATCTAAAAAAGGGAGAGATAGTAGACGTAGTTGGACCCACGATTTGTGACATATCCATGGATGGAAGTAGAGAGCTTGTCCAAGGGGTTTCTCAAGAGCTTCTTGAGACTGCACTTCCCAGACGGGGGGGGCCTGTTCTTGTTCTTTATGGTAAGCACAAGGGAGTTTATGGGAGTTTAGTCGAGAGGGATCTTGACAAAGAGACAGGGGTAGTACGGGATGCAGATAGCCATGAATTACTTAATGTGCGTTTAGAACAGATTGCTGAATACATTGGTGACCCAAGTTACTTGGGATATTGATTCTTTATACCCAAGATGGTGATGGACCTGTTATAGTGGTTCATCTGTTTTTATCAGGTACTTTTGGTTCTGATAGTACTTCTTATGCTCACTTAATTGGTCAATCTGCTACTTTGTTTAACATGTTGAAATGTTCCTCTCAGTACCTTTCATAGGCAAACTTGTGTGTTTCATGTGAAAATTGTTGGTTTAACATATAACGTCAAATGATGAGAGCTGAGGACCAATGGAGGAGGGTAGCTTAATGTTGTTGTTGTTGTTGTTTTTTTTTTTTTTTTTTTTTTTTTTTAAAATGTGGGTTTTATTATTTTTTTTTTTTTTGTTTTTTTTTTTTTTTTCTTTTTTTATTTTTTGTTTTTTTTTTTTTTTTTTTTTTTTTTTAAAATGTGGGTTTTATTATTTTTTTTTTTTTTGTTTTTTTTTTTTTTTTCTTTTTTTATTTTTTGTTTTTTTTTTTTTTTTTTTTTTTTTTTAAAATGTGGGTTTTATTATTTTTTTTTTTTTTGTTTTTTTTTTTTTTTTCTTTTTTTATTTTTTGTTTTTTTTTTTTTTTTTTTTTTTTTTTAAAATGTGGGTTTTATTATTTTTTTTTTTTTTGTTTTTTTTTTTTTTTTCTTTTTTTATTTTTTGTTTTTTTTTTTTTTTTTTTTTTTTTTTAAAATGTGGGTTTTATTATTTTTTTTTTTTTTGTTTTTTTTTTTTTTTTCTTTTTTTATTTTTTGTTTTTTTTTTTTTTTTTTTTTTTTTTTAAAATGTGGGTTTTATTATTTTTTTTTTTTTTGTTTTTTTTTTTTTTTTCTTTTTTTATTTTTTGTTTTTTTTTTTTTTTTTTTTTTTTTTTAAAATGTGGGTTTTATTATTTTTTTTTTTTTTGTTTTTTTTTTTTTTTTCTTTTTTTATTTTTTGTTTTTTTTTTTTTTTTTTTTTTTTTTTGGGTCTGACCTTTATGCATTAAATCGCTAAATCAGAGGGAAATTGCTGGTATTGAGGCTAAATAAATGAGCAAAATTCATTTGATCAAGCGAAAATGATCTACATTGCAAAACTTCTGTTGGCAACCTAATACTTTACATGCTATCAAATATTGAACTAAGCCTTAGCCCTACATTTCCCACATATTATATGAGTGATGTAATAAATATTCATGTTCTTATCTGTACGTCAGAACTCAAGGGACATAGCTGTACGACCAATACAACAATCATGTTCCAGTAAGGTTGTTTCTTGTCATTTTTTCTGTTGGTTTAGGGTTTAGGGTTTGAATTTTGAAGATACTAATCTAAGAGACCAAACATTGTAAAATTTTTGGACCCAAAGTAAAAACAGGAGTTAATTTAAGGCACCAAAACTATATTTCAACTTTAGATTCTCAACCTTCTTTCAGCGTATCTATAGAGCAGTGAATTAACCATTATTTTAGTCCATTTGCAACCATTAGCTGCTGTTAGGATTAGGATTTTGTTCTTGTTGAATTAGATGATATTTAGGATTATGTAAATTGTCCCTACTTTCTGATTGATGATATTTACAAATCTTTCAGAGTTTTGATAAAAGCCATTCCGTGACATGTGACGGTATCCAAACAAAGTCTCTAACATAGATGAGCAGCCTGTGTGCATGTTCATAACAAGTCGTCTTAGAATGCGCAGAGCATGGAAGGGTACGCAGAAAATTCCTGCACCTGCAAAGTGGAGTGGTGAGATAATTATTCTCTCTTATTATCCGCAGGATGCTTCTAAATCTTTTGGTAATTTTCACTTCATTTGTTTGCAAATTGGCTTTTTCATACGTCCAAGAATAATCTGATTGTGTTTGTGATTATTAATTGTGGGGATATGCTAAGGTTAAATCTTTCAAATTACAATTTAACCCCAACACATATGCTTCGTTGTCCCCCTAATGTTTTGAATTGTAATGGAGGCATAACTCTTGAATGGTTTTCTATGGAATACATGCATATTATTGCACTATTCCACTCCTTCATTGAAGTAAAGTAAGAAATAAGTATGAAAGTGAAGGTATTCTACTCTTTTTTAATGTCTGTTCTTTGACTAATATTTTTCCAGATTCAAATCTTCACCAACGGCATCTCTCCTACAAAGTCGAAAGTTGGTCACTGAGCATGATTGGATGAATCAATTTCTAAGTTTGAAGTTCTGTCCATTGAGTAACGTATACGAGAGATTGATCGAGTCTGATGCTCACACTTACCAGGGCGTAGTCATTCTAACTATCTTTTGAGCCCATATTATGTAGACCTTTATTTGGACTTCTACGCATGGAACCATAATTCTTCAAATAATGGGCTTCCCTTCGAAATTGCTCGGTCCGTCTTTATCTTTCGTCTGTATCTATCTCTATTTTCCGAGAGAGTTTGCCTGATTCAATCAACTTTTATGCTGCCAAAAGAGAGATTTTTGCCCTGGCATCTAATACCAAAGAATTTGTTTACTTTTTTCTTAGGTAGTATTCTTGGCCTTTACATATCGCTTAGTTTGGGAGTGTATAGGGGGAATCGGTACATAAATTTATATATTCATGACTGATCAGTAGTTTATACCATACTACATTACAAGCATACAACATTGGGGAACCATTGGATGATTATTTTGAATGAGTTGCATTCATGCAACATTATCTTCAGTGATATACAAGAGCCAATCTCGAAGTAGTAATATCCAATGCAGACAAGAGGCCTCTGTTAATGCCAGGATCTAGCTTGGCTCGAAAAAGCTTGGAGGTATCAGACATCTGCCTCACAAAACGAGTAAATCGAACCCAATTACTATACTCAAACATGTTCTTGTCCATCCTCACAAAATTGAAGGAAAACCAGGGCTTCTCCAACCCATCTGTATAAACCCTTGACATCTTTACAACCTGTTGAAATGAGTCATCGTCCAACCTCGATGCGGAGTTTTCACCTTCCAAAGGTATGTCACACAGCCGAGCAGCCGTCAGCAGCTGCCGAAGAAACCCTTCTGGGCTACTGACAGGGTTCATCTGCTTTTCAACCACATCTTTCATTTCGAAGCATGAACAACAGATAGTGAACCTATACCTTCCAAACATGCGAACAATTGGGAGATAACCATCTCGGAATGAAGTATTGTAGTAGCCAGCTGTTAACTCTGATGGGTGAGATTTTGTTCCATAATGCCAATGAATCCCACCTAATTTGGCTGACAAATTTACTTCAGTACCTCTAAAAATGGTTTCAGCTTCTTTGCATAGTCTCTCCCCATGTAGTAGAAGCATTTCTGAGTACCATTTGAGAAAAAAATCCCCATAAGGAGTCTTCCAAGAACCATCATCACCTCTAAAAAACTCTGTTTGTTCAGGATTGTTCATCAAATTACTAGCACCAATTGGACCTCCATTTCCCCATTCACGCATACCAACATTTTGAGCACAAGCATTCAGAGATGCAAGCATATACTGAACCATAGCAGTAAGAAAAAGAAATCAGAATAAGCTCTTGAAAATGCAATTAGATTCAAAGGAGGTGGTGCAAAAGCTTTACTCGTTTCTCTACCTTATCATAACACTGAAATTCTCCAAGCTCACGAGAGCGCCACGACCATGTTAACTTCTGGGAAGGGGCTGAAGGATATCTTAATTCACCCGCAGGACCCATTCCAATTTGAATTCCCTGTAATACGAACACTAAGAAATGGATATAAGTGCCAAATTCAGAGTCGGGGACTTTGAAAATTGATGTTGCCAGATTAAGCGAAACTTGCCGTTACAATGGCTCCAAGATAAGGCCTAAAAGTGCCTCTGAAACTTCTCATAAAATCTGCATATGCTTGGATAGGTGATCGTCCACGCAAAACAGGAAGAGTGTCACATCCAAGAGTAATATACTCCGAATTTCTTCTTCCAAATCTGTCAGAATATGCTAAATCGGGATCTTTATTGATCTCTTCAAGTACCCATTTTGGAAGGGGAATCCTTAATGTTTCATTGGGGAAACAAAAGGGAAATAAAGGAGAGACTTCAGATTCAATGGCAGATAAACCATTATCTTAGAATAATGAAAGTTGTATGAAATTTAAAATAATTCAAATTTTCCGCAAGATAACTATTATTTCACATAAAGTATTACACTAACAAGTTTTCATTTTGTACAAACAAAAATCTATCCGCTTCCAAGTTCGTAGGTGGTTAACAAACTTAAGTAAAAAATGGAATGTACAAACAGGAGGCAAAACCTCAAGAAAGTCAATACAAAAGGCCTTTCAATTGGCTTTAGTCATAAGAGTATGATAATAATAATAATAATAATATAAGACTAAAACAGCACAGCAGAAATTGATAGCAATATCTTGGCAACAAACAAGGTAAAAGGAAAAGTTCTAGATAAGAAGAAAACTTTGATTGAGTTATGTTATAGTATGATTGACAGATATTGACAAGCTCTGGAGCCATGAATGAATGTGCTGCAGGACAGTATGGCGCGATCAGCCATGTAATGAATCCTTAACTTCATCCTTTTTATTGTCTCGTCTTATGGTATGATGCATATCTTAGTGTTATTTTTATGATCTATCGACGTGATTGAATGACTTTTTACCTTTGAAAATCTCTCGTAAAAGCAGCACCATCTTCTTTGGTTCTTGTCTTGAGAGTTGAGACTATCTAGGAGTTCTAAAACCCCAGGGTTCACCTTTTGCATTATTTGAAGAGAAACACCTTTTTACTGATTTGATAATATATACATATATATTTTTTTTTTTAAAAAAAAAAACATGGTGTAACGGAGAATGCAGGAACGATTGAATATAAAACCAAAACCTATAAACCTTCCAAAAAGAAGCTTACAAAAACACACCACCACCCAAATTATTCAAGTACGGAGGGAACCACCAAGAACAATGATATTGTGCCAAATTAAACATTTCCTCCCACCCTAACTTCTTATCCTCAAATATATACTGTTATTCCTACATTCAAATGTAAGTTCATTATTGCTCCTCTCTTTCCATAAAAGTGATTTGCTTACTTTTCCAAAACTTTCCAACAGAGCAGGTGAGAGGCATTCTTTTAAACATACCCATCCATTACTTATGACCACGAGCTAAGAAGCATTGGCACGAAGACGAGAGACGGACGCAACATGACAAAGATCCGACGATGCGTCAGTCTCTAAAAGTAGGACAGGGACACACTTTTTAAAAGTAGAATATGTGTATGTTTTGATATATTAATACTTTTTAGATAAAAGATGTAAATTTTACATTAAAAAATCTAATTCATTCACTAAAACCATACAAAGTTGAGTCAAATAACGATATTTGAGAACTTAAAAGTATAGTTGGGTATGACTAGAGGAAGAGGATGTCATCCTAGTACTTTAGGAACGACCAATTAAATAAATAAGGGTTAGACTCTATAGCTATATATTTTTCCCATTTCTTGAAAAGGAAAAAAAAAACAAAAAATAAAAAAAAAGAACCTACTACTACTACTATATATTTTTTCGACTTTTTAGGTTAAAATTAGTGAAAAAGCCTCGTCCAAGACGTGCTCACAATTAGAAAAGTAAAAAATAAAAGATAGAAAAAAATTCATATATGTTTGGACTATCTGTATCTGACATGTGTTCATGCTTCCAAGACCACGAGTATCAACATATTTGAAAGAAAGAATTCTAGTTGCATCTATCAAAAAAAGGTTGAACAAAGATGTGACACAATACTCTTTTTTCTTTTTCTTTCTTTATTTTTTTTCAAAATGGGGTATAGGGATTAAACCTCCGATTTTAAGAGGAGTATCTGTTAATTACTATTGAATTTCACTTTGGTTCAATACTGAATATATGTGACTTTATACCCCTTCCCCCCATACCACCAACCTCAAAGTGGCATTAGAATCCAAATAAAGGCCTCTTATTTCTTTGGATACTTCTGCTTCCATGTTGTGGTTGATAAATTAACCCCTAATGCAACATGTGCAACAGTCGAAGTGTGGGATAAATTACCCCACAATGGCATTAGCGTCCAAATAAAGACCTCTTATTTTGTTGATTTTTGTGGGACATCCTTCTAAGAATGGCAACCGTTTTTTGGTCCCTTTGGTCTGAACAGAATGAGGGCTTTTCAATGATCAGTACTCAACCTTTGAGAGTTTTAGAGATTTAGTTATTCTTAATGCTTTGTGGTGTAAATGTTCACAACCTTTGAAAATCAAAGTCTTTTCGTTTTAAGATTTTTTTTATCCTCCCCTACCCTGGGTTTTATTGTCCCCCCGACTCAACAAAATGTTTACTGAGTTGTCTCAATTCTGAATGAGTTAGCACCTAGATTCCATTATATTGCATTTTTATCCCACATCACTCACTCACATCTCCGTTGAACATGATACCACATGCAGCAAAGAAAAAGATACCTTAAAGGCTAATCTCCGAAGTAAATATATTCTTTTGTTTTTTTTTTAAGGAAACCAAACTTTTATTGAGAAAAAAACAAAAAAAGAAAGAATATGAGGGCATATAAAAATACAAGCCTCAAAACAAGAAGAATCCAACAGTAACTACAAAAAGGACTCCAATGGACCAATATCATAGTAACATAAAGGCCTAGTGAACGACTTCTAGTGAGAAGAGCTACATCTCACTACCTCCCAAAACCTCCTCTCCCGAGATCTCAATCTCTTTGAAAATCCTATTGTCTTGCTCAAGTTGAATATCCTAGAAATTAGCAAAGAAACTCACATTTCACAGCAGTTTGCCCCTACCCCTAAAGGAAGGGTGCATAAGCGCTCATCTCTATTGCGAACCCCACTAACACAAAACAACATTCGCCAATGATCCCAGAGGTAGTTTGCGAACTAGAAATCCCACAGAAAATGATTTAGATCCGACCAATGCGTTCAGTAGAGAATGCACCATTGCAGGAGCAAGATGAAGAAAGAGTGTCGTTAAACAAAATCCAAGGTATCAACTCTCCCAAATAAACCTTGCCACAAAAAACCTTAACCCTTTTTGGAATTGTAGGAAAAACTGAAGCCTCAGCAACAGTCATCGAAGCGGGCGGAAGACAATGTGAAAATGGGAGTGCCAAGAGAACCCCCTAGAAGGTGGGCTACCAACTGGGAGGAAAGAGCAACTTTTTGCAGCATAACTCATGAAAGTAACAGAGACTATAATTCAATGATGCAAAAGGTTCTTCGGTTCCTGTCGTTTCATGATGAGGATCGTACCCATAGGTGAGAGCATTTCAATCTTCCAAAGACCGGTCATATTTATTCTCACTAGTCATTGATAACAGAGCAGTTTGAAACTTTGAATGGCCAAAGTCTTCACGCTTGACAAAGCTTTGAAGCCCTCTACAAGTGCTACTCATCCATTCCTGGTTTTCTTAATCCACAACTTTTACTTCTCATCCCCTTGAAAATTTTTTGACTGAAGGGGTCGAAGGTAATGGTTGGACGGGTTCAGAGTGCCATTGTATTGCTCCAACGTATGGAGATGGAGTATGAATTTTTTCCTACCATATTCAATTCTTTTTACTCTGCTTCTTCAACTGTGACTCATGCCAACCTCCACGGATAAGGATTTCCATTCAATCTAGGCAGAGTGCATTGAAGTTACAGGCAGGGACAATTGAACAAGAAGCTCAACGTGGAAAAATAGGGACATGGAGAAAGGGGGAGGTTTAGGATTTGAGGCTGGGAGTAAGGAGAGAATGAGTCATTTTCCACTTCTTCTCTAGTTCGCTTAGTGCTGAATTTTAAAATTGTATGGATACATGTGTATGCCAGCTTTTTTATTTCTCTTCATTTTTAACTCGCCATTAAATATTAGAGGGCTATGGCACTTATATCCATATAACACTGCACTATACTCCAGATCTCTGACCTCCCAAAAACTCTTGCTCTAGACTCTAAAGTTGTAATTTTAACTCTATTCAATCGAATGCAGCTGCCAAAAAGACATATCTTACAGAAATCCATATATCTGCAGATTCTTCTTCTTTTTTTACTCATGCTGTCCCCCTAGAACTCTCCCTCCCCCAACCTAGAGGCTATCCAGAAAGAAGAAATGGGAGAAATATTAAATTAAAAGAATGGAAGTACGTCCCTATGGTGATGCTACCTAGCCAAAACAGAACTTCAAAAATTAGAGAAACCAAACCGACTAACCAGTGAGGATCGTCCGGCCCGAAGCCGTTTTGATTGAATGTAAACACAGCACGGACTTTGAGACTAAACCGACGAGCCATAGCCACAATTTCCAAATACCCTTTCCAATTATAACTACAAGGCACATCCGTCTCCACCAAACCCCACCATACTTCAATCACAACGCCTTCAACTCCAGCCGCCGCAAGCGCCCTGAAGGACTGCGACATTGCCTTCCTCCTACGCAGCTGGCCATCCGGAGACACAGCATCGAGAGGAAGCGTAACGAATACAGCACCGCCTGAGTTTCGACGCTCCAGAGAAAACCCATGATGGAGAAGCTCGTATTGAACATCGCCGTTGTCCGGAGCACCAAAAAAACCAGCGGCCGCGGAGAAGATGGAGGAATTGAGACGGGAAGAGATGAAAAGGGTACGAGGAGAAATGGAAGGGAATGGAGAGAAGGAAGAAGGGTCAGTCCTGGAGGAGGAGAAAGAAGCAGAAGGGGAAAAGGTTGGAGGAGATGGAGAGGCGATGGCCATGGAAGATTAAGGGAAAAAGAGTGGAAGAAGAATGGAATTGAGATTAGGGTTTTGGAATGGTGTGGTTTAGAGAAGAGGGAAAGAGTGGAGGAAGAGAATCCATTTGGGAAAGAAAGGACAGTGAGCCCCGCCAGTCTACCAACCAACCTCAACTCCCAAACTGCCGCTTCCCAATTAATAATGATTCTCTCATTCAACCTTCCACTTCTAAACACAAATACTCTTTTTCACTCTCAATTAATTCTTCAACTTTTTTAAATTGCACTTTAGGCCACATTTACACACGCTGAATCGTAATCGTAATAAATGAAAGGTAATTTTTAAAAAGTGAGACTTATTCTTTTTTTAATGTTTAAGTGTTTTACAGCATTTCGTATTTGTATTGACAGGTGGGTCTAGTTGGAAATATGTAAAAAAGGAATGTAATTTGAATGTCGAGCATGGGGTGATCAATCAAATAGTTTTCAAAATTTGCCCTCACACATTATCAGTTATTGTTTGACTGCTTGGATTAATCAGTAATGGTAAGTGCACAAGTGACTTTCATTGTTCACTCATTTTTTATATGGTTACTGATCTACCGTTAAAAGGTAGAGAAGAACAAACAAAATATATAGATTTCCATTTTTTTTAAAAAAAAAAAAAAAAAAAAAAAAGGGGGAAAGGGGGGGGGGGGGGGCCAAAAAAAAAAAAAGAGAGAAAAATGGGGGGGGGGGGGGCCAAAAAAAAAAAAAGAGAGAAAAATGGGGGGGGGGGGGGCCAAAAAAAAAAAAAGAGAGAAAAATGGGGGGGGGGGGGGCCAAAAAAAAAAAAAGAGAGAAAAATGGGGGGGGGGGGGGCCAAAAAAAAAAAAAGAGAGAAAAATGGGGGGGGGGGGGGCCAAAAAAAAAAAAAGAGAGAAAAATGGGGGGGGGGGGGGCCAAAAAAAAAAAAAGAAAAAGGAAAAAAAGGGGAGGGGGGGAACAAAAAAAAAATAAAAAAAAAAAAAATTTCCATTTTTTTTAAAAAAAAAAAAAAAAAAAAAAAAAGTAGTTGGTACATGGTGGGTGGTGGGGTCCAAAAACATAATAACAGAAAATGAGAAAAAGGAATACACCCTACTCCGAATCATCCTTTGGAGATGGAGTCAGTGATGGTGGGGGAACGCCTTATTCGAACTTGCAGAGTACGAAGAATCGTCCATGGATGGCAACTCTCATGCAACCTTTGAGTTGGGTGTTCTCAACTTTGAAAATGAGTACAGCAGTAATTGTAATATAATGTAATCTGAAATCAATGTTTGGATTGAGCGTTTTAGGCTCGATTTGTAATACAAAATTCATTCCCTTCCGACAGTTTTCAACCCAACCCTATTTCCTACCATTTTCACTTTATGATCTCATTTTCATTTCTTCCTCGAGTCCTCACACATTCCGATACCCCTACGATTTCCAATAATCCTATTACATTCCAACTCCCCCAAACAATCCCATAAACATAAACATATTATTGATGTGTCTTCCTAGGTTATCCAAATGGCTCGAAAGGATTCTCTATACTTCTTGCCATGTCATATTTGATGAAACCTTATATCATTTTTCTTCATTTGAACAGTCTACATCAAACTGCTCTACCTCACAATTGTCAAATCCTACCTCTTATATTTTTCCCTATGCACTTTATTTTTATCCTTCACTTTCTCAAAATACCTTAACACAACTTGTTGCATCCTTTTAGAGTGATTTGCCCATTACTCCGAAAATTTCTACAGTTGCACATGTTACAAATGATATGAACAGTACTGCCATTTTGCAGTCCATCGTCCCTGAAGAGCTATATAATACTAATGATAATATCTTATCTCATAATTCATTCAACAATGTTGCTCTCTAATGATGATATTACCAGTAATGTTGAAACTTGTGTTGCCACAAGTACATATTTACTTGAATACACAAGGGGAAAACATCAAACAATGCTTCTACATTTGTTCACAACTCTGATCCTATGAAAACAAGGGGAAGTTTTGGATTTATGTAGAAGAAAGCTTTTATGGGTATTGTTCCTAATACCACTGACACAAAACCATCCTCCTTTACATGAGCTCTTTAAGATTCAAGTATGGCAAAAGGCAATGACTGAAGAGTATATATTGACACGTTAGGTGAGACAAGTACTTGGTTTTTGACACCTTTGCCTCTTGGAAGAAGTGTTTATCTCCTGCAAATGGGTTTTTCATAAAAAAAACATCCTCTCAAGGCAACTCATATGTTAAAAGATTGTCGATTCAGCTCGTTGATTAAGAGCCTGTTTTGATTGACTAGAGAAAAGAAATGTTTTTTTAAAAAGATTATTTTTATTTAAATTTTTTTGATAAAAAATTGTATATAATACACTTCAAAATCTATTTTGTATGTTGTTAAACACTCCATTTTGTTTTAAAATGATTTATTTTTTTAAATTAAACACTTGAAAATGTGTTCCAAACACATCCTAAATCATTGTATAGATTCAAACGAGCACCAAGGACATGGGTTGAGGGCATTACATCACACTAACAAACTCTCAAGTTTAAAGCTTCTCAATTTGGTTATGTCCTTCAGTTGCTTGTTCATCTAATGATGCTCAGTCCTTTAGAGCTATTGTCGGTGCTCTTCATTATCTTGATATACACTCTACAACTTGCTTTGTAGTATGGTTGGATTCTAATCTCATCTCTTGGATAACTATACCCTCACTACATTATAAATACCTTTGTAACTCACCCATTAAAATAATGGGAAGTACTCTTTCAAATTCTGAAAGATTATAACAATCCTAGATCAATCACCCTGCTAAGATCACCTCTCAAGAAATGATTTTAGATTTTTCTAAAATCAATATTAAACCAAAATTTTTGCAAATATAGCAAAAAGAACCAAAATATTTATAAATATAGCAAAAATTTACTGTTTATCTGCGATGGACCGTGATAGATCGCGATAAACTATTATTTGTATCACAATAGACACAGATAGTAATCTATCGCAGTCTATCACATTTTACTATTAGTTGTAAATATTTTCAGCAGTATTGTCATTTAAGATAATTTTGTTTATAATATTTACCAAAAATCTGTTTTTGAAAAAAGTGATTTAGAATATGGCGGGGATTGATCTTAGCATTCTTTCTTTAGAAACAAAATATTAGTTTTTATAAAGTTTTTGTAGGCTAATTTTTGCAATTTTCTCAGTGCAAGCATGCCTCACTAGTTGTGTTATTTATTTAAATAAAATAGAGATTAAGGTTCTTTTCGAATATAGTAAAAATAACTAAAATATTTACAAATATATCAAAAATACTATATGTGTCCTAGACATAGACATAGATAGTGATCTATCGCAATCTATCGCAAATATATTTTGCTATTAGTTATAAATATTTTGAGCAATTTTGTCATTTAAGATAATTTGTTAAAAATTATGAATTTAACAATTGCGGATTGTCATTTAATTGGCCGACTAAGCTTATAAATAATTGTGAATGAGTAAAATTGTTCCGACAAATTCCCAATAATTCTTATAAAGTTACCAAATTCTCTTGTAATTAAAAGCATGAAAGGTCCACCCGACAATTTCCTGCCACTAAGATCGCACAAAACGACATCCTATTTTTCTAGTTTTATTATTTTTTATTAATTTTTTATTCCATTTTTTCTCATTTTTAATTTATATACCAATCACAAAGATTTAAAAACAAGAAATCCAATAAACGTATGCTTACCTCCCATGTTATTATACATGTGTTTGATAGCAAATTTAAAGATTGAATTCAAATTCAAACTGGTGTTTCAATTGTGTTTCATACCATATTTCTAATCATCAAACTAGTTTTAGTTACCCACTAAATATTAACATGTTTTATGTTAAAAAATTTGTATAATTTTTATTTTTAATATTATATAATTGGTAATATATTAATAATACATACTTTAATTTACAAATAAAAAATTGAGTTCATAAGCTGGTATAATGTATTTCTAAATGTTTTTATCTTTATTTAATGTAGTTGTGCATTTTAAATTTTAAAATTCAAAATCTTGATAAATTAAAAACATAAAAAATGTTGTTTTTAAAATTTGCAGTATTTGGATCACAAAATCTAAAAACAACTTTTAGAAATTGTCTGTTAGACACATATTTGTTGAACTCAATGCATCTGAATACATAGAACGTAATCCAAATTACTAAATAAACTGGCCCTTTCGTCAAGTTTGCATTAAGTTGATTTCAATTTTCAAGTTTTCAAACTCAACAACTCTACTTTTAAAATTTTCTTTAAGTAGCACCCTTGGTCTCTTCATCAAGTTTTTTCATGAATTACTAATGAAAATGTGACATGACATCTACTTGTTTTAATAAATATTTTTCTTAGTTTTCTAATTATTAAATTAAATTTTTTTATTTTTCCTTTTTTCTCTCTCCTCTCTCTTCTTTCTCTCATTTCCTCCGTCCAACCGCCGCTATCGATACTGGCAATGCCACCAACGACTATAATTTTTCTTTTCCTTCTTTCATTTCAAATCTTCTTCATTTTTCTTCTCTACCTACTTTTTTGTTAGTCTATTAAAAAGAATTAAAAATAAAAAATAAAAAGGAAAAACCTTGCAATATTAGCGCAACACAACTATGATTGACGTATTAAAACAAGAATTGAGTATTTAATAATTAAAACTAATACGAATATAGTTCAAAACGATCAGTGATATATATTCCTCCACTAAAGGTTAGAGTCCAAATCATCAAACTTCACATTAATTGTATTTTAATTAAAATATTTATTTTGTTTGTGTGTGGCTCTAAGAGTAGAGGAAGTGTCATTTACTTTAAAAAGAGAATAAAATATTTGGTGGAAAATAATAGTAATTAATTAGGCACCACCTCTTCATATAATTGGAGTCATTACATAGGAAGGATGTCTTGTAGACAATTGGGGTAATAAATTAGAATTATTTATTCTAGTATAATGCTGATGTTATAAATGATTTTTTTAACATTTTTTTTAAAAAAATGGGTCAAACCACATATATATTTTTGTCTACTATCATATTTACAAATATTACAAGAAAAAAAAAACCCATAAGAATTTAGGCATGTTTCATAACAATTTTAATTTTAATTTTTTTATACGTTTGATAATTGAAAGAAAAATATTTCAATCGAGAATATTAGACTTTAAGAAAAATTTTAGAGGGAGACAAAAATTTAAACTAAAAGAAAAAATGAAAGTCAAGAGTAAACAATATGTAAGAAAAATAAGAAAAACATAAAGAAGTTACTATAAATAGAAAAAATATTAAAATATTTACAAATATATAAAAGTTCACTATTTATCACTCATGCGATAAAGAGTGAAAATTTTCTAAATTTGTAAATCTGTAAATAGTTTGGCTCATTTTACTATATTTGAAAACAACCTAAAAATAAATCTTAAAGGAAAAAAATATAGAGATATATTTATTTTATAAAAATAATAATAATAATTTAAGGAGAGAGTTTATAAATAGATAAAGATAAGATATGTATAGGGAAGAAAAGTTCTGAAAGAGAAATCATGGAAAAATATTAATTTTAGAGAAATTGAGAATAGTAGGGAGAGATTAGAGAGAAAGAAATGAAAAGGATAATTGTTTTAAATGATAAAATTGCTGAAAGTATTTTTAAATATAATAAAATGTCACGATAGACAGCGATAAACTTTGATAGATTACTATCGTCTATTGTTGGTTATTAGTGATAGACACTGATAGTGTCTCTCAACGTATATTATCATTGTCTATCATTGATAGACAATCAAATTTTGCTATATTTGTAAATATTTTGACTCACTTTTCTATACTTGAAAACAACCCAAATGAAAATTACATAAAGACACATTTTATAGAGAGAAAAAAGAGTTAAGTATTGATGAAAAGTTTTAATGAGATGGGGATAAATTTTTTAAAAAGAGAAATTTAGAGAGAAAATTTTGGAAAAAAAAAATTAGGAGAGATATGTTAAAGAAGGAAAAATGAACCTTATAAGAAAAATGAGTTTTTTTTTTAAAAAAAATAAATAATTATTTTTTTGTGAACTTGTAGTTTTAAAAACATTTAAAAAAACATAAACAAAAATGGTTCAACTATGTGTTCATTTAAAAAAAAAATGTTATCAAATGTTCTCTCAAGTAAGAACTCTTGCTACTACCAATTTTACATCAATTAAACTCTATTTAAGATGCGTTCAGGTTACATTTTCAAGTATTTAATTTAAAAAATAAGTCATTTTAGAAAAAAAAAATGAAGTGTTCGATAACCACTCAAAATAGATTTTAAAATGTATTTTAAATCGTTTTTATCAAAATAGTTTAAATAAAATTGAATTTTTTGAAAAACATTTTTTGTCAAGTCAATCCAAACGGGCAAACGGATACTTAGAATTGACAAATAACCATATTGTTCGTAAAACACAATATCACTCATATCTCAAGCTATTTTTCATCAATAATTTATTTTTATATATATATATTTTTTTTTTTGCCTTCTATTTTTGTAAATGTGACAAATCCTAACACAATGATTGATGGCAACAATAAAACATCTTACCTGAAAAAAACATTAATCACTCCACATTGCAACTCCAATTGATATAAACAACAAAAATGTTGGATTTGGACAAATCCAAATAGGTTACAAATGTAACAACTTACAACCTTTGCTCTTAATGAAGGCCGAGTTGTCATTCATATGAGTATTTCATGTTAAGCTATAGAGAGGAAAAAGAAAAAAGAAAAAAAAGAAAAGAAAAAGAAAAAATCTAATAATGATTAAATATCATGCAATTTTGAAGTGTAAGGACAAGAAGAAAGGTTGTGAAGGAGAAAGAAAAAAAAAAGAGTTTAATTATGTCTCAAGTGGAAAATAATTAAACTATGGCAAGTATCCAATTTCATTTGCTTTATTTAAGTTTGAATTTGACATAATTGCTAATGAAATTATAATGGGCATGACTTTGTGTTTTGCAATCATGAGAACTTTGTTGTGGGTCCTTAATCAAAAGTTTAAATTACAAGTTATTTGTATTAAATAAGTCTCAAATTAAAATTTTAAAAGTATTTAATAAGTTTTAAACTTTTAGTTTTAGTACATATTAAGTCATCGCACTTTAATTTTGTGTCTATTAAGGTCTTGATCACATATTTGACATTTTTTAAATTTAGAAACTTATTAGACACAAAACTTAACTTTACATTCGTTAAGTTTTAAATAATATAATTTTGGTCATGTCAGGGACATACATGAAATTTTATGGACTAAACTTGTAATTTAACCTTGATTTAATATTTTCAAATTCATCCGCCAATTTTTACCTAATTACATTGCTTCCTTTTGAATTAACGTTTCTTTTTCTTATTTTTTTTGCCCGTTGTAACTATTTTTTTTGCTCCTTTTCTTTTTGACTTGCTAGGTTGAAATTTACACACTTTTTGATACTTTTAAAAAAAGCCTATGATATAACTTATCCTAGGAGGCTTTTTTTTTTTTTTTTTTTTTTTTTGTTTTTTTTTTTTTTTTTTTTTTTTTAATTGTTTGTATATATTTTAGTCAAAAAAGTGAATAAGAACAATAAATTTTGAGAAGGAAAAACAAGAAAGGATATGCAAATGTGTAAATTCTTTTCTTTTTTCCTTTGGATTATTCAAAAAAGTGAATATTTCATCATCATCAACAAGCTGTTGGTATCACTATCAAGATAATAAAGTTGATGAAGGATTTTTCTTTTTTCTTTTTCTTTTTTATTTATCTAAGAGGATTTTAATATGATATTTGATTATATGTTGTCCAAATCGAGGATTAAAGTATTGATGTGACGTCGATACTGAGATTTTAATTTATGGATCTAGGAGTATGACCGTGATATAAAAAAAATTAAAAAGTCACGGTTTCAACCTAAGACTTAATATCCTACGGATTTTTTTGACATCAAAATATTGTAAGCTTGGACTAATGTTGTTCGGTTAGATTAGTTGAAGTATGCGTAATCTGATTTAGATACTTACGGGTATAAAAAAAAATTGTGGATATATCGATAAAATATAAATATTGATGGATATTTTTATAAATAAAAAATTTATATATTTTATTTAAATTAATAATTAAGTTATTTTTACTTTCGGACTAAGTTGTAGATATTGTTATAAGTATATATCTTCTTATTAATTAATGGATGATTTTTTTCTTCTAATTTTTTATATTTTATGGATATTTATTAAAGATATTTGGAAATATTGATTTTTTGTTTTAATTTTGTAAGTTCTTTTTTTTTTTTTCCTTTGGTTTATTTAAAAAAAGTGAATATCTCATCATCATCAGGAAGTTGTTGGTATCACTATCAAGACAACAAAGTTGATGGAAGATTTTTTTTTCTTAAATCAATGATTTTAATATGATATTTAATTATGTTTTGTCAATCGTAATTTTGATTTCACAAATATATCGATTAAATATGATATTGACAGATATGTCTGTAAATAAAAATTATTTAAATTTAAAATTATGTTATTTCTATTCTCAAATTAATTAAGCTACAAATCTTGTTATTAATGTATATCTTCATATTGAGATTAATAGATTTTTTAAAAATATATTTTATGAGTTATTTATCAAAGTTATCAGAGAAATTTGTTGATTCTCAATATTGATGTCAAACCTTATAATTTACTGATCTATGGACCAATATTTTAATTCGTAGTTTAGTCCAATTCATTTCAATTATGACATTTATATATATCTTATGAAACTATAAAAACAACTCAAATGTTTAGTATTCTTATAGTTGTGCAAGAGTATTTGGTGATATTATTTTTTAGTTGAATTTGGGTAATCGATAGAAATTTTACTACAATAAAACTATAATTTCATGGCACATCAAATTGTCACAATTAAAATTTGTGACAGTTGTTTTCTGTCATGGTATTTCATATAAAGGGGTATCAGCATCAATAACAGTTTTTGAAAAATGTCAAAATTGAACTTTTAACGACTATAAATGTCAACAATGGACAATTACTGACAATAATAAACTGTCATTGTCAAGTTTACAATGACATGTTATTATTGTCATTAATTGACTCAAAATTGACTTATTGTTGTAGCGTTATGGATATTGACAGTTATAAAATGTCAAAAAAATATATATATAATGACATTTGTTTCTTGTGAAAAATATTTGAATCATGAAAAATATTTTATAACGACACATTTTTATTGTAAAAAAAATTCATATCTATGACACTTTTATATTGTCAATAAAATACATATCCGAATAGAATTTTAACTAGAAAGAGTCAAAGAGAGTTGAGTTGTGCTCACATTAGTTGCAAAAACACATTTTTATCACCCACTATGATATTTTCAGTTCATTGTTAAACACGTTGACTTTAGTATATATCAAAATTCAAAATCATATAAATTAGTTGATACTATAAAATTATAATAATAACCAAAATGATTATTGTTGAAAAAAATTATAAATTAGGAAACTAAAAATTATTTGTATCATTAACCAAAAACTTAAAAATTCAAATATAAAAATAACTAATTTTAGTTTTAAGTTTTCGACCTAGTTTCTTTTAATCTTGAAGTTATAACTTTTGTTTCAGTTTAGTCTCTAAATTTCAAAATTTATACTTTTGGTATAGACTTTTTACTAAATACACTCATTTTCAGATTTGTTATTAATGTGTATTAATTTATTAAAAATAATGATGAAATGAAATTTTAAAATTAATTTTAATAGAGTGAAAATTAATTAATTATAATTATGTTAAGTATTTTAAAATTGATCCATAGACATTAACATTAACTCTAAAAAGTTAATATTTAATAAAAAATTAAGGCTAAAAGTATAAAGGCTAAAAGTGTAAATTTTAAAATATAGAAACCAAATTGAAACAAAGTTCAAATCTAAGAACAAAATTTTAAAATTTTAAAATTTATTAATTAATTTGAAATTAAACGACAAGAAATTTAAAAACTTCATTAAAAACTAAACTCAACGTTTAGAAAAAAAAATGTTTTTTTCAATAAAATAAAATAAAATAAAAATAAAGAATATGAGGACTTTTTGACCTCTGCCGTGGCGTTGGGCTCAGCACCAAGGGGGCCGCCATTTGAGACTTTTTGAGAAGCATTATTAATTATAATAATATTAATATACCATTTTGTTTAATAAAAAAATTGTATTAAAAATTGACCCAGAGAAAAAAAAAAAACTATTTCAACTCAAATCATTGAGCTCAAATTAAATTACTTCTTTACTGTGACAGATAATGACTCCAATTTTTATTTTTATTTTTTTATAATATGATGGAACTGACCTTTCCATGCAGCTGATATATATATATATATATATATACAAGTCGTCCATTCAATTTCGATATGCCATTCCCATCACATGTTAGCCGAACAAGTGGATAGCTGCCTCTTTCTTAAAGGAAAAAAAAAAAAATTCTAATTAAAGTCTAAAATGAATTTAACTCAATGATAATCGCTATTGACTTTCTCTATTGTAGGCGTAGGTTAAAAATTCGATCCCACATTTGCCATTGTTATACTAAAAAACAAATTCTAATTATTCAGTTGAATTTTGTGGAAAATGAGGAGGGTTTTCTTAAAAAAAAAAAAAAAAGAACCAAACAAACTTACAAGGAATGCACGAGTTGCTTGCTGCGAGGGAATTGATCATTGTTTAGTTTTTTTTTATTAATAGAAATTAATTAACTAAACTATAATATGTTTGTGGAGTTAGTAAGTCTATGTTTGGGATGTAGAACTAGTTATTAAGTCAAGGGTATATGGTATAGTTTTTTTTAATCCAAAAAGATATGATTTTTTTGTTGTTATTTTTGTTTGCTTAACCCTTCACATATATATATATATATATATATATTTCTAAATTTTTAACACTAAGTTGAGATGTGAACTTAAAATTTTTGCATATACTTTATAATTTGTTACCTGTAACCATTGTATTCGAGGTAGACAAAATACTCTTGTTTTATACAAAGAATATAATTATAATATATTTTCACATTAGTGGAATGTATAAGTGTAATATGCACATAATAAAAATACAAATGTATTTGGTTACGTTTTCTCAAAAGTAATTTTATGCACAAAAATATATTTTTCTACACAAGTTTGTTTGGTTTGGCTACATGCTCTAAGAGTTTCTATAAATGTGGAGTTACTATATAAGATGACTATCAAACACTATAAACTAATGATTTTAATTTTGTATTTAAAAATAATTTCACTGACTAAGTTTTCCAAGTTTTTTTTTTTTTTAATATATGATCAATTGAGTTGGTAGTTAGAGTTAGTCATTGGAGGTAATTATCGAGCATAGAGTTGAACGTTGAAGCTAGTCATTGGAGATGATTTGTTGGTGTTGATCATTGTTGGAGTTTGGCTGTCGGAGGTGGTTGTTGAAGCATGTTGCTGGAGTGAGGCGATAGTAATCACACGACGATGGTTATTGCTGAAGTTGGTTATAGGAGGTGGTCGCCTAAGCATATTGTCTGTGATGATTATTGTGGGAGTTGGTCGTTAATGGTGGTCAACATAATGGAGTCAATGAAAGCATTAGAGGGAGAAAGAGAGTAAGAGGGGAAGATGAAGTCTCTTGATAAATGTGAAAACTTCAATAGCTCCAATACTGTTGAAGTTGGTAGGCTAAACACTAAATTGAGTTAAAAATCCAACTCAAAACAATGCCCTAAAATCCCTTAAAAATGATTGAGTTAAGTCCCGATCAGAGATCAAGAAATATCATATGTACATCTGAATAAATATCTCATACAAATGTTTTTCTCGAAATTTGTAATACAAACAAAACAATTAATTGTCAACTTAAGCATAACTCAACTGACATGAAGATGTACTATCAACATAGAATTCTAAAGTTCAATCTTCATCACCTACCTATTGTGAAAGAAGAAAAAAAACAAAATAATAAACCAATAAAATTAGAGTAATTATCTTAAACGACAAAATTGCTTGAAATATATTTAAATATAGCAAAATGTCACTATTATTAGTGACAGACATTAATAGATGAGTGATAGATAATAGCAACCTATCATTATCTATCACTGATAGACTAAATCATTTTGCTATATTTGAAAATAATCAATCAAATTATTATAATTTTCTGCCCATAATACTAAAATTAAAAGAAAATTGTAACATTTTCGACGAATGTACATTGAATTAGATTCTAGATTTGAATAAATAGAATGCGTAAGTGAAAATTATGAAACTCAATAACGATTGAAAAGAAGTTAATTTCCAAATTCTTGATTTTAAAATATTTATTGCAAGACTTTTTTTGGTCTAATTTAAATGAATGGGTCAATGTCCCCATGGATATTTTTGGCCCTTTTTGCATATTATTTATTTCCAATAAAATTAGTTTTAATTAAATATATTTATTGATTACTATTTATTGCAACGACCTAGCTATTTTAAAGTATATGATAAGTACAAATATCTGTCGGTGCACGTGTCTGCATGTACTACATTGATAGTTACTTTAATTTTTATAATTATTTTTCTGTCAATCTTTTTCATGCCTAATTATTGAATAAAATACCCACAAATTACAAAACTTCCAAAAATTAATCACATTCATTTGATTATATAATCATAACATTTTGATTAGAATGCCCAAATGGATTACAAATACAAGGGTGATAATTTGTTTTAATCCTTTTGTTATTAAATATTAAATATTTTCAAGGAAATATTATTATTTATTTACTTTTAGTATGGTTCTTTTATTCTTTATATTAATGACTGAATTGAAAAACAAGAGACAATTTATAGATAATGAAATTCGATTTTTTTAAAAGATGAATCATCCGAACATTAAAGATTAAGTTATATATTTAATTGTAAGATATGATCACTTTTTTGTCAGGTAACAGAGATAATAGTTTAGTCATAAATTTTAGTCCATATACTCCTAGTTATGGGACAATTAAATCGTAAAAAATATTGTTAATATTACGTGAGAATCTTATATATGTAGATTCATCGATTGATTATAAACTGTATAACTACAATGCCTAAATCATTAATTATAGAATAAAAATTGATACTTAATTTTGATAGATTTTTAAAAATATGTATTTAACTTTTTTTATAAGTTTTAAAGTACGGAGACTAAATTGTTATACAATTCAACATGCATGAACTCAATTGTTACGAATTAAGGTTTTTGGATGAACTAAATTGTTACGAATTAAGGTTTTTGGGCTAAATTGATAACTTTCACAAAAATACAAGGATGACGAAAGCATTTTTTAATTCAATAATTTGAAAGTGAGAATTTGAATATTCACATTTAAGACAAGTATTGGTACTACATGTTATGGGCGATTTTGGACCGAAAGGATATAATTGATATAAAATAGGAACAAAATTGACAAGGCCAAAAAAATAACTAAGGCTTGGGCCAAAAAATAACACCTTATGCCCATTTTCGGTTTAGGGAAAAGGGCTAAGCTTGGGATAGGCCCAAATTAATGTGCTCGGTCTCAACTTTGGCTGAAGTCAAACTTAGCAAAATAACTAATGGGGCATGTCTCCTTTGGCCCAAAGCAGTCTTTAGGACCAAAATGGGCCTAGGGGAGAAGGTGCTCGGTCTCGACCTTGGTCGAGGTCAACCTTGGCCAAACACGAAACAGGGCATTCCCCTTAATTTAGTGAGATGAAGAATTATCCCAAAGTTACTTCGAAATCCTATCAGGATAGACTAGGTCAACCCTTCCTACAAATACATCATCATATTTCTAGGAAAGGTAAGTTCATTCTCCAATCACAAATTCTTAACTTCCTGCACTCATTCGCTCTCTAACTTAAGCATCGGAGCTTGTGTGGCAAGCACCACACTGTTAAGACACCTTCCTATTTTGTAGGTCACCCTCTTCTCCTATAAAGAAAATTTAATATTATTGTTGCGTGAAAGTCAAATGTGTTCGAATTTTGGCATCAACACTATGTATTATCTTTTACGAATGAAGTTATTTTAAGGTTTTCAAAATATGACCTATTTCCAAGAGCATATCAAATAATTTGAACCCACATCATCATTGTTAATAATAGTAAATATGTTTGGAGATGAATTGAAAAGATAATTATTTGAAAGAGTAATCTATGGAGAGATGAAGGGATTGTCACCAAAAAAGTAAAGAAAAATATTTAGTAATTAATATACTGTTTTGAGAAAATATGTTTTGAAAAATGTCTAAATGTAATTATATATTGGGTTGGTGTGAGAAAAAGAGTAGATAAAGGGATGTTTACTTTTGTAAAATCTTTTACTTTTAAATATGTGCTTTTGATAAAATTCCATGCTTTTGATGTGCTTTTAAAAAAAGTAAAACATCCAATGGTAGTTGATGATCTTCTAATTTACACATGGCTTGCACCTTATTTTGTTAACTTTTTATTTATTTTTACTCTTCACTTGTTATGCATGTCCATGCCACCTAAACTAAGCAAAAGTTGTCCATATTTGTTAGTACACTATTAAAACAAAATAGTAAATTACAAAAAAATAATTAATAAATAAATGAAATCTATTAGAACAAAAGTCATATTTCAATTTTAATTAGTATGGTTTGAGTATAGTTTTATTTTGGAGAGTTTAATAATTTTCAATTTAATTTCTATAAAGCTTAATATTATTTCTATCTTTATGATTTTTTTTTTTTAATTTCTCACAAATTATTTTTAAGTTGTTTTTTACTTGGTTGGAAAATTTACATAGTTAAATGGAGTATCACTCAACTAGTTAAGACAAATATTTTTTATTAAAAGGTCAAAATTAGTTCGAATCTCCAATTTTTAGGTATTGTTGAACTAAAAAAATAAATATTAGCCAAATCGACAAAAGATTATTGTTTCGTTCCTATGTAAAAAATGGTGTATAGAAATGACTTCAAAGACAATTTCTGAAACTTGGTTGAACTATAGAAATCAAATTGAAACAGAGGCATATTTATAAGACTATAATGAATTGTCAACCTCAATATAACTCAATTTATTAAGAATTATATTTAAGACAATTTTTAATCCATGTTGTTGAACTCTTAAAAGGAAAAAAAATAATGAAAAGCTTTTGAAATTATTGTAACCATATTGAAATTATAAAAAAATAAAAATAAATAAATAAATAAATAAATAACATAAAACAAGTTCATAAATTAATTAGAAAACACAAGTACAACTGTGTTTTCGTCAAATTCCTTATTTTCAAATTTTTAAATTTAGACTCTCTACTAAACATGCCTTAAACGTCACATACTCAATCTGGCTAAAGGTAGAGACTATTTGTGAGATTTTGTAGACTTGCATGGATTAACATGTTAACTTCTAAAATTATATTTACTAAATTTTAACTTTCTGTTCAAAATATAGGGACCAAAATTTGTGATTTAATCCTAAATTAAACCTAGAAGTAATAGAAAAAATAAAATACAAAAAGGAAAAAAAAATAAAAAGTGTGATATATTGATAACCTAAACGAATATATATATTAAAAGCAAATCGAGGACTTGAAATGTCAATGTCCCATAAAAGAAAACAGTGGCACGAGCATTGAGCTGGCTTTTCAACTCTCTCTCTAAAACTTTATTGTTGTTATTATTATTATTTCTTTATGTATATATTATACTTGTGTGACACATAACATAATTAGGTATCTTTGAAATAAATAATAATACCAATGTCAAATGATGTAACTATTATTGAATAAAATAAAATATTTTTTTCAGCAACCAAATATTCACGATCACGTAAATTAGAATAATATATATATATATATTTTGATAATATTAATAACAATATTTATAACTTAATTAAAAAAATAAAAACAACTTAATTATTAATCTACATAAATTTTATAAAATTTGCGATTTACAAAAATATTCTTTGATATCTATATTTTGTCACTACATCCATCAAATTGAAATGTCGGCATTGATATCGATATCAACATCGACGTCGGTATTTTAATCCTTGCTTTCGATAAATTTTTAATTTGAGCTATGCTTGTTTATTATTAATTTTTCTAATTTTTTTTTTGTTATTTATTAGTATTTTCAATGTAAATTTAAAAAATATATTCACAACACATTATATTTTCTGTCATGAAAATTATTATTATCATGTAACTAATTTTGATAAAAAAGTTAACTTTGAGAGATTAAATTTAGGATTTATAAAAAATATAGAGACTAAAATTCATCATTTAAAAGTAGATAAATTAAAATTGAACAAACTTTAAAATACACCTACCAAAATAGTAATTTAAATTATTACTTTTTTAAAACAAAGTTATAATAGATCCGTTGAAGAATCAATGTGAAGCAACGAAAACATGATAAAGTAAAATCAATAAAAGTTTAAATACTATTTTGGTCTTTATATTTTTTACTTTGATTCATTTTGATCTCAGTACTTTCAAAATGTTTATTTTGGTTCCTATACTTTTAATATTGGTTTATTTTAGTTTTTATACTTTAAAAATGTTCATTTTGGTCCTTGTACTTTCAACTTTGGTTCATTTTAGTCCGTGAACTTTTAAAAAATGGTCATTTTGACCCTTTAAAAATGAAATGACCAAAATAGTCACTTTTCAAAAGTATAAGAGCTAAATTAAACTAAAATTAAAAGTACAAGGACCAAAATAAAAGTCTTATAAGTATAGGTACCAAAATGAATTAAAGTTGAAAGTATAGAGACCTAAATGAACATTTTAAAAGTCCGGAGATTAAAATGAACCAAAGTAAAAAATATAGGGACCAAAGTAGTATTTTGACTACCAATTAATTATTACTCCCCAATTACCCATGTGATACCCTCTTTTACTTTGCAAATAAAATTAAGTTTACATTTTTATTTCTAAAATTAAAATTTCACACTCCAAATTTTTAGTTTTCATTAAATTATTATTTAGATTTGATTTTAAAAAACAGTTGCAATTTTTACCGTCTAATTAATTTTTTTTTTTTATTTTATCTACCAATTCATACAAAAGTAATATAATGATCTCTATAATAAGTTCATTAATTTCAATGAAATCAAGCTAATTTTATATTATATAAATGTATAATACAAAATACATTTATAAAATATACTAAACGAAAAGAATGTTAGGTTGTGTCTGATTTAGAGAATTTCATTAGACCTAAACAATTTAACCAATGAATTAAGACAAGACAATATCAATAATTTTACATGTTTATTCCTTTTTTTTTTTTTTTTTTTTTGGTTTATTACATACGAATAATTTTATACATTTTGAAAATTCCTTCAAATGAGTTTAGATATTGGTTTAATTCAATGAACTCGACACAAATGTTTCTTTTTATTTCAATTATTATTTAATCCATGGTTTTTGGGATGGTTGCTTGTTGCCATTTTGTGCTCAATTCTTATGCTATCCTCGAGGGATTTGTTTTCTATAACATTTTTAAGGTAGGTCCAATAAAGGGATACATGAATGAATGCATCTATTCGATATATGTATAACCATCTATACACAAATAGTTATGTTATGTTGACACAAATTGCACCTTTGTTACCATAGCATATGTTAACAAACATCAAAATTCCAAGGGTTGACTCCCAAAGACAATTGAAGTGCATCAATAAACACATAAATTTGAAAGTCATCTTTCCATGCATGGATCATTTATATACATGAATGGATGCACCGATTCAATGTGTAGTCATGTGCACCCAAAAGTCTATTCCACTAGCACAAAAATTGTAACTTTATTGTCATAACATCTCTCAACAAAGATTGAAAGGTAAAATAGATATTTATTAAGAATGCAAGGGCAAAAGACGAAAGCAAATGTTCTTCTCTATAGTCCAATTTGTATAGATTATTAGAGTGTTAACCCGAGCATAACTCAACTAGTTAAACATACACCAAAAGGAAGGGCTTTAGAGGTGACTTATCTTCAAATAAAAGGTTAGATGCATGTTCAAATCTACATCCTTAATTGTCATTGAATTAAATAAAAAAAAGATTATTAAAACATTGAACTAAATAAAAAAAGTTTATTAAAGCTAATTCAAGTATAGTTTAGTTGTTAAGATATATCTATTACCATCTTAAAGGTTGAAAGTTCTTCGATTTTTTCTCTGCAATTAAATTATATATAGGTTTAAATAATACTCTGGTCACGTATTTTTTAGTTATAGTTCATTTTGATTCCTATATTCTCAAATGTTCACTTTAAACAAAAGTGGACACATAGCCAAAAACAAACTTGATTTGGAAATAAAAATGAAAGAGGAAGCAAAGCATGATCGCTCATCTCCCTATTGGTCAAGTTGCTTTTGCGCGAGACAGCATCCAAGATCTAGTAATAGACCTTGCTTCTTCTAGTCAACTCATATTAGCTTGTGCTTTATTACAGGTAGTCATTCTTCCAGTTCCTTTGGTCTTTTCAACAGTACTTGAATCTTAAGTTATAGTCATGTCATGCCCTCTTTATAGTAATCAGTTCCATGTTTCCTCCATTTCAACTCTTGATTTTCTATTTAATTTCATTTTTAAACGATCAAAATGACTATTTTTTAAAAAATCAAGAATCAAAATAAATAAAAAATTAAAAACAAATCAAAGGAACATTTTAAAAGTATGCCATCAAACTAAACTAAATTGAAAAGTATAAAGAGTAAATTAAATATTTTGAAACTACAATATAACTAAAATGATAGAAAAAAAAATAAAGATAGTATTTAAAAAAATCGTATAAATTAGATTAATAAAAATTTGGCACATTCTTGAATATTTTAAATAAATAATTTATATAATAAACAAGTGAATTGAACGGCGGTGGTGGCCGGTGCGGTCATCAGCGGCGTCGAATGCCGAGGAGAAGAAAATTTCGTCGGTGCACCCTATTCGAAGCACAAGCATTATCGTTATTTATATATAAATAATCGCAGTATGGAAAAAAGTACTTAATTTCTAAAAATATATATTAATAAAGCTAGGGATTCAAAAACAAGAAGAATTCGTCAAAATATTACAAGAGAAAAATTAAAATAATACCTATTGGAATTTTTATATTTCTATGAATTAATTATAATTTTTTTTTTCATGAAAAGGATAAAAAGAAAAGCTTTAAAGCAAAGTATATAATAAATACACTCTTTTTTCAAAACGTATGATTTTTCTAAAAAGTGGCCTATGAGATTTCTTTTCTCTTTTATTTCACATCTTAAACAACTAGTAATCATGGCATTAACATTTTAAAAGGTGATTTAATTGAGTTATTATTATTATTATTTTTTTTTAAAACTTTAAGAATCTAAATCTCCCTAAATTATTTGAACTCTACGTTGGTTGTCAATATACCAACTAATATTTATATAACTCAAAATTGTAAAATTTGAGTGATATTTAAAGCGTATGAGTTTGTTTTCTTCAATGATAGGAACAAACCAACTTAAATATAACTCAACTATTTAGAGCATTAACATTTTCTAAAAGTCAGAAATTTGATTCTTACCTATGTTAAACAAATAAAAATAAGTTATGAGACAAAACTTAACTCAAATTGCTAGGACATTACATATCTAAAGAACAGATGTTATACGACGAATATTATTCATTATTCATCTTTAGCTTTTATTTTAGGCCTATTATGTTAGAGTTTACGAGAGATGTTATTTTGTACTATGCTGTTTCATTCTCTACTTACTCATAGATGGAACTAACATATTATTAGTAAACTATGTAAATCTGTGTATCGACTTTTCTTGTTTGATTCTTTGCTTGTTGATTGTTTTTGTCACAACAGACTCAAGCTCCTCATTATCCATAATTGGGAATTTGTATAACAAAAAAAATGGAGAGAAGAAAGTGAAAAGGGTATAGAAAAAGAAGATGAGAGAAAGAAAAGAGAATCAAAGATATGGAAAAGAAAGAAGATGATGAAGATTGATGTTGAAAATCAATGGAGGTTAAAGAAGAAGAGAAGACATTAGAGACCAACAGAATCTTAGCTGGATGCATCTCCCCCACACCCATACCCACTCAAATTACTCTATACTTTCTTTTTTGTAATTTTTCTCTCTATGATTCCACCTTTTCACACAATATCATCACTCTATAATCTCTCTCTCCGTTTGGTGAGAGAGAGAGAGAAAAAAAAAAATGAAGGAAAAGAAAAGAAAAGAAAAAGTGTCCCACACAAATCACTAACACCATTGCTGCAATCTTGTCTCCCCCAATCTTTCTTTGTTCTTCATTTCTCACTGAAACAGTCTCACAATGTTTAATTCCTTATTCTTCTTCTTCTTCATTCTGTTAGTTCACTGTAAATCTTCTGAAATTGCTGGAGGTGGTCGTAGATTGCTTCATCAACCATTTTTCCCACTTGATTCTGTTCCTCCGGCGGAGCCGCCGTCGACTCCTGTACCACCGCCACCGAATCCCAAGTACCCATTTTCCACTACCCCTCCTACTAATCCTGATGGGTCTCCATTTTTCCCGACGTATCCTGGAACCCCACCTCCTCCGGCGCCGGCGAGTTTCGCATCGTTTCCGGCTAATATTTCTTCTCTGATTCTACCTCATTCGTCTCAGTCTGGTTCAGCTTCTAAGAAGGTTGTTCCGTTGGTTGTTGCTGGGGTTGTTTCCGTTGTCTTGGTTGTCTGCATTGCTGGGTTTTTGTACTGGCGGAGACGGCGTGGTCGTGGGTTGGGCGATGACAAGACGTACAGATCCGAAAATAGTAGCCGGTTGTGTCCGGTTCCGAATGTTGAAGTCGGTAATGGAATCCCTAAGTTGAGACATCCCTCTGCTACTAGCTCCGAGTTTCTGTATTTGGGTACTCTTGTTAACTCGAGAGCGATCGATGAGCGTTCCGTTGGGGGAGCTCGTGTTGCTGATCCTAGGTCGTTGGATTCGCCGGAGCTTCATCCGCTTCCGCCGTTGAATTTTGGTCGGTCGAGTGAGAAGCAAAATTGTGGAAATGGAGAGGAGAGATCGATGGGAGATGAGGAGGAAGAGGAATTTTACTCTCCTAAAGGTTCTCTCGGCGCAATTGGTTCGGGATCTCGAAGAGTGCTCGCAACAATGGCGGCTGAAGATTTGCTTGGCAAAACCAGCGATTCGAGCACTACTTCGTATTCCACATCCAGCGGTTCCGTTTCGCCGGCGAGATCACGTTCTAAGAGTCTCTCTCTATCTCCCCCGGCGAGTTTGAGCCCAAGAAGATCCGTTCAAAATGAATCTTCTAATTTCTCTGTTTCTGCCACTGTAGCGACGGAGCAACATTCACCGCCATTGACGCCGCCGCTTTCCCACGCTGGGGTGGAATCAGACGACGGCGTTAAATCCCATTGCCCATCTCCAATGCGTTTATCAACGGATAAAGTTCCGGAGAAAAGCTCCACCGCATCTTCATCCCGGAGGTATTCTAATGTTTCAGTTCACAGTGTGATGTTCCCAATTTCAACAACCGCTAAGGATTTAGTTAATCATGACGATACGAGCAATAATCACGAAGAATCTCCAAGACAATCCCATAATTCAGATCCAGACGAGCCGTTTCCATTTTCTCCTTGTTTGTTTCCTCTTTCAGATGGAATTTTAGGGCAAATTCAGATTCAACTGCCCACGGTTTCAAACATTCCCGATTCCGATTCTGAAGCAAAACTTAAGCAACTTCCTTACTCCTTGACTTCATCTTCGCCTTCATCGTCGCCGGAGAGAGTAGTTATGGACTCATCTCCGTCAAGAACATCCATTATTTCAGATCAAAACAGGTCTTCTCCACCATCACCAGAGAGAATTGTGTTTAGTGATTCAGATTCATCAAAGAGAACTCTAGACCATTTTGATCAAGATGTGAAATCTTCTTCTGCTGACATCAATACCACTGATGTGGGTCCGCTGCAATCTCCTTCTACAGCTCCTCCACCACCTCCCCCACCTCCCCCGCCACCCCCGCCTCCCCCACCACCCCCGCCCCCGGTAGCCCCTCTGCCAGAACGCTGGGAAATGCCCATTTCTCCTTCTACACCAATGGACCAATCCATTCCAAAGGCGCCTCCTCCATTAGTGCCTCCATTAAGGCCATTTATAATGGAGAATGTGAAAAATGTCTCACCAATTCAGTTGCCATCGTGCAAAAGCAATGGCGAATCATCTGAAGACACCCCCAAGCCCAAGTTGAAGCCATTGCATTGGGACAAAGTAAGGGCCAGTTCTGATCGTGAGATGGTGTGGGATCAACTCAGATCAAGCTCGTTTAAGTAAGTGTTTCCATGTTCACTCTGTCATCCAATAGCTTTTATGATGGCTTTGGTTTCTTAGATGAAATAGTTTCTTTAATTGTTGATCCTGAGCTTGCTAGAATTGGTTTTGATGCAGAGTGAATGAGGAAATGATTGAAACTCTGTTTATTGTGAACACTTCCAACTCAAAGGAGACAACTCCACGCACCGTGCTTCCTCCACCTAACCAAGAGATCGGAGTTCTCGATCCCAAAAAGTCGCAGAACATTGCAATTGCGTTACGGGCGCTTAATGTGACCATAGAGGAAGTTTGTGATGCCCTTTTAGAAGGTATGGTAAAGATTTCTTGGCACCATGCTAAAGGTTTTGCATCTTTCATTTTGCTTGAAGAAATAAAATGCATACTAGATCTTATGGGCATGCTAAGAGTAAGCTGCATGTCTGTTGGTCTAGCCCTCTTCTAGTAACCATTTGATTTTTGATTTTTGGTTTTTGGTTTTTGAAGATTAAGCTTATTTTCTCTCAATTTCTTACCATGGTTTTTATATTTCTTATTTCTTACCATGATTTTATATTTCTTATGTAAAAGAGATGAATTCTTTGCCAAATTTCAATTAGAAAAGAAGTTTTTAAAAACTAAGGTCTCGTTTGATAACTATTTGCTTTTTTGTTTTTAGTTTTTGAAAATTAAGCCTTTAATCACGCATTCCACCTCTAAATAACGAAGAAAGAAATTTAGAGGTGAAATGGGTGTTTATAGGCTTAATTTTAAAAAGCTAGAAATCAAAAACCAAATTGATACCAAATGGAGCTTTAGAAAATGGATTATTGTTTCTGAACTTGAAGAGTTTTCTCTTCTTCCTTTTCTATAGTACATTTTTTGGTTTGTAACTTCTCATAGGAAATCTGCAAGTTTCTCATATCTTCCTTTGTTGTGAAGATAGAAGTGAGCTTTTGGTAAAAGAACAAGTCAACTCATGATTTCTGTTTTTATTTATTTACTTTTTTTCTTTTTGGAGTATCTGACGTTTAGATTAACGAGTAGCACTGTCAAGTCCGGTCTAGAAACAACACCAAACAATCTGAGATTTGATAAATACCTCTATTCTGTTGCATTGCCAATCGAAAAGTGAGGATAAAAACTTTGAGTGATATGGATGCAGGTAATGCAGATGCACTTGGAGCAGAGCTACTTGAAAGTTTATTGAAGATGGCTCCAACAAAAGAGGAAGAACGTAAACTAAAGGCATCCAAGGATGTCTCACCTACAAAGTTTGGCCCTGCTGAGAAATTTTTGAAGGCAGTCCTTGATGTTCCTTTTGCATTTAAAAGGGTGGATGCAATGCTTTACATAGCAAATTTCGAGTCCGAGATTGAGTACCTAAAGAAATCATTCGAAAATCTTGAGGTACATAAAGTATTATCATTATCTTTTTAAGCCCATCACCCTCCTTGAGAAATTATTGAAAGTGTGATGCTCACTTCTATGATTGTTGGACACATAGCTAAAATGTATTCTGATATCTCTTCTGCATCTTATAGTTATAAAAATGGTGACTTCCGTCTTCCTTGTGAAATACTTAGATGTCCTTACATGTTTTAGTTTTAGATTTTGATGTCAATTCGTTTTCTCAAATTGCAGACTGCTTGCGAGGAATTGAGGAATAGCAGGATGTTCTTGAAACTTTTGGAAGCTGTGCTCAAGACCGGGAATCGGATGAATGTTGGCACCAACCGCGGTGATGCCCATGCCTTCAAACTTGACACACTTTTGAAGCTTGTTGATGTCAAGGGTGCAGATGGAAAAACCACTCTTCTGCATTTTGTTGTACAAGAAATCATAAGAAGTGAAGGAGCTCGTCTTTGTGTCACAAGTCAAATTCCAAACTCCAACCCGAGTGATGATGCCAAATGCAGGAAACTCGGCCTGCAAGTTGTATCTGGTCTCAGCTCGGAGCTTGCCAACGTAAAGAAGGCAGCTTCAATGGATTCCGATGTGCTCAGTGGCGAGGTCATCAAGCTTTCGAGAGGACTCGACAACATCAGAGAGGCTCTACGTCTAAACGAAGCAGACGGGCCAAATGAAAGCACAGAAAAGTTCTCAGAGTCAATGAGCAGATTCTTGAAAATGGCAGAAGAGGATATCATCAGAGTCCAAGCCCATGAAAGTGTTGCTTTATCTCTAGTAAAGGAGATCACAGAGTACTTCCATGGCAACTCTGCCAAAGAAGAAGCTCATCCATTTAGAATTTTCATGGTGGTGAGAGATTTCCTAACAATTCTTGATGGAGTCTGCAAAGAAGTTGGAATGATAAACGAGCGGACGATTGTAAGTTCTGCCCATAAATTTCCAGTTCCAGTGAATCCAACATTACCACAAGCATTTCAAGCTCTTCATAGAGTGCAGAAATACAATTCTTCTGATGAAGAAAGTGAACAATCCCCATAAGAGGAGCTTGTGGGGGAGGTAAAATATGATGATCAGATAGCTTTTTTCTTCTTCTTTTAGCTGTGTTTTGTTTTCTAGAAAATTGTGTGGAAGTTGCTGGTTTGAAGAGGGAGACTAAAATTCCACTTGCTCCTCAATTTCTACTTGTGTAAATGCCATGTAAAAGATTTTGAACTGAGTTCTTGTAGAAGATATATATAAAGAAATCATATAATACCAGGTGAAGTGAAGTTCTTATTTACCTTCTTTCTTTCTTCTCTTCCACTCTACTCTGCATCCTCTCTCTCTCTCTCTCTCTCTCTCTCCACCCAACTTGCTAAAATTGGGACTTTCTTGAAGCAATTATTGTAAATGGTTAAGTTTTGGAATCCCAATATCCTCACAATGATGATGAAGAAGAAACAAAGAAACCCACTCTGTATAGTAAAATTATAAAAAAATTTTCTCAACTATACACTTTGTGTCAAAGATGTCCTCAAACTTTCGAAAATTTTAAAAATATTTTTAAACTTTCAAAAAGAGTTAAAAAATACCGTTGTTGTTGGTTCAATAAATCAAAAGTTTAAAAATACAATTGAAGTAACATAAATATCAACAATTGCCCTAAGAAAAGGTTTCATCTATTAGTTTCTATGTTTTGTTGTTTACATGTTAGGAGTGTTTTCAAAATCAAAACCAAAAATTGAAAATTGAAAAAAGTAGTTTTCAAAAAGTAGTTTTTGTTTTTAGACTTTGGCAAAGAATCCAAATGTTTACGTAGGAAGTTTGAAAGCTACGAATAAGAAATTGTGAGAAAACTAGCATAACTTTCAAAAACAAGAAACAAAAAAAACTAAATAGTTACCAAACGGAGCCTAATAAAGTACTTTACAAAAACTTGTTTCTTTTTTTAGAATTTGTTTATGAATTCAACTATATTACTTAAAAAAGATGAAAACCATTGTAAGAAATTGAGAAAAAATATAATTAATTTTCAAAAGCCAAAGAGGTTACTGAAAGAGTCCTTAGTTTCTGGTTTTTGAAAACTAAGCTTATAAATAGTACTCACACTTATAAGTTTCTTTGTTTTGTTATCCACTTTCAACCATTATTTTTAAAAATTAAACCAAGCCAAATTTTGAAATGTAAAAAAAAAAAAAAGAAAAAAATTCGTTTACAAAATTTAAAATGCAAAATAAAATTGATTATACCTTACATTTCAAATCACTAATATGATTAAGAGTAGAGATTTGAACCTTTTTACATGTGATTAATATTTTTGAGTTATGAAAAAAAAAAAAATCATTGATAAGGGTGAAAATGTGGAAAAAGTTATTCTTATGTGGCCCCAATTTCAAACTTATTTTCTATTTTTTACCCATTTGGAATCCAATTTCCAATTGAACACTCCTCCTTTCTCATGCTTGAGTCCAACCACTTCATAAACAAACTACAAGAGACTTATAAATCTCACTTTAAATAATATTTGGCTTCTTTGAGAATTATTACAAGGTTTGAATTTTGTTGTGATAATAGGTTCAAATTCTTAAGCTTGTTTAACCTTGATTTGTACCCCAAATAAATTAATTATGATAAGACTCATAAAAACTAAAATTTAAATTATGTTTATTTTGAATAATTTGTGATTTGTAAGGTGACATTTGGAATATTGACTTAAGTTGAGTTGAGTTGAATTAAAATCTAAAGTGTTTAGCCCACTGACTTCATAAGCTAGTGTTAAATAACTTATGGGATTTCTCCATATAGTGCCTTCTTTATAGGCCCATATCACATGAATGTCTTCCTTCAGGCTTACTATTTACACTAATGTTATGACTCATTCAATTATGACCTTCACCACATTTTACTCAGGAAAAAAAAAAAAAAGAATAGAACATGTTTCACTTGTTTACCCCATTCCTCCAAAGGAAACGAAAAAGGAGTTTTAATTTTTTATACAACATTTACATCATTTGAGTATATTCTTTGCAATAGACTCATGCGTGGGCATTCTACTTTGTGGAAGTAGGTTCTGACACCAATGTTTTGAGCAATATTGATGTCTAATGAGTTGAGATAATTGTAAACATTTAGAAGGTATACCTTATGAATATTGTTGTTATTATTAACATTGATATATTATGTTGACTTTTAAACTAAATATTATTTTTTCTTAGGAATGGCACAAAACACGTTGAAGTGAGAGAAACATCAAACAAGTTATTTATATATGTGTTTTTCTTTTGTTAGGATAGTGGCAACACTTTTTTTTTTTTTTGGCAATGTTTGTTTTATTTGGTTTCTTTGTAAAAAGACTTAACCAAAGTTTGTTTATTAGTTTCCTTATATACAATTTCTTTATATAAATACTACCAACTTGTTGTTATATATGAAAGTTCGTATATGCCAAAACGAGCTTTAATTATGTGGTAATTGACATGATCTTTCATCCCAAATATGAGAGGTTCGATCCATTCCACAATGGTTGTACTAAAAAAAAGTTCATATTTATGTTTGTACTTATTATGTGTCAAAATCGGAGGAAACAAATGTGTAACGACAAGTATGAAACAAATAATTTTCCTTTTATATAAGTATTTCTTTGACATTTTACAATTTCATGAGATGAATTTATTTGACATTGGAATGCTGTCATAAATAACTTGTGACTATAATTAAGTGTCATTGTATGTAATTTTATGACATCTAGAAAGTGTTATGATTAAAATATTATTGCCACTATAAATGTGACATTGATTATTATTATTATTTTACCAACTCCTAAATGTCAATATAGAGGTTTGATTGATAGATTTTTTTTTTTTTAAAATGGTCAATTCTTATAGAAAATGTTATTATGGTAGGTAATAAAATGTCAATAATTACTTATTGTTGATTGCATGGAAAAGTCATAAAACAACTAATAATAACATATTTTAGATGTGTCGTTGATGTACTTTCCTTGACGGTCCATTAGAGGATTGAAAAAAAGAGTAAAAAAAAATATGTTTATGACAAATTTTTAAAGTTATAGAAACATGTTTTTGTTACAGTGCCAACTTCAAATTAGATATCTTTAAATTGACATCAACATGTCATTTTAATAATTGAGTCATACTCATTTTGGCAAAACAATGATATTAAATTTTCATCAATATGCCAACGTTGTCATGAGTTTAATATCGACCTGAAAGGTTAATCGAAATTTCTATTATATCATAAAAAAATTATTACATATAAAAAATTAGCAACAATATGAGTAATGAAAAAAATAATAGAAATAATATTTAAACATGTTAACTTTTTCTTTTAAAAAAATTAAACATGTTAACTTGGGTTAAAAAGTGTAAAATGTTCATTTATAATTTTTTATATATATAATTTGGTTTGGCAAAATAGTCGAAGTGTAGTTTGTTACCCATTGAAAAAGTTCAAGGAAGTGATGGACTCCAAGCAATATAAAAAAAGGCATATACATTTGGTTTCAAATTGTCACATTTAGAAGTACTTTAAGCTTGACTGTGGTAACTCTAGTTCAAAAGGTATGAGTAGTATAAAAGCTCTAAGAAAATTGTAATTGGGATAAGAGAGAAAATTATTTTGTGTGATTGTATTAATTTTTCACAGAGTGTATTTCTTCCTAGTAAGTCGTGACTTTAGTTTTATTGATTAAATGAAGATCATCCTCATATATATTTTTTAGAAAAATATTTTTTTGGTCCTTAGGTTTTAAGTTTAGTTTCTATTTGGTCCATAAATTTTAAAATGTTACAATTTTAGTCTTATCCTTAGGTTTCAAGATTTACACTTTTAATCTTAATTTTTCCTTAAATACTCAATTTCTATTTTTAAGGTTAATGTTTATTAATTAATTTAAAAACAGTATAATTAATTCAGTCTAAAAAAATTCCATCATTATTAAAATTAAATTTAAAACCTCACTTCATAGTTATTTTAAATTAATTAATAGACATTAGCGTCAAAGACGTATTTAATGAAAAATCAACTCTAAAAAATGTAAAATTTGAAATTCCGTGACCAAATTGAAAAGAAAAAATTAAAATTTCAAGAGTAAATTTGTTACATTTTGAAACTTAAGGGCTAAATTGAAATTAGACCTAAAGCTAAAGGCTAAATATTTTAGCTTTCAAAGTAGAGAAACTTAAATTTATAATATTAGGAAGGTTACGTTTTGAATTTAGAGACTAGTGGAATTTTAAATACATATATCTAAAAAAATACCAATATGAAGAAGAAGAAGAATATTAAAGAATGTGGGATGTTAATTGCAATTGCATGTCTTCTTCTTGTTTGGCCGCTCTCCATTTTGTGTACACAGTTTGAGAGAGAGATAAGTGTTTCCATTTCAATGGCGGACGCCACTGACAGAGATGACCGTACGCTTCATATCCTCTTCCTGCTCTACCCAGCGCAAGGCCACATCAATCCGATGCTCCAATTCTCAAAGCGCCTACAACAAAGAGGACTCAAAATCAGCCTCGTCACAACCAATTTCATCGCTCGCACTTCTCACTCCATTCCTTCTTCTTTCCCCCTCCTCACAATCTCCGACGGCTACGACGACGGCGGTTTCGCCTCCGCCGAGAACGCCCAAATCTACCTCGATTCCTTCCGCCGATTCGGATCTGAGTCACTTCGGCAGCTTCTACGGCGGCTCTCCTCCTCTGCTTCCCCCGCCGATTGCGTCGTCTACGATAGCTTCCTCTCTTGGGCTCTGGATGTCGCGAACGAGTTCGAGATTAGTACGGCAGTGTTTTTCACCCAATCTTGCGCCGTCGGTGACATTTATTACCACGTTTACAGAGGAGTAATCGAGTTACCTCTTCCGGATAGAGCGATTGAGATTCCTGGTTTACCACCGCTGCAACCGCCGGAATTTCCGTCGTTTATTTATCAATTAGGAACATATCCAGCGTATTACGATCTGCTTGTGAATCAGTACGCGAATGTTCATAAAGCCGATTGGATTTTCTGCAACACGTTTTACGAATTGGAGCGAGAGGTAATCGAAATTCGTTACTCAATCGGTGAAATCGACTTCGAGTTTTGGAGTAATTTGGTTCTAACGATGATCGATTTTTCAGGTTTTGGAGTGTCTGAAGAGCATATGGCCGGCGATTAGGGCGGTCGGACCGAGTATTCCTTCAGGATTCTTGGACGGGCGGATCGAAGACGACAGAGACTACGGCTTCAGCATCTTTGATCCGAACGGCGATGTTAGTCTGAAGTGGCTTGACGGCCGCCGGAAAGGGTCGGTGGTTTATGTGTCGTTTGGGAGTTTAGGGATGGTGGCGGCGGAGCAAATGGTGGAGATGGCCGGCTGTTTGAAGAGCATTAATTGGCACTACCTGTGGGTGGTAATCTCAAAATTATATTCTAATTTTTTTTGGATATATTTATTTATTTTTTTTGTTTTTTTTGTTTTTTAAGTCCAATAGAATTAGGAATTCCAACGTATACCTCTAACACAACATTTTAAAATTTTGATTCACATCCCAAAACATAATTTAATAACCACTATGATTATATTATACTTTCTGAATGAATTAAGAGTGTTCAGGGTGCACAAAAGGTTATTATATTTTGTAGGTTGTAATAGTTGTAGATTATTTATGTTCGGGTGTAGACTATTTTAGTTCAAAAAGGAAATAATACTTATAACAAAGAGAAAGTGAGTAAGAAATAGTAAACATATAGTGATATTGTAGTTAAATTTAGATTAATTTGAGCCTGAAACATAGAATGAGTTATAATAGTTCATTTGAAGTTGAAGACTCAGATCAGGATTTTGAATCTTAAAAGGAGTTTTTGGGCCACAACTTTGAGTATGACTCCAATTATAAAACTTCGTGTTTTTAACTATTATAACCTCAAGATTACTATTTTAAATCACTATTTGTTACGGTGTGTTTACTCTTTCCTACTCATTCTCTAGTCTCTTTACATCTTTATTATAGCATTTACTATTTCATACCTAAACTAAAATAGTTTCACCCCAAACAAACACTACACTATTACATTGTAGACTAAAATAGTTTGTACTCCTGACACAAACTATTATAATTCACGAAATATAAATAATCAAGAACTTTAATAACCAACTCAACACTACAAACACCCCAGATAGTTTACTGTCTACCATTGAACATGGGAGAAAACCACATAATATCTCAAACTGGTATTTGAAGTCAATAGTAGATTTTCAAATTTCTAACTAAAAAAAAATTTCAAATCTACATTCACAATTATTAAAAGATATTGTCATTATAGCAATAATAATTTTCATACAAGAAAATTATATACGTTTTCAAAATTTATAGTACAATGCAAATGGATATCAAAAAGTTTTTGAAAAAAAAATCAAAGCATAAACTAATAGTCGGAACTAAATTTAAAATTTATTATAAAGTATTGAAACTAAAATTGAACATTTAAAAATACTAAAACCACGTTTTAACCTAATTTTCTTTATAACTTGTGTTTCTTATGAAATTTATAAGCGGCATGAATATTTTGTTCAAATAATTTTCCATACTATGACTTATCCTTCTTTATTTTTTTTATTTTTATTTTTCCTAAAGAAAAGTGTATTTAAAGGACTACTAGAAATTATCTTCAAACAACTAATTTTTTTTAATTTAGTCTTTATTGTTGATCAATGTTAACATTGGCCATTGATGAAAAGTATTACGGACATTTTTCATTCTAAACTTAGTTTGATGGGATACGATAAATTTTTATATCATATCATATTCTAAAGTTCCTTTACTTGTGGATCAAAAAATTTATAGAAGGGTTCGACAATTTAAATCTTTACTAATTTAGACTAAATATGACATTAGGGAAATATCATTTATACTCTGATACAAGTTTAGTTAACCATCAATGGTCTCACAATGGTGAAGTTAAGTTACAGTAAGTTTAAGGTTTAAATATCATTCTAGTCTCTATACTTTAAGTTTAATCTCATTTTAATTCTTGTAATTTCAATTGTTAAATTTTAGTATCCAAACTTTAAATAACTATTTTTAATAGAAAAAATCAACAATAAACTAACCATATAGATAGACTAATCTTATGATTTAATGAAATTATAGGTATTAAAATTGAACATGTAAAAATGAACTAAAATAAAATAAAACTCAACATAAATGGAGAATATGACATTTTAACCTAAATTTCAACCATATATTTTAACAATAATTGTGTAAGTTTATGATCCATTGGTTTTGATAATCACAGTAGTTTAACCTAAATTTAATTACCATTAATTAGCTAAAGTGAGTTTAGCATAAACATGCATTTGCCTCTAAATGTCATTTTCCTCTAAACGTAGATTGGTGAATGTAAATTTAATTTTATATCATTAACACTCTTGAAATATGGAGAAGATTTAAGTGTGGAAATAAATATTAATTTGAGAGTATATATCATTTTAAATCGTCAATTGACCTAAAACTTTAATTGAATGGACAAATACAAATTTAATATCATATTCAACGTTTGGAACTTTTTGAATTCGTATAATCTATCAATCAAATAATATATAAGTTTGCATTCATTGAATTGTCTTGATTTAAGACTTTTGAAGGTGCGATTTCAAATTACAGGTGAGAACATCGGAGGTGGCGAAACTTCCAAAGGATTTCGCGGCAGAGACGGCGGAGAAAGGACTGGTGGTTTCGTGGTGTCAACAATTGGAGGTTCTTACGCACGACGCGATCGGATGTTTCGTAACACACTGTGGCTGGAACTCCACGTTGGAGGGAGTCAGTTTGGGAGTTCCGATGGTGGCGGTGCCGGGATGGACCGACCAGACTACAAACGCCAAGTTCATCACCGATGTCTGGAAAGTAGGCCTCAAAGCTCCGGCTGACGGCGGCGGAGTTGTGAAACGAGAAGCTCTGTTGCAGTGCATACAGGAAGTGATGGCCGGAGAAAGAGGCGGTGAGATTAGACGAAACGCCGCCGTATGGAAGGCGTGGGCTCGAAAGGCGTTTGAGGCCGGAGGAAGCTTTGACGGAGTTGTCGATGAATTTCTCGCCAAAATGGTTAGTCGCTTTTAATACACAATTTTTCGGTGAACCTAAACTTTTGAGGAAGTAACCTTTTTGGTCAGTTGGTTTTAGATTTGGTTTTTATTTGACTGACTAGATTTCAAAATGTTAAATGTTTAAGTTTTGAGTTTAGTTTTATAGTTTTTAAGTTTTAAAATATTATAATTTTATCTTTTATTTTAATTTGGTCATATGTTTTAAGATTTTATATTTTTATTAAATACTTGCTTTTATTCATTAGGGACTGAAAAAATATTTTTAATTATAACTTTGGTATTTTTTTCTTCGTAATTGGAGAGTTGTTACACAACAGTAAGTAAAGTCGATTGGGGAACCTGCTCCTGCAAAGGAGTTGAGGATTGAGTATTTCGCCCATAAAAATTGTTCGTCTTCTCGGTGAGTAGGATCTTCAAGATGCATGTTGGCCTTAAGGCTTAAACCAATCTTTCATCCTTGAGACTTCTAAGTGAGAAAAGTCGATTTTTTCCCACCATTTAATCCTTAGTGTCTTGCTTAAGACTTTAAAATTTTCTTGTGGTCATAGCGGGAAATTCCAGCAGAAAATCCAAGGTATTTAAAAGTATAAGACATAGATGCTATTTTAGAACAAGTGATAAGATCTTTGGATTTCTACGGGAAAAAGTTCCTCAGAAATTCCAAAGTAATTTCACCAATTTTGAAACCAATTTCGAAAATGCATTTTGTAAGCTTCCTTGCAAAATGTGATAAACCAAAAGTGGTTACATGCTTGAAACCAAAAAACACAATGCCATACTTGCATGTAGTCGCGATAGCTAAAATGTGAGGTTTGCAAGTTTTTGAAAACTTTTTTGGAACAAACCTCCATTGATTCCGGTAGGATGGTGTTAAAACTTTGAAAATCCTTATTTTTGAGCAAATAATTTTTTATGATCTAGAATGATCTGACAGCAGATTTTGTATCTACTCAAATGAACTTAATAAGTATATTATTTATGAAAAATAGTAAATAGTGAATACATAATGTATTTTCTTTTTTAAAAAAAGGATAATAAATGATGAATGGATTAGGTGCACCTGAATATCTTAACTAAGTAGATACATTCTAAGCACTTTCATCCTACTCCGAACCCAAAGCAAATGCATAGTTGGAGAAAAGCTCAAAGTTAAAGCGAAAAATAAAAATTGGCGAGGTTATTTTATTTTTCTTTTTTAAAAATATTTTAGATATTATATTGCAGACTTATGATTTAAACACTTATGGTTATATGTTAAAATGAATCGCCTATTACACAAAAATGAGGGGAAAATGAACATTTTAAACATTAACACCATTTTCCAATACTTTTCATATACCTATATGGAAACGAAACTGTTTGACCCTTTATTTCTCAAAAAATTGGTTCATATTAACAAAAATAAGAATAACTAAATAAAAACAAGAAAATTTTCATCATTGGCATTAACCAATAGTGAACTTAATAACAAATTTGGTCGGGATGGTATAATGAAAGTTAGAATTTAGTCTATATAATTTTTTTTTTTTTTAACAAGATCTTTTAAGATAGGTGCATTTAGTCTATGAGTTTTCAAAATATATTCTTTTAGTCCCCGAATTTTTTAGAATAAATTTAAAATGTGGCTATGGAATCTTTTGTGTTATTTTATATAATTATATGATATTTTGAATTACAACATAAGTTTAAAATAATAATTTTTTAGAGGTGGTAATTTTTTTCAAAATTATTTTCCTAATTTAAAATAATTAAAAAAATTGTTCTAGTTACCTTTTAAACATATTTTTAAAAACATAGAGACTAAAAATGTACATTTTGAAAACTTATGAACCAAATGCACTTATTCTTAAAAACTTAGAGACTAAAAAAATATGTTTTGAAAATTTAGAAACCAAACGCACATATTCTTCAAACTCAAGGACTAAAAAGATAAGTTTTTCTCCCTTTTTTTTTTTTTTCAGTTTCATTAACCAATGTTGGAGATCTATTGATTGGCTTTATATTTCTCTAAGGTTGCTTGTGGTGGTTTTTGTAGTTGTCACGAATGAAGTCTCATCATTTATCACATACGATATTATTTCATGCATTATATTTTCTTTCCTTATTTGGAAAATTTCTATAGATTTATTTTGTCTGATATTTTTTTTTTGTTTGAGGCGCAACTTATTATTTTCGAATGGGGATTTTATTTTCTTTCTTGGCCTCAGTTTATAAAAGGAGAATAATGATGTTCATTTAGGGATGCCGCATTTGATCATCGTTAGAGAGTGTTTTTGTTCTTGGTGCCCAAATTATGCTACATCGTATGTTTAGTCTTTACTCATTGTATTTCACTGTATCATTGCATTGTTTGAAAAGTGAAAGACTTTGAAGATTAATTCTGTCTTAGGGGGATCCTAAGGCACTACTCTTGAGAAGGGCTTCTCTGGGGAGCCTAAGACTTCACTCTTTTGAAAAGGAGTTCTCCATCTTAGGGAATACTTAAGATTCATCAGTGAAGGGAGTCCACTAAGGAAAAGGGAAAATAATAAAGTTGAAGAGGAGTCTCACACACTGTCAGAAGCTGAAGTGTTCAACACTAATATTAACATACTTAGCGGGAGCGTAAATTCTTTTGAGAGGAAGTCTCACATCTAGGGGAAGCCTAGGTGATCAATGAGTAAGGCTTCTATTGAGTCGTTGTAGTAATTGTTGTATTGCAGATAAGTACGGCGTTGTAGTTATTTGACCTTTTAATATTAGCAAATTGTCTTTCTTGGACACACTGCCCTCCAGACATAGATGGAATTCACCGAACTAGATTACCAACTTCTGTGTGCCTTTACTTGTTTTCTTGATGTTAGTAATTTTTTGTTGTTACAGTGCTTGTCTGTGATTTCCATTTAACATCTGTATTTCAAGTGACGAGTCATCTTATAATTTTTTCAGTGAATTTAACTTTTTAAAGTCAATTGTTTTAAACTATTTCGTTTTATTTATTTATTAGTTTTATTGTTATTTTTGTAAAAGTCAATTGTTTTAAACTATTTCGTTTTATTTATTTATTTATTTATTAGTTTTATTGTTATTTTTGTTATTATTTTGTAGTTTTAAGATGTTACATATTATTGCATGCTTTTGACTTTATACTCTTGTGGTTGTAGGTTATAAAATGAGTCTCCTATCAATACCTTAAGAAAAGACAACGAATTTTCTTTTCTTATTTTTTATTAAAAAAATTAATTTAAACTAAACTAAACTAAACTTTCCCCAAAAAGTGGGTTCACATGAATCAAAACAAGAACATTTTCTTCATTTGAATTAACCAATAGTGAATTAAAAACGCAAATCTTTTTAGCCAATTGCTTTAAACGACTACGTTTTATTATTATTATTTTTTCACTTTTTTTTAGTTTTAAGATGTCATATTGCAAGTTTATGACTTTAAATTCTTATAGTTATAGTTATGTGTTAAAATGAATCTGATCAAATGAAAAATCAACCTTTTAAAAAGTTAGTTAAAAATCATTTTTAGTCCCTGAACTTTCATAAAATTATTATAAATTATTACAAATTTGAAATTATAAGGACTAAATTGTTACATATTAAAGTTCAGGGATTAAATTGTTATAAAATTGAAAGTATAGAGACTAAATCGTTACAAACTAAAGTTCAGAAACTAAATTGTTACTTTTATGAAAGTTTAGGAACGAAGAGTGTTTTTTAACCTAAAAAGTTAGTGAAAAGTTTTTTTTTTTTTAATTTTTAAATATTTATCATATATTTTAGTACGCATTTTTTTTGAAATATTCTTTCCTCGAGAAAATGGGTTCACATTAATCTAACACGAAAACATTTGGTTTATTTGCATTAATTAAAAGTGAATTTAACTCATAGTATTATTTTTAGTCCATTGCTTTAAACTACTCTAAAGAAATAATTTTAAACGACAAAACTATTGAAAATATTTACAAATAATAGCAAAAAATCACAGATTATCTACGATAGATCGCGACAAATTGCGATAGACTACTATTTGTTTCTACCATGACATAGATAGACACAAATAGTAGTCTATCGTGATCTATCGCAGATAGACAGTAAAATTTTACTATATTTGTTAATATTTTGGTTAATTTTTCTATATTTGAAAACAACCATTTGTTTTATTTTTTGAGTTTTTTTAAGATTTTTCTAAAAAGTTGGTACAAGTCTAAAAACACTCATTTGTTTGATGGAAACCTTTTTTTTTTAAGTAGTAGAGTATTTGAACTACAAACTTTTTAGTGGCTAACATATATTGTATGTCAGTTAAAGTATGTTCGCTTTGAATTTATTTGCGGATGAAAACTTTAGTGGCCAATCTAAACCTTGTTTGCAATATTTGAAATAATAATAATAAATTATAATAAACTTAAACATAGGTTTAGTGGGATGATATCTAAATGGAGACGTCTATGGAAGCTTTATGTATGTGGTCGAAAGCCATTTTGATAGAAGATGTGAGTGAGAGAATTCCAAGTCTATAAGACTCCATCTTCTTCTTCTTTTTTTATCTTTTTTTTTTTAAATAATTAATTTGGTGTGTGTTTTTTTAGTAATTTTGGAATTATGATTAAGCTTCATATAGTAGTTTTTCAATCGGATGTAGAAATATATTAAACATACCAGTGATATGTTAACTTCTATCAGTACTAAAAATATATCATTGATATAGAAGTTCATCAATAATAGAACTATCATGGACTTTAACAGTGGTAGAAACATATCACTTAATTGATCATACAAGTTATATGCATTTATCAATATAAAAGTTTATCAATGAGAGAACTATCATTTGACTTCTATCAATGATAGAAACATATCATTTAAACCATAACAGTGATATACTTTCTATCACTAATAGACTTCTATCAGAGATAAAAGTGATAGAAGCAGGTCAATGATAGAACTATCTCTGACTTCTATCAAAGAACTTGATGCAACCTATTTTCCCAAACCAACCATAATAATAATAATAATAATAATAATAATAATAATAATAATAATAATAATAATAATGCATCTAAACTATCTATGATTGAAGCTTATAAGTAATAAAAGTTTATCAGTGTTATGTGAAATCTATTGTTAGTTATCATAGACAAACTTCAAATAATATAAGAGTGCGTTTCTTTAACTTTTCAGATGTTTAATTTTGAAAATAAGTTATTTTAGAAAAAATTAGAGTATTTGACAACCATTTAAAACAACTTTTGAAACATTTTGAAAGAGTATTTTAAACAACTTTTATCAAAAGAATTTAAATAATAGTGATTTTTTTCAAAAACATTTTTTCTCTAGTCAATCTAAACCGACCATAGGTTTGTCGGTGATACTTCTTAGTTCATTAAAAAAAACAAAAAGGTATTTTTTCCTCTTTTTTTTTTTTTTTTTTTCCAATATATCAAAATGGGCCAATATATATAGAGGTTTGATCTAAATTGGTAGTTAGCCACTTTTCAAAAAAAAAGAAAAAAAGAGGAAAAAAAACCTTTTTTTTTTTTTTTCCAATATATCAAAATGGGCCAATATATATAGAGGTTTGATCTAAATTGGTAGTTAGCCACTTTTCAAAAAAAAAGAAAAAAAGAGGAAAAAAAACCTTTTTTTTTTTTTTTCCAATATATCAAAATGGGCCAATATATATAGAGGTTTGATCTAAATTGGTAGTTAGCCACTTTTCAAAAAAAAAGAAAAAAAGAGGAAAAAAAACCTTTTTTTTTTTTTTTTTTGAAAAGTGGCTAACTACCAATTTAGATCAAACCTCTATATATATATTGGCCCATGTGGATATATTGGAACAAATAGAACAAATAAAACTTACAACAAACTCTCAAACCAAAGCATATTCACAAACTCAGACATTTTTCTAACCCAAACAAATGGACCTTATTACCCCTGTAAACCAACTTCTCAACCCCATCTATTCCAACACCAAATCACAAGTGGGAAGGGGCAACAAAGGAAGAAGGTGAAGAAATTGGCGTCGGAGCCGGAACCGCCGCAATACTAGAACCATAACCTCCGCCGCCGCCGCACGGATGCTCAAAACAGTCCACAGGACGCTCAACCACCGCACTACACTCCTTTTTACTCCTCTGCAACGGCTTCTCCGGCAAGCAATTCCGCCGATCATCAAAAGCAATCCCTTTCGCCGTCAAATTCCGGCAAATCCCTTCTTCTTCACAAAAGTAATTATAAGAAACTGTCACATTCTCCAAATTCGGAAGGCTACAGATACCTTCATACAAATTCCCACTAAACAAATTATGGGCTAAATTCAACTGCTCCAATTGAGCTAACCCAGCTAAACTATAAGGCAAAGGACCCATTAATTTGTTAAAACTCACATCCAAAACCTTCAATTTATACAAAAACCCAATTTCTTGTGGCAAACAGCCAGATAAACTAGTGTTGATCAACAAAAGCTCTTCTAAACTGTTTGCAAAACTTGCAATTGTGGGTGGAAGACAACCCTTTAAATTGTTGTTAGCAAAGACAATCACAGAGGCTGATTTTCCACCGATGTTTCGTGGGATAATGTTGGTGAAACGATTGCTGTTGATAAAAATGGCGTCGAGGGTTTTGTTGAAAAGTTCAGAGGGAATTGGACCTTCAAATTCGTTGAATCGAAGATCAAGATATGTTAATTTTGGAAGGAGAAGAACAACAGAAGGAAAAGGGCCTACGAATCTGTTGTTGCTTAAATCTAATTCAAAGAGAAGAGATAAATTGGCTAAAGATTGTGGCAAAATGCCACAGAATCGGTTGCTGTTGAGATGAAGCAGAGCAAGATCTGTTAAAAGGCCCAATTCGTTAGGGAGGAATCCGGCGATGTCGCCGTGGTTTAAGTCAATTCCGGCGACCACTTGGATTTTTGGGTCATCAAGAGATGGGGCACAATACACTCCAAAGTAGTTGCAAACTGATGGCCCCACCCAATTGGTAGTGTGGTTTTTTGGGTCCGAGTAAATGACTTTTTTCCATGCTTGGAGAGCAAGGAATGCTTGATGGAGTCGCGGGTTCAGGTTCGGGTTCAGTCCTGGTGATCGGACATGGTGGTGGTGGTGGTCGCCAATTTTGGCAGTCAGACTATTTAACAGAAAAGATAACTGAAGAAGTACTACGAACAAGAATGAGAATGAAAATAGAGTCATTGTGTTTTGAGTATATGGAGGTGATTAGTTAGATTATTGGTTTATATAAGCAGCTACATTATGCAGCTAATTGTTCAGTCTAATGTTTAATCATGGTTTTTAAGTCCAATAAGAAGCTTAATTTCTTCAAAGGATGATAATGGAGGAAGAAAGTTCATTTCTTTTTTGCTTGTTTTTCCAATGTCATATGCTGTTATAGCGACGGTTAACCGTTACGATTTGCTTGTAACTACATATTTTGAAATAAGAGTATTGAAAATTTGAAAGCAGAGAGGGAAGATTGGGTTTGATGAGGTGAAGTTTTCATTGAAGAGATTATGAATTGAAAGCTAATTTGGGGATGATAAAGACTTTGCTCCTCACGGTTGTTTTCGCAGTTTGTTTGAAGTGGAATTTGAGAGAGACGGCTTTACACTCTTTCTCCTTTCATTCCTTAAAGGGGGTTTCTTGGAACTTAAGGGATAATTATGTTTAAGCCTCTCATTTGTATGATCCAAATGAATCTTTGGAATTAAATGGTTCTGTATTTTCAAGTCTTTGTTATGTGTAAGTGCAAAACCAATTGATATCACAAAGGAAAATGTTAGTGTTTCTTAAGTATCAAGTTAGTTGACTAATGATGCTTACTTCATTGAATTTTTAATTTTTTTTGATTCCAATGTCCGAACTTGTGTGTATCATACTTGGAGAATGTACATTTTAGAATAAGAAATTCAAAAGGGAATCTCTTACCATAATTCTCACAGAATCATGACTAAAAATGCATGTGAGAATTATATTCAATATTAGAGGTTCATTATTAAAAGTGAAGCCCTTCAATGGTTTGGTTTCAGGTTTGGCAGCTCATTGAAAGCAAACTTGAATGATATTATAAGATAAGTTTTACCAAACAGTATCCGAGATCTACATTCTGCTAAGAAGAAAGTGCCTGTGTCTTTTATGATATGCGAAACAAACAAGCAAAGCTTGAAATACAAACATTTCTGCATACGGCAGTCGTTAGCAAAAGGCAATCGCTATGTTAAGAATTCTCGGATGGCCAAAATTACACCTTCAAGCTCAAGAACAAACAACAAACACTTAGAACTCTGGTGAGGCTTTTGATAGCTTTGGTTCCTAGCGACGACTATCGATGCTGAAGGAAACGACACATTCATTCATTACAGATTATTCAACTTAAGAGAAACTACACAATCTTCACTCATCCTTGCTGCCTCAGAAGCTCTTTTAACCACCACCACCGGAACCATATTTCTTCCCAAGAACAAGGAGCTGAAGCTTATCATACCCAGCCAACACACCAGCACCAGCAACGGCACGCAAAATGTTTGCCCCAGCACCCTTGAAGAGAGATTTAGTACCCTCATTCTTGACGATCTGTTTGAATGCGTCCAAGGAGCTATTGTACTTGACTGCTTCGCCGGAGGTCATCATCATTCTTCTTCGGACCGTATCAATTGGGTAAGAAGCCAAACCAGCTCCTATTGTGATACACCATCCAAGTAAGAAACTAGCAAGGAAACTATCCTGCCAACATTGAACAGAAATCCCTGTTAGGGATGATGACTCTGGATCTTGTAGCCACTTATCCAAGCAAGGTCTCATGAGAATAAAAATTTGATCTATCTTTTAATCAGCCAATATACAATTGTATTTAAGTATGATTGATATATTTAAGAATCACTAAAGAAATCTAACCAAACAAATAAAACAACTGACCTGCAAATCACCAACCAAAACCACGGGCTTCATTGAATCATACATTCCAAAGTAAAGACCACGGTACACAATAATTCCAACACAAGAGATGTTAAATCCACGATACAGCCCAGCAATGCCATCAGATTTAAGGGTCTTCTTGTAAACATCAACAAGACCATTAAACTGCCTCTCACCACCCTTTTTAGCAGCCTTAGCATCATTGGCCAGACGAGTTCTAGCATAATCAAGGGAATAAACAAATAGTAGAGATGAAGCACCAGCAGCACCACCAGAGGCCAAATTCCCAGCAAACCATTTCCAGTAACCATCTCTATCTTTCTTGAAGTTGAACAGCCTCTTGAAGTAATCCTTGAAGGCAAAATTCAAAGCCTAGTGCACCAGAAAGTTTTAAATATTTAGCATAGTTATTCTAATAGTTAATAAGGGGCCAAAAAACAGAAGCAGATTCCAAGTGCAAAATAAATAATAATAATAATAATCTTAAACAAATTTGAGGGGGGGGGGGGGGGGGGGGGGGTT
>QLSR01000647.1:67014-83756 GCA_031780015.1 Citrullus colocynthis
GGGGGGGGGGGGGGGGGGGGGGGGGGGGGGGGGGGGGGTGTTCTCTTATCAAAGGAAACAGACTTGTGTGGGGAAGTATCTGATAACATTTGCAGTGTTTCCCCTCCATAGAGAAATGACTCCTTCATCTTTAATTGTTCGGGCAAAGCAATCAGTAATTCCTTTGTATGGCTCAGATAGCCTACCAGTCTTAAGCATCTCATCCTGATTTTGGATCAGCAGCTTGACACGCTCAATTGGAGCAGCAGCCGTTTTAGAAACAGCAGCAGAAACTCCTCCCATAAGAAAATCCACAAAAAAGCCAGCTGCACTTTTCTCAGAAGGAGCTTGTATAAGAAAAGGAGAAGTGGGAGAAACTCCAGCCAAGCCAGTCCCATGATAAGCTGTCTGCAAGGGATTCTCCAAAACTCCATTAGCATATACACCTGTAGTACTATAACGTGTGGAGTGAAGGACAGGGGAAAGCCTAGAAGTGAGGTGAGAATGGCCACATATCTTCTGAAATACCGATGAATGGTGTAATGAATCTGCCATTGTAGGAACTCAGACGGGGACCTACATAGGTGCAAGATAAACATGGCTAAGTTTTTTCTTGATAAGAATAATTGGAAGATGACACCAAGTTTTAAGCATAGAAAGCGTAACTCATTAAACTTTTCTATCAAGCATAACAAGAGTTCTGCCAAAATAGACATTAATTACATTCTTTATTGAATATAGAAGAAAGTAGGCTATGCGGGCATCATCCTTTCAACTGAAAACATCGTTTTAAGAGCAGAAGGCATCCATGCAACTACCAAGAATATTTTCCCTCATATATAAACATCTCAAAAAAGCAAGATCAGTTAATTAAAGCCTTATATTCCAATCATACACCAAAATCAAACTGCAGACCACTAAATAAGTGACTTGAATAGAAGCAGAAGAAATTTTTTTTGTAAATTATAAATTCTAAAGTACATTCGTTCCTCTTTTCAGCCGAAAAAATAAATAAATTTGTTCCTTACTGTCAGAAAAAAAAGAAAAAAACATAAATCAGATTATACTTATCTGCTAAACTAAGGTAAACAAATCATAAAAATTTTAAAAAGTAGCTTCTCCAATCCATATCAGTGAGTGGCGAGCCAATAAAAAGTGTTATTTAAGATATGTCAAAATCTAACGGTACAAATGGAACCTAACCATACTTATCCCAGTTATGTCTTCCAAATCGTCCACACTAACGCCAATAATCTTTCTCCTCCAAAAGGAAAATTTATTAACTAGCCAAATATAACATTTGGCCCACCCACCATATACAACATCAAAATAAGAGCTCTGGATGCTAGATGAAAAGCACCTATAAATTAAGTGAACACCCAAATGATCAACCTTGTACCAGATAAAAGGAAGAAGCCCACTCTTCACTATCTGTGAATTTTTTCAATATACTAATGCTTGAAATAGAATCTTTTGAGGATATCTTCCCCGCTTGAATTCAAAATATGATAACTACAACCACACCATTAAGGCTTCGACCTTTGAGATTCCCCACTTGGCATCAACCACACCTTGATAATTACAAGGAATATACCACCAAGAAACATATAAATACGCCGAGTGTAAAAACACAACATATTCTCAATCTCTCTACAAGATTAAGAAAACCAGAAATTTCACTTTTCAGAAATCTTCCTGTAGCTAGTAATAACCATGATCTCCAATAACAAACAAAATACCTTATGCCTCCAACAAATTCTCGGTAGAGACAGAGAGAGAACATGACGAACACAACCATGATAGTAGAATTACACTATGATCTCTATTAAAAACAACGTAGATCGCCACATAATGAGTTAAGGAGCTAAAACGAACTAAAATTGTTTCCAAGAAACATGAATATTCTCAGAAAGTAAAGAGACAGAGTGAAATAATGCATGAGATCAAAGAGAGAAGACTCCAACCTGTAAAGGCCGCCGTGTGTGAAAGAGACAGAAATGGTGAGAGATCACCAAGTGGTATGCGATTTCATGCAGAAATGAAGCTTCGGTATATAGTCCGAGGGCTGGCGGAGACTAGGGTTTGAACATTAAATGACATATATGCCCTTCCATGTACATGTAAATAACAACTATGCCACTCTCTGTTCCAAGCGGTTAACGACCGTAACTGAATGACAGCGGAGTGGGAGGAGGCCAAGAGGACGCGTCGTCGGTGAGATAGTGGGCCCAAAGTGAAAGCCCAAACTTACTCGGGAGTTTAGTTGGGCTTGATTTGGTCAACTGGGCAACAAATTGGACGGTCAAATGCCCAAATTTATTCGATAGTTTAGTTTAGTTGTTTTTTCTTTTCTTTTTTAAAAATCTTTTTGACGTTTGTTTTGGTTTCAAAACGTTACACATTTAGTCCTTAAATTTTGAGTTTGATTTTATTCACCTTATTCTTGAAATTTAAGTTTTGTTTCAATTTGGTCTCGAGATTTCCCTTAAACTTTATTTTTAGTTAAATACTCGCTTTCAGTATTTATATTAATGTCTATTAATTGATTAGAATTATAATTAATTAAATTTTACAATTTTTCATCATTATTAAAATTAAGTTTAAAATTTCACTTTGTAATGATTTAAAATTAATTAATAGATATTAATGCTAATGACTAAAAGCTGAATGAAAAATCAAATTTTAAAGTGTAAATCTTGAAACTTTGGGACCAAATTGAATCAAAATTTAAATCTTAGGATAAAATTGTAACATTTTGAAATTAGGTACTAAGTTAAAACAGAACTCAAGATTTAAGAACTAAATATGTAACATTTTTTAACTTGACCAAATGAAAACTAGACTCAAAACTTAGGGACCAAAAAAGATTTTTTTTTTTTTTTAAGCAAAGAGGTAGTTTAGTTAGTTGAAAGGAAAATTGGAGTGTATGAAAAAAAACGCAATTCGAAAAATAGCAAAAAGTACAAATGTATTTGTCCATTTGGTGACATATTTAGAAACAATTTTTAAAATGCTTAAAATAATTTCATTAGGTTTAAAATTAGTTAAATGTTAGATTTTACACTTTTAAACACTGTTTCTATACCATCAAAATTGATTAGAAATCCTAAAATGGTTTTAAAGGTGACAAGCAATTTTAACCATTAAAATCACTTCCAAATACCCCAAATATCCCCTAATACTTTCATATTATCATGAAGTCTTAATCATCAGTTTTCATACATTATTTTAAAATATAAGAATATTGTGTGGATTAATCAATCTTTGATTTTTTATTCCAATCACAAAGTTTCACACAGAAAAATTCAATATGAAGTGAGTTAGATTTTGATTGAAGTGAACAATTCAACCTATGTGTAATGGTTCTCTATTTTTATGACTTCCAAGAGAATTCAGATTTAATAACATTTTAAAGAAAACAGAGTGAAACAATATATAATCTAAATGAATATCATCAACTACTACACATTACAGCAGAACCCCTTTAGATTACAACTCTTCAAACTTTTTTGGTTTTAATAGAGACAAGAAAAAAGAATACAAGCATTTCATCATCAAATCAAATGAAGTAGTCCAAGTTTGCAAGTGGCAAACATGAACCATGTCATACAAATGTTGGCTTCTACCACCTTCATTTTTTGGGGGAATTTACATCTTTCAAGAGGGGGTTCTTGATTAAGCATTACACAAGGAAGCTCTTTGTTTTACAAGTAATTCCTTTAACTTCCTTATAAGCTGAGGGTTGGAGCACATGTACTCCTGGAAAGATTTCCTTATACTCTCCAACAACTCTTTGTTGTAATCACCTGGTGTGATATTAAGCAACTTTGTGAAGAGATTCTTCCATAGTTCAATGTTCCAATACCTATATGGAGGCAGAGAGATCAAGTCAGAGGGAGGAGGTGAAGAGGATGGATGCTCTCTATAAAAGCAAAATTGCTGATCTGAAACTCTACAAAGAATCTACCAGAGTTACAATTGTTGTGCTATGGAATCGACAAATAAAGAAAACATACAACATAAACAATAGAGAATCAACACACACAGATTTACGTAGTTCACTAGCAGTGTAAGCTACGTTATAGAGGAAGAGAGCCATTTATTATTAGAGAGAAAATATCATATTACAAATTCATAAGCGCTAGTAGTGTTAGAAAGTTTATATAGTGCATTCTTCTAAACTTTAAGATCAAATTTATAAATAACTAAAATAACATAAATACAAATACAACTTAGGTTGTGTACCCTGACTCACTGACTGGGCAGCAAGATCTCTATGCTTGGTCATTCAGAACACCGATTCAAGGCATTTCAAGAACATATTTATTGGAAGAAAAAAAAAAACCCAGAAAACAGACAATTAAAGGTGCCAGAGTTAACTAATACCGCTTAAAAGATGATTTGGGTAAATAAATAAAGTCGCCATCAGATGATGCTTTTTTCTCAACTTCCATGTAGGAACCGTGAAGCATTGTGTGGACGACTACACAAAAGCCATATATGTCTACCTGTACAAAAGACAGAATGCTATTGGTAGAGCTTCTGTTTTCTTCTTTACAGAGGGGTTTCTTTAGAGTTGTAATAAATAACCACATTGCAGAAGAATCTGACCTGATATTTCCACGGTTTATGCTCTAGCATTTCTGGACAACGAAAGCCAGAAGTTCGGCAATCTCCTTTAAATTCTACATTTTCAGGAAAAAGGTGCAAATCTATACCTCTTCCCCAATCAACAAGGCAAAGCCCCTACAATATAAAAGCTACAAATAATGTTGTTTGCTCACAGTTAATGTAGGGTCGGTTTGGAATGGCTTTAAAGTGCCTAAAATCACATTTTTCCACTCAAAAACACTTTTTTCAGCACTTAAAAGGTCATTCCAATTAGACATATAATTAGTTGGGAACAAAAACGGGGAGAATACTAAATACCTGATCTTGCCAAGGACCACTACGTTCCTGGAATTCATCTTCAGTTAGGTTGTCTCTGCATAACGGTTAAATAAAATCAATTGGTACAGAACAATTGAATTGGAGTACACTCCCCAGTCGGGTGCTAATCATTACTGGTAGACTGAAGTTGTAAATAACAGCTAGAGGTCTCATCTTCTCATTTGTTACGGTTCTTTTTTTTTCACAAGTATTGTACTTGGGAACTATATAATGAAATCAACTCTCAGAAAGATGGATGTCATCAATCAAGATTTAGAACAATAAAATATCTTTACCCCGCATAACGAATAAGCAGATTGTCAGGTTTAAAATCCCCATGGATAATGCCAATGCTGTGCAAAGTTTCTAGCATGTAGAGCATCTCTATTGTGTAATAAATACATAAAACTTCTTCCATTGTCTTTCCAAGGACTACATACAAATTTATGGCATCCTGCACAAGGTTTTAACTAGACAGTTACTTACAATGAATATTTTAAAGGATCATACAGTATAAAAGGGTTCAGAATCTGAAAACTCACCTGTAATGTTCCATGAGCCAAGTAATCACATATAAGTATGCTGTAGTCAGAATAGAGATACATGTCATGAGCACAACCAAAACTTGACCTCTGACATTATGAGAGATCCAGGATGAGTATACATCGAGTTGCTAACATCCAGAGGTAATAAATGCTTAATGAAAATAAGGGCTACTACATACTTGCTTCCCGGTGACACGTAGATCGAGTTGACGATACATGTAAAACTCCCAAGGAAAAGGAGGTGTTTGTATCTGACAAGCATTTGAAAGGAATCACGATATCCAACTAGTTCATATTCAGGTATGACGTATAACCTATAAGGAATGCTGGAAGTAAAGGACATATGCAGATTGAATGTCAATCAATAAGAGTTTTTACCTTCAGTGCTACTACATCGTCTGGGTTGCTGTCAAGATATGATTTATATACTTGAGCAAAACCGCCTGTACCTGCACAGCCTTTGATCTCATACTTTTTTCCACCTGTAAATGTTGGCAAGTGAATTATTATAATGAAAAACAAATCTGGGTCATAAGAAATCTTTTCCTCCATTTCTTACACAATATTTCAAGAAAGCTCGGTCTTTTGAAGGATGGACCTGAAGGTAGTTTTATACATTTAGGTGACAATTCTAACTATGATGAATAACATAAAATTACCAATCTCAATAATCTTATTTCTTGATGAATTGCGCAATGACTTTAGAGCCATCTTTTTAGAGTAAACTTTGGTACTTGAATGGTAACCCTGAAGCACACATTATATTCATAGTAAAGTTAGTTTGCGAGTAATTTATTTGAACAATATAACCAGCTTGCTTTCATCATTTGGCAAAAGAATACTGCAGTTTCTTACATCATACTTCATAATCTTTGGATTAATCTTGCTTAATAAATCCTTCATAATGGAGGAAGACCAGGGGTTGATGTAACTTTCTGCCAATTTAGTGGATTCACTGCCATCATTCTACAAAAATGAAAACCAACCGTGTCAAAATTCTTGAATTATACAATTGAAGGAACATGAACTTCAGTGGTTTTATGCTTAAAGATCACGTACCACTTGCATTGAATGAGCATTGACCAATTCAGATATCCTATCAATAAACAATGTTTTTGCCTTTTTCAGCCACTCAAGGGGCTCAGCGTTCCTATTGTCAGTTTATCACTCCAAAATGTAAGGAACAAAACAACACAGAACACTACCAAACAAAAAATCCTAATCAACAAAAAATTTTACACAGGCATAATCTACATGTATTTAACAGCACGTCAGTTGTCAATGAGAGAGAGATAGGGATACCTCATCAACCCAAGTTCATAAACTATGTTAGCGTCGTTTAACCTCCCCTTGGATTCGAGGAACGCTGCCAACCAAATATAAAGTAAAGAATTGCCAACGCATATCTCCTGCTCCAACAATTCCTTGAAACCAGTTTCAAAATCCTCCCTCATACCAATCTACTTACACGAACAACATAATGTTAATCATTATTCAAAATCAATAAACGGATTAAAAATTTGTCGGAAATGCCTAAGTATTTAAACAGATCCGAGCATTTACACATGATACAAAATTATTCAAATATAATAACCAAAGGAAGAATCGATCTTATTATTAACTCAAACAAACCCGCAATAATCTAAAGTGAGCGTGATTAGAAAAGGAAAGAGAAGGGCAGCGAAATAGGTAGGCAATAGAAACCTTCAAAAGATACTTCATCAAAAGCATTACACATACAAGTGATCTAATCAACCGTATGTATGAAACAAAGATGATAAGTTGAACCCACAAATGTAACAGTGAAAGAGAGATAGTTACGCACAGAGAGAAACCAAATCTTGAGAAATCGGACATCGTTTTTGTACTTGACATTGCCGCTGAAATTTTCAATGCAATCAGAGAGAAGGTTGGCGAGTTCTGGCCCAGAAACATTGCCTGAAGTTGAATTTTCAAGAGCATCTTTGATGGACCTGCAATTGGAACCAAATAGCGCCAACAATTTTCCTGAGTTTGAATGTAAGAACGGCTGTCAATTAGCTCGAACGCATAAAAGAAATCGAGGAATACCAGAGCCAAGGCAACAAGGGGTCCTGAGCGGATGCTGTGGTGGTCGCCATTGCTAGTAGCTTTCTGCTGGTTTAAGGAAGAGAAATGGAAGATGCCGACTCGGACTGTACATTGGCTCCAAGAAGAGCGCCTTTTTTGCAATTCAAATTTATTACTTAGGAAACTAAAAAGGGTAAAAAGTAGAATTAGAAGTTAGTTTTTAAATAGAATAAAATAAACCAAAATATTTGCAAATATAACAAAATTCGATAGTTTACTATTTGTTTATTGCAGATAGATGTGATATTTGCTATTATTTATAAATATTTTCAACAATTTTATCATTTAAAATAATTTTTCGAAGAATTATTTATAATGGTAGGATATAAATTATATAATGTGTATAATTACAAAATTATTATTTTCTGTTAGTTTCTTTTACCATCAAAATAAGAAATTAAATTTCTAATTAGGTGTAGTTACAAATTTAGTTTTGGAACAACAAAGCGAATGTAGCTCAAGTCTCAATTGGTCTATGGTATGTGATAGCGATTAAGAGGCACGTGATTCAAATCTCCTCACCCCTAAAGTCACAAGATTTTTTTTTTTTTTTTTTTTACAATACATAGGGTAGGAGATCGAACCTTATCCCTCGAGTTTATGCTAGTTGAGTTATAGTCATACTCATGTTGGCAATTTACAAGGTGACTTAAAAAATGTAAATGTTCAACTTTACATGAAATATTAATAAACACGACTATTATAAAATGAATAACTAACTGACACGAGCAATAATTATTAAGCATTAAAATTTTAATTAGTCATGTTCGTTTATCATAATTTTTTAATTGACTCTCATATCTGCAATTCTTACTGATTACTACAACTTGTCACATTTAGTGTTCATTTTATAAAAGTCGCGTTTATCACTATTCCATTTACAATTCAATGGTCGTGAAAGTTTTCGCTGGTCATTTTAATGATAAAATTGTTATGGAATGTATTTGAATCAATTTTAAAATAGTAAAAGGTAAAGCGAAAATTTTTACATGATAGAGGTATAATTAAAATTAAGCTACAAAATTAAGGGTGTCTTAAATAATTTAGCCAAAATAAAACATGAAGCAAAATTCGCCATGTCGAGAAGTGAGCGATACAATTAATATCTATAAATGTTCTTCACAAATTACATAGAAATACTTCTTTCTAGGGGCTATTATTGAATTGGAGATGTGGTTGTTTCCTATACGCAAGTTCCTATAAAAATGGGAAATATACTACCTTTTATGTACAAATTGAACTATTAATTTAGGGTTACAACGAAAACTTAGAGAATCATCGTTTTTGTAATTTGAGTGCTTCCATAGGATAGACCTCAACAAAAAACCAAAGAGTAATGACAACATATGATTGGAGAAAAATAGAATGTTTCCTACGTTATCCGTAATATGTGAAAGTATGACTCTAACCAAAATCTACCATTATGAATCTTTTTAAATGCTTAAAAACACTTTTTCAAGACACTTGAAAAATCACTTCAAATCGGTCTTAATACATTAGGAAAACAAATCAACCCTCTACCGACTCAAACCAAAATTTAGCTCTTTGTAGTTTGACTCCAATCCTATTTTTCCCTTCAAGAACATCATACAAATTCACCTTCATTGAATAACTAGGTTGGATGGATGAAACTTTTACTTTGAATCTAACATCGGTGGAATCTAAACCGAGCTTTGAGGTTGGGGTACGTTGATAAAAAATAGTAAGACCCAACAAAGTCCTTTCTCTCTCTCTCCCGCCAAACCCTCTATTTGGACCCTACCATAGCCATCACAGAGGCTGTTGTCGCTGTTCCACAGGCCCCCACCACTCACGAGAAAGCTCATACATCATACAATTAGAGAGAGAGAGAGAGAGAGAGTGAAAGAAAGTGGGTTTCTCTTTTGTCTTTGAACATTCCTCGTTACCCTCCCATTGTGTACGACATTAGCAACAGCGCTAGCTGCAAGAACAGACACGGATTCACAAATAAAGAAGAGAAAAGGAGAAAAGGAAGATAAAAGGTCCAAGTGTTTGTGTGTGTGTGTGTGTGTGTGTGTGTGTGTTTGTGGTCCATTGCTTTAATCCTCCTCTCTCCTTCTCCCTCTTTAAAACTCATCCTTCCCCCCCTTTTTTCTTCTATAGTTCTTCCACCTCTCATTTCCCTTTTGGAATCTTCTCTTCTCAACTACTGTTTCTGGGTTCTTGATGGATGTTGGTAAAATGGAAACAACAATTATTCATCATCATCAGAAACAGGAGAGAGTGATGGAGAAGGAGAAGGTGAAGAAGGAGGCTATGGTGGGAGATGAAGATGGAGAATATGATGAGGACAAGAAGAGGAAGGGTATAATAATTGGTGGTGGTGGCTCCGGGAAGAAGGCGGCCGGCGGCGGGATGCGGTGTTGTCAAGCTGAGAAATGTGTGGCTGATCTTAATGAAGCCAAACCATATCATAGGAGGCATAAGGTCTGTGAAGTTCATGCCAAATCTCAGGTTGTGCTTGTGGGTGGATTCAAGCAGAGATTTTGTCAGCAATGTAGCAGGTTTTGAACAAACACATCTTTGATTTTTGACTTCATACTTGATATAACTTTTCTATTTTGTTAGATGATCTATCATGATTTAATATAGTACCAAAGTAGATCGTACAAAAAAGTTCTACTTCAAGCTTCTGCAATGTTAGCCACTTGTTGAGTCTTTTATATATTTTAAGCCTACAAGTAAGAGGAGTGTTAGATAATATAATATTTACCTTTACCCACCAGTTTAAGCTTTGAAGTTAGTCGGTGTTCTAAGATATTTTTTGACAAAATAATAAATACCATTTGGAAGATGTCAAAAAAAAAACAACCTTGAATTTCTGAAGTTGTTGAGTTTGGAATTTGAGTGTAGATTTCATGAGCTATCGGAATTCGACGAAGCGAAAAGGAGTTGTCGGAGACGTCTCGCTGGGCACAACGAGCGTCGAAGGAAGATATCGGCTGAGTCTAATGCCGAATGCTCAATCCGGAAAGGGAGTGGAACACAGATGAAGGACAGTGTCTGTGGGCAGGTTGATGATAAAGGGAGAATTCAAATGACCATTCAAGAAAATGCTGCTTATAAACACTTCCAGATCAGATAAGTTCATGGACAACATATAACTATCTGCTCATGCTCTCTCTCTTCTGTCAGGTCTAGGGGTGTTAACAATAGCCTGTATTAAGCTGTGCAAGATCAAGAAAGAAAGAATTGCCTTGTTAGAGGACTTATCCATTATAAAGCTCAAGAAGATTGTGCAAAACTTTGATCATTATCTGTCATTAAAAAGATGTAAAGATCTAGTTCATCAGAGAATCAGATTGATCTGTTTCTGGGTCTGCCTTATGAACGTGCACTACTATGGTTATTATCTGTCAGCTGCTGAAGTTACAATCACAAAATCATATTTTTCAACTTTCTTCTGCTCAGACAAGGATACTTCAATAAGAATGGAGAGAGATAATACATTTTTAGTTTTTCTAATCACAATGTCACATGTTCCATATGGTCAGATTGGGCTAGCTGACAAAATTCGCACTAGTGAAAAAGTAGAAAAAATGATGGACCCAGATGAGTTTTATAATCAAATTTCGTCCACATTTACATCAGGTTGCTGGTCCCTTGTTATATGTTTTTTGTCAGACAAGGAAAATGGGAATTTGAATATATCTCTACCTCTAATTTCCCAAGTTAATTCTTTACATGGTAACATTGAAAGAATAGAAAATTGGTACACATAATAAATTGAAGAAGAATCTCATTCATGCAGCCCCTTGGTGGTTGGTTCAAGAGTTCTTGAACAACATACATTGGTCCGGTTCTCGTCTGGTGCCTTTCATCACCTTAACTGAGTTGCGGGGCTGGACATTGCAACTTTAATCAAATTTTGCCTCTCCTTTCTTCTTTGAAGAACACGTAGGTTTGGCGATTTGGCCTTGGTTGTCTCCTTAACAGACCTTTTTTTTTTTTACACGGGAAGATGATGAACTCAAATCAGTCAAAAGAAGATGTTGGTGCGAAATAATCACAAGACGTTTGACTCTAAATTGGCTTTTTGTTTTCTTACCTTTGGGGGTGAAATGGATGGTCAAATTTGGGGACTGGTCTAGCATGGTGAACCAATGTTCTTCTCAGTTGTTTCAATGCTTTCTCTTCCTCCACCTGGAAATATTTTTAGATATGTTTGTTTAAATATTTCTTCGGGAACAGATTTGGCATATATTGCAACAATGAAATTGCAAAAGATCTGAAAAGAATAACCAACCATTCTTGCTGCGTCACTCTCTTCTCTGTATCTCTTGTACATCATCTCTTTCTCCTTGATCTTGTCATCGAGGGTTTTTCAAAATTAGCAAACGAAAATTATCTTTGTGATATTGAGAAAATGTGACATTAAATCAAAACCACATAGATATAGCACCTTCTGATCAAACTCTGCTCTATCCACAGCTCGATTATCAACATGAAGATTAAATTCTTGAACTTGTGTGAGGGGCTTCCGAGATTTCTCTGGTAGTGGAATTGGGTCCCTGCCAAGTTTACAGAGTACACACTAATTATCCTTGAGAGGCTTTAAAATTTTAATTTTTCACCGTTTTTATGATATATAGTAAACGAAGTGTTACTTACTCTTTCAGAACCGGTTGAGCCCTGAAATTCCTCATTCTGGCCTCTTCTTCCTCTATTCTCTGTCTTTCTTCCTTTTCCCTCTGCATTTCTTCCTCGTGTCTCACAAGACTTTCCAGTTGGAAAGGTTCAGGTTTGGTGCAGTGCTTGGGCTCTGGTTTTGGTGGAATCTGCTCAAACAAAAGTTAATCATTAGCTTGATGGTTATATCTCCCATAGCAGGCATAATTTGACAAGTTGTTGCTGGTTATACACATACCACAGGATAATCAGTGGTGTAAGGATATGGAAGAGCCCTTGGAATGGCGGCTCTTTCCTCTTCCAATTGCTTCTGCACAAGTCCCATGAAGAATTTTCTTTCTTTCTCTGCTCCTCTTTCCTGATGCCATCAAGAAGCAAAAGGTGAAAAAAATTGAACTTCAGTTATGATCTTGTTGCTTATTAGATTGGTTGTGTCCACTTACCTCTGTGTAAAGATGAAAGGGGTTTGGTCTGGTGTTTTTTGGCAACGGATGCTCGCCGCGAGTTTCAGAACTTATTGACAGCTGCAAGAGCAAAATAAAAGAAGATGATAACGTATTTGAAATTATTAATAATGCCAATCATTTAGAACTTTAAGAACTCGAACAGTTACTACCTTATCGAATAGATCGGCAACAACCGTCGGTGGTGGAGGAATTCTCTCGTTTGTTGCAAAATGAAATTCTTGCGGTTTTGTTACATGTTTTTTCATGTTACAGAACACCCCCAACTCTCCCTTGCTTTCAAATATCTGCAGCAGATCAGAAATGAAGACAAATTAATCCTATTGAACATAAAAATAAACTGTTGATTTCATGTAGCCAAGTACACACCTTTTTATCTAATGGCCTTGCTTTAAACTTGGGGATTTTCTCCAGCGCCTCCTGCTCAATTTCAAGGAAACTCTTCGCCCGTGGTGGACGAGCCCTTAGTGATGTGTGCAGAACAGGGGTCTTTGGTTCGGTAAGATAAGGCTTCCATTGATTATTCTGAAGAGAAAATTGAAAACGCCACTAAATTTAGCTGATTGAAAAAAGGGTGTTGGAGGATAATATATTACTAAAATTGACTTCTTAAAACCTGACGAGACGATTCTGTAGAGATTACTGAAGCTGAATCTGCATGTTGGTTCGCTCTAGCCATTGTCTCAAGGTGAAATTCCTGCAACAATCAGGTAGTCAATAAAGTCAACCAAAGTGAAAATATAAAATTCGCCATGACTGTTTCTTTTAATGCTCGGTCACCTGGAATTCAGGAGGCTGGGGTGTGCTCCTCGGTACTACAGGTAATTTGGGAGCTTCCAAGATCTATACAGCATAACACAACGAGCAGGTAAATCATATTCAGTGTGCTTATCCTTAATTAACTAAGTAAACAGACGAGAAGAATGGTGTCAAATTCCCAATATCTACCTTTTTGTTGAGTGGTCTAGCTTTGAACTTGGGCATTTTGGCCATCATCTCCTCCTCTATCTCAGCTGAACTCTTCACCTTGGTAAGGCGAACTCTTTGAGCTGTTTCAAATTCAGGAACCTTTGGCCTAGTCAAAGTCAGTTTGGGTTTCGTCTGTGTAAAACTACCAGCATCCTGTGAAAGAAAAATGATCACATATTGTCAAAGAAATTCAGATCAAACGAGACATGTGGAGGAGAGAAGATAGGATTGATTTAAGTCATTTACATGAGGCAATGATAAATCTCTGGTGCTTGACTGGAATTTCCTCATCATTTCAGCCATTGAAACGAATGGTGCTGGTTCTCGAACATAAATCTTCCTTTCTTCTTTGTTAGTTTTGTCAGCAACCGAAGAACACAAGTTAGAGGCGCCAACTTTTGACTTGTGGGGCAAAGTATGAGGTTTGACATTGAGAATCTGAAACAGAGAGAGTTTATGGAGATTATGTAACAACAGCCTAAGGAACATCAATACACAATTTTAAGGATCAAATTATGTAACAACAGACAGTTACCTGTCTAGACAGACCACCATCTAACTTTTGCCTCTTAATTGCTTGATTCTCTTGAGCTAAAGATGAAGTTCCGCTTGTGTTGTTCACGTTAGTTTCCCTGTAGAATCGTTTAATCAGGTACAGTTCCTACCACCAAAAATCTGATATCATAGAGAAAATTAACAGAAAAATCTAACCTCTTCACACTATTTAGTTTGACGCTTTTGGTTTGTGATAACTGGGAATGGCTTCTGGCTTTCAGAGCCGATGGGTTCTTCACCATACTGGCAATCTTTCTTGCTGTCTCTTGCTTCTTAGAAGTGGCACCTTTAGTTCGTTCTTCACCCTTATTACTCAAAGTTGGAAGTGGAGTATAAGCATCATTTTGAACTTTAGATAGTCCACTCCGCTTCTGTTCATTTTCTTTTAATTCGATTACACCATTGGAAGAAGTTCCTCTACATGAAAGTAGAAAAGTTAGCCAAAGAAGAATGAGAAATTTTGGCCTCTTTTATTGAGAAATCAGAGAAACCAATTGAACAAATAAACGAACCTTCCATCTTCACAAATACGAGTAACGTCATTTTGGGTAGACGCCTGAAAAAGATAGTATGATCAAGAACCAAAAAACAAGTAACAAGTTGGTTACTGACTCTAACAACCATGACAAGACTTCAAACCTTCTCTTCTCTGGGCTCGCTAGGAGTTAACTCTTTGTTAGTTTCACTTGGCAGAATTACAGTTTGAGATGTGGTTGAATCAACGGCATCAACAGAATTTGTACCAGATTGCTCTAAATTCTGTGTAAATAATTAAAATTTACAAATATGCATCAGAAACCCTTAAAAATAAGTCCAAATGCGACACCTCCTATAGCCAATGAAAGAAATCTCTACCTTCTGCATTTCTTCCGCTTGGTTGAAATCGCACAAGTTCTCAACCTTAATCGATCGAGCAGTTTTGATTTTGGGCATACAAGCTGTAAAAGATGGATCAGAATTCAATTTATCTCCATAGTTACATATCAACATAAACTAATTGAATATCCAGTTCAATTGACAAAATAAGCACGATTCAATGATTCAGTGCCCTAAAGGAGTGGGTTGGTTTGCTTTAAAGTTTTGTGACCGTTACTCAAATTTCACTGTTACTTTCTTTTACACTAATTCAAACCAAAAGATGCGCAGATTCTAATTTCTTACTTTTGTAACTGCCTAATCTGGAAAAAGAAAGATTCAATTTCCTAAACTTCCTTTCGAAATCAACTTTCACTCTCATACCAACCAAAGAGGGAAGAATCGAGTATCGAATTGCAAAAGACCAAATCCATGGTCCAATTGTAAAGAAAAATGAGTGGAATCTCATCATAATCACACAATTCTAGGCGCACACTCCCTCAGCAACCACCAAAAACCTACAAATCTTTCCGAAAAGAAACTTAAATTCCCTAAGATCGACTCAATCGTTGAGGTCCACTTCAAGAAACCAAAAAGAATCGTGGAAAAAGAAAAAGACTAAGGATTAGGTTAGAAGTAAGAGATAGAAACATACGCGAAGGAGCATAGGTGAGAGCTGTGTCGAACCAGAGTTCAGCTTGGCACTTATCCTCCTCAGACTCGCCATTGACGAAATCAAAGAAGCGAGGCGCAGAGAATTCGTACGTTTCATCGATCATAATCGAGAGATCGCTACTCGAATCATCAAGCGTAGCCATGGATGAAGTCGAATTTCCTTCTCCAGAACAGAGATAATTTAGGAGAACAACCGGAGAAAAGGAAGAAAAAATATTGAATTTCTCGTGTCTGGAGGAGAAAGAAGAGGAGGTATTACTGTCGTAGAGCAGCACAAGTGAAAGTGATAAATGAGGAGAAGAGAGAAGTATAAACGTTCATTGGCATCTCTAACGGTTGGAAATTTCAAATATTGGGGATTGTCCAACGGCCATATTAGGGAGAGCTCTTTGGTAACATATTCCTAGTCTCTAACGGCTATATTTCCACCCATACGACGTCGTTTTAAGCGGACCGCATCCAAAGACATCAAAACGACGACGTTGATCTACTTGAAGCAAGGCCCAATTACAAGTCTACAATGGATTGCAAGCCCGTACACGGCAGGGCCCAAATTGGTTGATATAAAATTATGAATTCTGTATATTTACAGTTATGCCCTTGGTTCCGTAATTTCAATAAATCTTAAAATTTGACTTTGCATTTTTTTAAGTTAATATACACTTAAGACTAATTAATTACTTATAGATGAATTACAAATGAATGAAAAATAGATAAAATAGTTACTTATCTTTTAAAAACCATCTGCTCCTCCATCTTTAGAAATTCTCAATTTTATTTTTTATATATTAAAATATTTGAAGTAACTTGTGACATTGAGAAGAAGTGAATATAAGAGATCTTGAGATATGCACGTTTGGTTAAGATAAGCTTTGACAATTACTACATATAACAACAAGGTGTGTCTTTCTTTTCGGTGTCTCAATCATCGATCTCTAAAGTTAAGCGTGTTTGGTTTTGGAATATTCCTATGTCAGGTAATCTACTTTTTTTTTTTTTTTTTTTTTTTTTT
>QLSR01000647.1:88877-178140 GCA_031780015.1 Citrullus colocynthis
TTAAAAAAAAAAAAAAAAAAAGCAAACAAACCAACTATACGCATTCAATTTGATCCCAAGTAACACGACTCGCAAAATAACACCTCGGATTTGAAAAATCAAATTATACCCTTGGAAGCGAAAAGTAGCTAGCAATGTACAAGAGTATAAATTTTTCCTAAATTTTAAAATATATTTTAAACAGAACAAATAATCGTTAAAGGAGTCAAATTAAATATAACTTAAGGCATGAGTTCAAATGTCTCACGCCTTATTTCTCATGTTGTTGAACTACAAGGAAAAAGTAATCATTAATTAAAGGTCAATCGTCATATAGTAGCAATAACCCTCCGTCGAGATCTTTTAAGGTGAGTTATGATGTTGCTTTTAGAAGTAGTACTGAGTGGATCTTGGAGTTGTTCGTGATTCCAATGGTGAGACTCTCATGGTATCATGGAAAAGTTCCGTTCTTTCATTAGTTTTGTGGGGTTTGCTGAAACTTTGGTTTCCGTGAGGCCATTTCTAAAACCGTGGAAGTTGACATTCATCCTCTTAGAGCTTAGACTAATTTGTTCATTCTATGGACCCTTCTGACGACATCTTCTAGATATTCAAATGAGATTCAATCTTTCGTGGATTCCTTTGCATGATTTACAACGTCAAAGTATCATTGAGGGGTTTCTATTTTGTTAAGCACCATTGTAATATTGTGGCTCACGAACTTGCTTCTCATGTCCCAAAACATTATTCATCGTTGATCTTGCTTGAAGACAATCTTTTATGGGTGGATTCCTTGTTAACTATTGACTATCGCTCTATCTTCGAGAGAGAATGAATAAATAAATAAATAACGATTGTTACTTTTTTTTAATAGAGAAATTGTTTAAGCTCCACCCACATTTAATGCAATCTATATATGCTCGTGTTTAATGTTGCCTCAACCAAAGTTTTTAAATAAAAGTGGAGAGCAAAAGCAAAAAAAAAAAAAAGTAATTTCACTAATTTGTACCTAATATAAGAAAATTAAACGGTTAAAATAGTGGATTAATATAGTAATGCTAAATAATTAACATATATAAAGTTCAAAAGTAGGTAGGAAATTGTTCGTCCACATGCAGAAATGTTATAGATTTTGGTCCAAAATGGATGGTCCATCACCCTTTAATCACACCATATAATGATAACAACCATAATTATAATAATAAGACTAAATGCCTTTAAATTATAAATTATATACTTTGTGTCAAAAATACTTTTAAATTTTTAAAAATTTCACAAATATCATTAAACTTTCAAAAAGAGTTCAAAAATACCTCTACGATTAGTTTTGGATGGAAACCATTGAAATTTTGTTTAAAAAATACCCTTAAAAGTTTCAAAAATTTCAAAAATATCTTTTAACTCAAAAAAAAGTTCAAAAATACCTATATGAAAAAGAAAAAAAATATATCTATATAATTTATTTTAAAGTTCATTCTTTTCGATCTTAAGAAAATGTTATACAAATTGATCATCATATTAATGTTAGGAGCTATTTTAATTTTTTTTTTTTAATTTTTAAGTTATTTTTGCAACGATGTATTAACAATTTCTATTCATATACTTACGATAAAAGTATTTTTTGAACTTTTTTGAGTTAAGGGTATTTTTGAAACTTTTAAAAAATTCAGAGGTATTTTTTTAACAAAACTTAATGACTTCCATCCAAAACTACCGACAATAGTATTTTTGAACTCTTTTTGAAATTTTTGAAAATTCAAAGATATTTTTGACACAAAATACATAGTTTATGGACATTTTTATAATTTAACCTATAATAATAATAATAATAATTTATGTAATGTCTTATACTTTTATGTACTTAGACCAACCAATTTAAAATAAATATTACTTGCTTTTGATTACCTTGATAATTTAGTTTGGAATGTGACACCTCTAATTTCATCGTTTAGTCACTTTAATATTTCTTTTTCCAAAAAGCCAAATGGCTCCCTTTAGGTGGACCACGTCAAAGGAAATGTGCCACATTCGCCTAAACAAATTGTGACTTGTATTACCTACCCATTTTCTGTTCCCACGTTATTTTATCTGAATTAGGCCACACTTACCGACTCGTAACAAAAAATTGGTGTAATTGTAATAAAATTTTATTGATAGACCAATTTTAATTGGTCTAAATCACAAATGTAATTAGATTGCTTTTGATCGTGTTTACTCACAATTATAAATTTGTCATATTTTACTCTTATCGTTACTATTTGACCTTAACGATAACAGTAACGATAAAGATAATAATAAATGTGGCAAATTCATAATTTTCATATTATTATTGTGACAAAATCTGTAATGGTAACAGTAGAAGTAGTGGATCTTACGTAATTTTTAACCACAATCAAATTGAGCACTCTTCATTCCTTGATCAGATTACGCTTTTTTATTATAGATTTAGAGACGGGCCCCATAATTTATTAAAGTTAAGGAACACAAGTAAACAACAAACATAATCAACTGGAAACCATTTTTCAGATCGCCGTTGATGGATTATATTTAACTTGAGGAAAAAGTGGCATTAATTAGTAAAAGTATTGTGATTTGTCCAAAAATAATAATAATAAAATAATTTGATTTATGAGTAAATTATTAGGCTTAAATTATGCTCATGCAAGATAATGATTTATCTTATGCGCAATTTAGATCGATTTATGCTAATTTTTTAATTAATTAGCCATCAATTAATAAATAAAGATACTAATAATATATTTTGAGTTTATTATTTCACATCTACATTGTGTGGTATAAAAATTAAAATTACCATTCACATGTTTGATGCAGCAGTAAAAATAAAATTTCTACGCTAAAAATATCCAATATTTTTGTTAATCTATATTCTCATAATACTATCAACATGTTGATAAATATAAAGTTAAATTATAAATTTAGTATCTATAACTTAGGAAAAAGTTAAAATTTAGTTCTAATGATGTTAAAAGTTAGGATTTAGTCCCTATGGTTTGATAAAACTTCATAAATAGTCCTTTTAGTTGGATAAAATCTTCATAAATAATCCTCATATTACAAAGACTAGACTTATATAAATTATAGGGATTAAATTATAACTTTCTTCACACTATAGGGACCAAATTTACAATTTAACCTAAATATAAGAAATGAATTTCACACAAATATTGCAAATATAACTAATAACATAAACACTAATGGTAGAAATTTATAACTTATTTAGGAAGTAAACTTTTTATCTATTAATTTAGATAGTTTTTAGAGAAATGGTAAAATTGCTAGACATATTTATAAATATAGAAAAATGGTAAAATGACAAAATGAAAACTCTTTGCCATTTTGTTATATTCGTAAATAAATTAGTCCTTTTGTTATATATGAAAATTTTATTAACTTGTTTAAATATATGAGGTATTTTGTTGGGATTTTTTTTTTTTATTAATATTGCTATTTATAATTTTTTTTTTTAATAAAAATATTGCATTTTCGAAACTTATTTATAACAATAGGGTTGTTTTATAGATTCTCTTCTTTTTTTTTTTTTTTGAAAATACGATGATTTATTTTATAAACAGTTCCTCAATTGTTGGAGATAAAATAATGATAATACTTAAAAATAATTAATAGTCTAAATTTTCACAAAAAAAGATGAAACTTTTCTTGTTGAAACAAAAAAGTCCTATTTTGTAAACAATTTTTTTTTTGTTTTTTTAATTATTTATATTGTTTAAATATTTTTTATTAATTTTTTTAAGTACAACAACTATACGGATATGAGATCTAGTTCCGATCTTAAAGAAGGATCGGGTCAATTATCGTTGAGCTAAAGCTCACATTGACCATATGGAAAGTGCAAACGTAATATATCTTGTATATAAAACTTGTTTTTGTTAAAAAAATATTTCCATTAAAATACAAGAGATTTTTTTATATAGTGATGTAGAAATACTCATTTTTCTTGGCTAAAAAACTCATTTTTTAATATTAGCATTTTTTTTTATAAATATTATACTTGACTACTTGTTATTATACTTCCATTAAAAGTAATGGGACAATTTTGTAGTTTAAAATTTTAAATTTAAAATTTGAATACATTTCGAGATTTGTATTGTTTGGATCATATAATTCGAAAACAAAATTCGAATTGTTTATTAAACTTAGTAAATCTAAAAACATAAAATATAATCTAAATTGCCTACTAAATAAACTCTAGTTAATTATAAAAATTAATTTTAAGATTTATTGAAAATATAAGGACAACTAGAAATACAGTTATTAAAATAAAATAAATCCAAAATAGAGAGATGAAGATACATATTTTAACTATTGAAAGAATTGTATAAGAACAAAGGAGAAAATGAGAGGATAATTAAAACAAATGGCCAAAAAGGCCTTTTGAGGAATACTCATTTTTCTAATATTAGGATTTTTTTTTTAATTTAACTACTAATTCTTATATTTCCACTAAAAGTAATGTTACACCTTTGTTTTAATATATAATAATTTAGTCTCGATTATTTAAACTTTTTCATACAACAATGAAATTCCTCCTATAATGAAAAATATCATCAAAGTTTTCATACAACAATGACATATATCCTCATAGTTTTAAAAAAATTGAAACAATTTATTAATTTACATGTATATTTTTTTAAAAAAAACTTTAAATACTAGTTTGATCTTTTTACTTTGGTTCATTTTGGTTTCGTTCTTTCAAAATATTCATTTTGGTCTCTATATTTTTAACTTTAGTTCATTTTGGTTTTTGTACTTATAAAACGTTCATTTTTGTCCTTGTACTTTCAACTTTAGTTCATTTTGGTCCTTGAACTTTCAAAAAGTAACTATTTTGATCCCTTAAAAATGAAATAAAAATGAAAATGAAATGACCGAAATAGTCACTTTTTTAAAAAAAGTATAAGGATCAAAATGAACCAAAATTAAAGGTACAAGGACCAAATTGAACATTTTGTAAGTATAGAGATCAAAATGAACTAAAGTTGAAAGTGTAGAAATCAAAATGAATTAAAGTTGAAAGTATAGGACTAAGAACTTTTGATAAAAATGAACCAAGGGACCAAAGTAGTATTTTAAAAAAAAACACTATTATTATTATTATTATTATTATTATTATTATTATTATTATTATTATGGAGTGGGAAAATCGAAACTCTAATCTCAAAATTAATATTACATATTTAATTCTAATTGAGTTATATATGCTCAATTTGATGGTATAAGAAATCCTCACTTTAGAAACTAAAATGTTCTAAATATTAGATAATATGTAGACCACTCTTTTAACATATTAAGTTCTATAACTAAAACCAATATAAACATTCATAATTTAACTAATATAAATTTGTACTAACTCGATTCTCAACTCTACAGTTAGAAAAAAAAAACATTGTTTTTCTCAATAGGAAATTATTGTCAATTTTAAATTACAAACACTAATCCAATGTTTTCTTTTTTTTTTTTTTCCTTTTTTCCCTTCCTGAAACAACACTAATCCAATGAATATATACATTATTATAGTTAAAAAGGCAATAATACGAAAGAAATATCGTCGGCAAGGCAAGTACGCGTTTTCTTTTCAAAGAAAAACACGGTCCGTCCGGATTCTGGAAAGCGGAAAATATATATATATATATAAATAAATCAAAATATTTATAAATATAAAAAAATTATCTTAAATGGTAGAACTGTTGAAAATATTTACAAGTAATGGTAAACAAATAGACCGCAATAGACTATCATTTATATCTATCGTGACACAAATAATAGTCTATCGCAGTCTATCACAATCAAATTTTACTATATTTGTAAATATTTTGATTTTTTTTGTTATATTTAAAAATAGCCCACAAATATATCAAAATTTTACTGTTTATCTGCGATAGATTGCGATAGACTATTATCTGTATCTATCATGACTTATTGCAACTTATCGCAGATGGATTATGATATTTTGCTATTATTTGTGAATATTTCAAACAGTTTTATCATCTAAAATAATTTTTTGAATATTTATAAATATAACAAAATATTTTTCATAAGTTTATAATTTAAAATAATTTATTTTCATATAATAATAAAAGTAATGAAAAGTAAATTATTGAGTCCACCAGCTCATCACATGTTGTAAAGTCAAACCTATCTATTTATATCCCACCTGCCTTCTCTCTCTCTAAAACTTTCTTTCTCTCTCCACTTTGCTTCGCCCAACGATTCTGTTCGACCAAATTTACAGACCCAATGACCACCGGAAGGGAAATTCTCCACAAGATGAAGGTCTGCCCCAATTTTATTTATTTATTTATTTTTATTTATTTATTTTGTGTAAAATCAAAACATTTATGACGTATTATTATATTCAAAACCTCATCTGGGTTTTATTTTTATGTAATAATTTAGGTGAAGGCAGGGTTTTGTTCATCAGCAGCTGATACAGGGAAAGGCAAAGGCAAATTGACGACAAATAATAATAATAATAAGAAGAATAAGAATATAAGCCATGGGAGTTATTTGGTGAAGGGAAAAGGCAACCATCCAATGGAAGATTACTTGGTTTCCGATTTCAAGCGAGTCAAAGAACATGATTTGGGTTTGTTTGCCATTTTCGATGGCCATTTGGGCCACGATGTTGCTAATTTCTTGCAAAATAATCTATTTCATAACATCCTCAAAGAGGTACGTTTCTTTTCTTAATTTGCAGATTTAACTTCAAATCTAAATTTATGAAATTTTTTTTAAAAAAATGTAATTTTTTTGGCCACGCCCCGATATTTCCAACTATTATAACCCATATTTCTTTTTGTTATTTGAGTGTTTGTTATTATTTACGCGTTCTCTCTTTCCCTTCTTTTCACTGTATTTACTATTTTTTACTAAAGATGAAAATAGTTTGCTCTTAAACACATAGTAGTAACAATTCTACTATAACGACCTAAAAATGTAAAACGAGAGATATATTTCTTTTATTAACCAAATATGAAAAAGAAAAAAAAAATAACCATAATCCACATTTTAAATTCTCTGCAATGAGTTTAACATGGGAGAATCATAGTCATTTTTTAATTTAACAACATGTAGAAAGGAGATTCAAAGAAATAATGCTTAGATACAACTACATTTGATGCTTCTCATCTTTGATCTACACATAGCGAAACAATTTTTAAAAAAACAATAATAAATTATCATGTTTTAATTTTTAATTAGGTATATCAAGATAGATAGTTGCATAAGAGTTCTTTTATATATATATATATATATATATATTATCTTTCAATTTATAGAAATTAAAAAGAGAGAAGTTGAAAAATGGGATGTCTTCGTATGAATTTTAAAATTGAGGCATAGTTTTGTAATAATTCGTTTTTAGTTTTTGTTTTAAAAAATTAAGCCTATAAATATTACTTTTACCTCCAAATTTCTTTCTTTATTGTTTAGTTTTTACCAATGATTTAAAAAACCAAGTCAATTTTTGAAAACTAAAAAAAGTAGTTTTTAAAATTTTGTTTTTGTTTTTATAATTTGACTAACAATCGAACCATTATACTAAACACAAAGATGCAAATTATTATAAGAAGTGGGAAGAAAATAGGTTTACTTTTCAAATAAAAAAAAAAAAAAAAACGAGATAGTAAGTTAAACCCTAATATGAGCCTTTTGAAATAATTAAAATTTTTAATTTGGTTTGTGTGTGTGTGTGTGTGTTCAGTAGGCTGATTTCTGGAGCGAAACAAGAAAAGCTATAAAAAGAGCTTACAAGAAAACAGACGAAGAAATATTGGATAAAGTGAAGCAACTTGGAAAAGGAGGATCAACGGCCGTAACCGCGATCTTGATCGACGGCCACAAACTTGTGGTTGCCAACGTCGGAGATTCTAGAGCTGTTTTGTGCAGAAACGGCGTCGCCGAACAACTTTCCGTTGACCACGAACCCACCAAAGAGAAAAGAGAAATTGAAAGCCGTGGTGGTTTTGTATCAAATATTCCAGGTTTTTCATATTTCTTTTCTTATTTCCATTCCATATAAATACATATATTAATTTTTATTTTTAAAAACAAAATTTGTTAAATTGCAAATTTTTGATCTTTGAAATTTGAAATTATTTTGTCAATTAATTAATTCTAAAAAGTGTTTAACTTAAATATTTTTTTAATAAATCCAATTATCATTATGAAATGGAAATATACATTTTTTTTTTTTTTTGTAGTTGAAAAAATTTTTAAACTGGCAAAAACTTTAAATTAAGGATTAGATTTGTAATTAACCAAAAAAAATATTTAAAATTATTAAGAATTAAGAGTAGAAATTCAATAAAGTTGAGGTGTGAACTGTTGACCTTTTTTCAGGAGATGTTCCACGTGTCGACGGACAATTGGCGGTGGCCAGAGCATTTGGAGATAAGAGCTTAAAAGTCCACCTCAGCTCAGAACCTGACGTGGAAGTCAAAACGGTGGACGAAACTACAGAGTTCATGATTTTGGCTAGCGATGGCATATGGAAGGTCCGTACAATTTACAAATTTTCAATCAATCTTAAACATTTACTAAAAATACTTACTTTATAAAATCGAAACTAGGGCTACGTAGGTTTGGGTTAGAGGCATTTTCTTTTACTATCCAAAAAATTCGAGTTGATTGAGTCGGTAACTCAAAAAACCTAAACAAACTCCTCAACCAACCTTTAAAATTGGGTTGAGTTAAGCTGTAGCTTATTTTTTTGTTATTAATTTAATATACATAAATTTATATACAGAATACAGCTAATAACTAAACTCTCTGTAAAATTTAAATGTTAAATACTAAATATCTTTGATATTTATTACAAACTTTAAACAAAGGTAAACATCATAACAATTTTAAAAGAAAAATATTAAAAATTCAAAAATTCATCCATTTAGTCCAACTTTAAACAAAGAGAAATATATATATATATATATATATATATATATATATATATATATATATATATATATTGCAAATTTCAGGTCGGGTTGGGTCAAACTCAACTTTTTTTTAGTCAACCCAAGACGCAACCCAATGAAAATAGAAGAAGTTCAACCCAACCCAATCTAAGAACAAAATTAACTCAATCCAACCCTTCACAATTGGAGTGAATAGTTAGAGTTGTTCGAGTTATTAGATCTTTTAAACACCCTTAATCGAAATTCAATAAATTTTAGTCCCTAACATTAAAATCTTTCTTTCATTCAACCAATTATATTTTAATATTTTGCAATTTAATCACATTTTTTTACTATTATTTTAATATTTTCCAGTAATAAGAAATTAAACAATTGAAAATTGTTTGGATAATTACAGGTGATGACAAACCAAGAAGCAGTAGAATCAATTAGACATATAAAGGATGCGAACATAGCGGCCAAACGACTTATCGACGAAGCAGTGTCTAGAAAAAGCAAGGACGACATATCGTGCATTGTTGTTAGGTTTCAATGAATTTTTTTATTTTTTTTTTTAATATTTTCTTTAAGAGTTTTATATATCAAAGTGTGGATAATGATAATATGGGACAGTAAATTTGTCTTGCCAGTTGGCTGCTGTTCGTAAGATGCGATTTTAATTAGATAATTCCCTTATAAATATTATTTCAAAACCCAAATTTTGAAGAATTTGTTGAGGTGACTACCTCGTAATGATTGTTGCGTGTGAATTCAAAATTACATATACTCTCTAGTTTTCGAGATGATGGTGAAATATATCACCTGTATTGTAACAACCTTCTTAAATAACTTTTCTTTTTTTTTTTTTAATTAAAATATTGTTTTGGTCTCTATATACCTAGGAGTTTGTGTAATTTTAGTGTTTGTACTTTTAAATATCAAATTTTAGTTTATATACTTTCTAATAATTCTTAAATTTAGTACCTCCGTGAGATCATATTAGAAACTTTACAAGAAAAGTTACAGAATGTCCAAATTTCCCAAAAGTTCGCGTGAATTTGGACATTCTGTGACTTTTCCTGTGAAATTTCCCGTAAGATCATGTTAGAAACCTTACGGAAAAAGTGACAGAATGTTGGCATGTATTTGGGCATTCTGTCACTTTTCCCGTTAACTTACGAGAAACATGAACTTACAGGAAAAATGATAGCGATCAAAACGACATTCCAAATTCTTTTTCTTGGTGATTTTAGACATACCTACACATATTAGACCTCCTTTACATGAAAATTTTGGATTTTCTTTTCCGTTTTTTACCGCGATGTATTTGAAAACCCAAAATTTCCAGAAATCAGCATTTCAAAGAAGTTTTTCGTGGGTTTATTTCCAAAAAAATCGGGTCACATACGATGAGTTTTACAACAAATAATAGGCATTAGAGAGTATTGAAAAAAAAAATGGACTCTTGTGAGGAAGATGGTTTCAGGGAAGATGTGGTTTGAGTGCTGAGGAACAAGATTTTTAGGGTATTTACGTCATTTCACCACGTGTGACCCATCTCTAAAATTCTAAAAAGTTGAAAAATGGGTTAGAAAAATAACTTTTTAAAAAAGAGGTCAGTTTTGTCCCCTAAAACTTTTTGAGTTAGAAATAGCAATTTCACGAGTTTGTTTAATTTTAGTGTTCGTACTTTTAAATGTCAAATTTTAGTTTGTATACTTTCTAATAATTCTTAAATTTAGTTCCTCCTGTTGATTTATTATTGATTTTTTTTTCTTTCCAAATTTAGTTTGTTAACTATTAACATTTTTAGTATAAATTTTGAAAATTTATTCACATATTATATTTCTTTGCATAAAAATTATTATAATCATTTAGTCAAGTTTGATAAAAGTTGGCACTGAGGGACTAAATTTAAGATTTATTAAAAGTATATAGATGAAAGTTTGACATTTAAAAGTACGGGAACCAAAATTGTACAAATCTCAAACTATAAGGACTAAAATGATATTTTATTTTATTTTTTTGGGCAAATTGCAAAAACCACTTTTGAAGTATGGTGCTTGTTGCAATTAGACCCTCAAACTTGTAATTGTAAAAATTGAGGCCCTAAACTTCTTCAAGTGTTAAAATTGGACCCTGATACTTACAATAATTATAGAAATTGAACCCACAAATGATAAAAATTGAAGTCTTAAACTTATACAAATATTACAATTTATATAATTATATAAGTTTGATAGTTTAAAGGTATAATTACAACTACCACCATGCTTCAAGCGTGGTTGTTGTGATTTGCCCTTTTTGTTTTTTTTGTTTTTTTTTTTTTTTTGTGGGTACGTTAGGTGCTTCAAACTTCAAAGAGTCAAACACTCTCCGGGCTATGGGCTTGAATTTGACTGGATAATCGTGGGCTTTAAGTAAGGCTTGATATAGTTGGGCTCGAACCGTTGGCCCATTTAATTGTGGAGATTGGATCGATGGCCCATGGAATAACTAAATCTTAGAGAACATTGACAACACAAATTATATTCATGTGACTAAATGCATATTGCTCATAAAAGTCATTCTTACATTACATGTAATATAAGTGTGAGACAACTAACCTATATATATATATATATGTTTGGTCTCATATAACTAATATGATAAATTAATTAATAAAAATTTCAATTAATTTACAGAAAAAAGGAACTCATTTTATGATGGTTATTATTTAAAATCATAATATAATTACAAATTTGGTCTTTTTGCTCTATAAAAGAGAATACATATTATTGATTAAAGGTAGGAGGTTCAAATTTCTCAACCTACCTATTAAACAAATATTAACAAATAAATTATTAGTCACTTTTGCACTTGGGTAATTCAATTTCGAGAAACTTCAAGCTTTTAAAATTGGCAATAAGTTCAAAATTTATTTTATTTTGGGAACTATAATATATTGTGGACTAACCAATAAGATTTGGACGCCTTTTCACTTTAAAGTTCTGTTTGCAAAATGTTGAAGGTTTTGGAACAATCATTTAACTTTTCTTTTGTTGTTATTCAACTATGAATATTTTCTAAGTATACAAAAAGCTTTTGTTATATATATATATAAGGTAATGATTAAGTACCGCTTAAATTGCATCAAATCCAGACATCCATTTTCTATACATAAAAGAAAAAAAAAATTGCAACACGATAAATTTTTATTAGGTGTTATCTGAATTGCACAATAGATGAGTGCAGGCTGAGCTGCATCTAAGTTTTATATATATGAAGAAATAGACATAAAATAAATAAAAAATGGTACCATCTAGAACTTTGATATCTTTTAGGTCAAAATGAGCCTTTGAAAAGTGAGTTTGAGCCATTGAATTTGATAGAGAATAATTAATGAAAGAGTATAAATTTATTTACAAGCACATGACATGGGCCATGGGTGTGTTAGAAAGAAACTTGATGTAGATAAAGTAATTATTAAAAAGCATTTGGTAGATAGCACAAGATAGTAAAAGGAAAAATCAATAACAATAGGCTACTTAGGATTAAGAAGCTTGATGGTTGGGCCAACTCAAGGCTAGAGAGACAAATTAAGAAACTACAAACCTAAATATTTTGTAGCATAATCTAGTGATAATTAAGTCCTATATTATTATGGCCTTTTATTGCCCTATAGTAGTTCAAAAGGCCAAAATATTATACATTTATTCAAAAAAATTAGATATTCAAATTCTCTCATTCCTACATTATTGAACTAAAAACAACATTACATTTACGCTCACGAACTTTAGTTGTCCAATATGATCCGTGCATAAATAAATCCATAAAAATTAAATTTTCATATTCTTAATTATCTTTAGTACTCATTCAACCAACCATCTATATAATTATATGACTATGACGGACTTTAGGTTAGATCTTAGTTGGTTTAGCATCCTATAATTTTAACTAAATGGTCATATATTTGAATTACTATCCTCATATATTGTTCAACGTAAACAATAATCTATAACAATTTTAATTTATTGATAAAGAGAAACACATCAAACTGAAACAAAAAGATAAAAAATGCTTAAATTTGGTTATTATTATTGTTTTTTCATTTTTAGCCATTCATGAAATAATTCAAAGTGTATATAGTTATAATTGAAATTTTGGAAGAGTGACTCACTTACATATAGCAATAAATTTTGCAATTTACCGTATGTTAGAGTAACTCACATGTGGAAATCTATTACCTCTCTTTTAAGAAAATGAAATAAATAAAAATAAATAAAGAGAGTTAGATACACAAACCTCCTCACAAATAACATAGGAGAACCAACCTGGCAATTCAAAAGAAACCCTGTCAACTTCTCGAGAGAAAGAAAGAGAAAGAATAAGAGAGATTTACTAAACTAATCCTAAAAATTATCGAAAACCACGGTCCGACAAGCAAGATGGTGCACCACCTCATTCGCTAATTTTGGACACTAGGCGAAAGATACAACCCGAGTAACCTCAGACAATGAGACAATCTACTCTACCAAGCTACTTAGCTCAAACAAATTGCAGCCAACATCATTAATAACATTAAAAGATCAGAGCAATCACATCCCATAATCAAAGGGGGAGAAGGCCAATCACTAACCTAAACAAGGAATTCATATACGCCCTTAATCACAACTGGAGTCTTACGATTCTCCATGGCCCAATTCTCCACCAACTTCTCACGACCAGAAAGATGAGAGATTAAGTGGAGTCGTGCATGATCTAGCTTAATCTTTTACTTGAAGTAGAAAAATTTCTCTCAACTGAATTTAAATTATGCAAGAAAAAATTGTTTTAGAATAGAAACTCCATCCTTCCAAATATTTTACCAAAATAACCTAGATATAGCTCAACTAGCATTCACGAGGTTAGAGATTCAAATATCTTATTCTAAGATATTGTTAAAAAAAAAAAATAGTCGAGAAAATATATACGTTCAAATTGCTAACATTGAGATTGATAATACATACGTCATGCTAGTTGAGCTATGCTCACTTCAACAATTTTCTTCTATTTTTATCTACTTATGTCAAAACAATTACAAAATATTCTTAATTATCTAGATTAAGGTTTGTAGTTTAAAATAATATAATCATTAATTTAAAATTTTAATCGAAGAATGTGAATCGTTAAAAATTGATAATGAAAATATAAAATAAAAAAGATCAACTTTAAGATTGATAATACATACCACATATTGGTGTGAATGCTGACTCGTTGATTCGATTGATCGTTTGAGCAGTGCGTACTAAATTGAAATTCAAAATATTCCAACACGAACATGAGGGCTGAGAATGAGAGATACATGAACATCAAGGCTGAGTATGAGAAATACATAGGAAAAGACTGTAGAGTAAATCAGCAACAGAAGGCGACAAAAATTGGAATTTAACCATATTCTAAAATTATCCTATACGAGTTGGGGAATAATGTAAGGATAAAATTACCTTATATTATAATTCACACTACACCACGTATTTATCTGGTACATAAGTTGGAAAATAAAGGCTTATTAATATTATTTGTAAATAAAAATAAAATAAAATAATAAAAGTGGTGACAATCCCACATCCAAACACTCTAAACAAAATTCCAAAATAACTTTGGTCAGATGGGAAGCCGGAAACAGTTTGGAATAATTAGCAAAACAATAATTTAATCATTTATTATTATTATAAAGAATTAGAAAGAAAAAACTATATCCAAAATTAATTTAATTTAAAAAAAAAAATGTGTATATATAAAGAATAAGGACAAAATAGCTTGAGTAGAGGCCTACGATATTGCCACATACCCATTTTTGCATGCTTACCCCAAATGTTATGAAGCCACGCAATTAGTGCCCCATACCGCCTTTCTCTCTCCTCTTATTTTCTCTCTCCTCAGTTTCGCCCATTATAAAAGCTCTTCTTCTCTGTTCTTCTTCCACTACCTCTTCTTTTTTTTTTTTTTTTTCATTTGCCCTAATTTTGCAGTGCTTCAATGAGCAGCGTTTGTGCGGAGCAACAGAAATTTCAATTTCAATTTCAATTTCCGTCTTCTGCTTCTGCTGCTTCTTCTTCGTGTTCTTCGTGTTTTCTTAAGGATATTAACGTTCCGCCGAGGAAGCTTGTTGCTGCGGTGAGACGAGAAAACGGTGAAATGTGTTCTGATTCACCGAGGTTTTCGTTTGCTGTTGAATCTCTTTTGCAGAAATTTTTGCCGTTTAATGGCGAGGATGAAGCGGAGGAGGATGGAGATCCGTATTCGTCAGATCATTTTCGGATGTATGAGTTTAAGGTGAGGCGGTGTACTCGTAGTCGGAGTCATGATTGGACGGATTGTCCGTTTGCTCATCCAGGAGAGAAGGCGCGGAGGCGAGATCCTCGTCGGTTTCATTACTCTGGCACGATGTGTCCGGAGTTTCGTCGCGGCGGTTGTGGCCGTGGTGATGGATGCGAGTTCGCTCATGGAGTTTTTGAATGTTGGCTTCATCCCGCGAGGTATCGTACTGAAGCTTGTAAAGATGGAAAAAATTGTAAGAGGAAGGTTTGTTTCTTTGCTCATTCGCCTCGTGAGCTTCGTCTTTTGCCTCCTGTGAGTAATTTTCAAGGCGGCTCTTGTTCTTCACCGAATAAGAGAAATTCTGGTCTTAGATCGGCCACTTCCGGTTCTAATCACTGCTGTTTGTTTTGTCATTGCGGTGGAGCCGCCACTTCCTCACCGACTTCAACGCTTTTCGGAATGTCTCATCTGTCTCCGCCACACTCTCCGCCGCTCTCGCCGGGAAAACCTCGGTCATCGATTAATGGATTTTCACCGATTTCGAGGTACAATCCTGATCAGTCTAAGTTAAATGGAGTTTTGAGCTATAAAGATGCACTGACTGAGCTGATGAGCTCAATTGAATCCATGAATATCGACGACGCCAATGCCACTTTAGCCGCCGCCGCCGCCGCCGCCACTCCAAGACAGACGATTCCTTGGATCGATGTTTCATCTCTCAACTCTGAAGATCAACTGCAGTTTGTTCTCTCACCTTCTACTCCAAACGTGTCCGTTGAGAACAAAGGTAACCCCGACAATGGATGGGCCTCCTCCTCCGATCCGGATCTTGGATGGGTTAATGATCTGCTGATGTAAACTAAGTAAGAAGAAGAAGAAGAAGAAGAAGAAGAAAACACTTTTTGAGAGAACTGTAAATATTACACCATCCGTATATATAGCCGTATCGTATTATATATATGGTGAAGAGGTGTAAAAAAAAAAAAAAAATGTCATTAATAATCATTGTGAATTATTGTTTTGCAAATTGTTGGGGGAAAAAGCTGCTGATTTTCCACTTTGAATTTATGTGTTTGTTTTCTTGTTTGTATTAGGAACTCAGATAGGGAGGGAGGGAGGGTGGTCTGATTTGCAAATTTTCTACGTTTGTTCTGTATTATTCTAATTTCTCTTAATGTGATTTTAATAAGTTCATTTTTATCCCATTGTTTCGTTGAGACTTCAGAATTGTGCATGTAATATTAACATATATATACATATATATATCTATATATATATAACTTACTTGTACAACTCACTTTTTATATTTTTTGTGTTTATTATTTTGTGTCTAATTAGATTTTAGTTTACTTATTATATATAACTTCGGTTTTTTCTTTTTTTTCTTTTTAAATTTTGTGTTCTATGTCTTTCGAACTTTAATTTTGTGATTATTAGATATACAAATGTGAATTAGTCATGTTTGAAGTTTACAAAAACAATAATATGTATGTTTAAGGTTCAATAAAAAATATGTGGCCCTTCATTTTTTTAATAGAAAAATTAAAGTAAAAGGAACATGATTTTAATTAAGTAAAGGAAAATTACCAAAATATTTATAATTAATACTAAAATACATAGTCCTTAATTAATATTTGGAAAGAGTTGAATTTTAAAAATAAAAAATTAAATAGTTATTAAAAGAGACATAAAATAATTTAGACTTAGGTTCCTTTTGAATATTTAATTTATAATTTAAAACTAATAAATCAGAATTTAGTGTTGTAAATGAAGGGACTGAACTCTAGGATTAAATTTAAATAGAATCCTAAAGTAATTAAAGAAAGATTTATGGGGAGTTACGTTAAATAAAATCATGCTTTTGACATTTTAAGATTCTGTTGGGCCAAAGTCGTGAAGGCCACGTTTCTGTGTTGTATGTGATAGGTTAGGGGTTCGGCTTTCTTCTGAAAGAAAAGGATCAATTCCTTTTACATTTTATCATTTCGAAATATCCAAACACTACATGCTCTTGAAATTTGTAGAATGCTCTAGAATTCCATTATTTTTCTATTAACTAAACTATTTTTGCTTTTTTTGTTTCTTTTTCCCCATAGAATTACCCTTTCAATTAGTGTTAGGTGTCCCATGTTATATGATTAAAATAAGTAATTCATTGGATTTTTCATTTTGTAATTGTTGTCTTAAAAAACAACAAATTTAATTTGTTGGTTGAAAATTCAAATTAAAAGATGATTTTTAAATTTTTGTTTTTGCTTTTAACTATGAATTTCAAGTTCCTTTAAAGAGAGACGAACATATGGTAAAAAGATTGTTGGGGAAAAAGAAAAGTCTAATTAAAGAGAAAAAAATAATCAAAGATCTTAGTAATTAAACGGAGTCATCCTCTAGTTTTAGATTATTTATGTACTTATTTATCCATCTATTTTTTTAGCCCAAAATTCAAAACTAAAATTTGAATGCATTTTTTCAAATTAAATTTCGGTCAAGAAAGTAAACATGTTTACAAGAATTAAATATGTTATAGATATTGAGAAATAGACAATTTTAAAAATGAAAAAGAAAATAGAATGATTATCAAATAAACTTAAGTAATGTATCAAACAATACAACATACATTAAATAATAATCGTTATGATTGTCATTATGAACTTGTAAATTATCTTGGCATAGCATTTAAGTTTAAATATTACATTAGTCTTATACTTTTGATTTTAATTCATTTTTGTCCTTCTGCTTTCAAAATGTTCATTTCAGTCTTTATACTTTCCACTTTAGTTCATTTTGATTTTTATACTTGCAAAATATTTATTTTGGTCTCTGTACTTTCAACTTTAGTTTATATGGTCCTTGAACTTTGAAAAAGTGGCTATTTTGATCTCTTAAAAATGAAATGAAAATGAAAATGAACCGATCAAAATACACTTTCTTGAAGTATTAAGGACTATATTGAACCAAAATTAAAAGTACAAGGACCAAATTGAACCTTTTGTGAGTGTATAGAAACCAAAATGAACCAAAATTTGAAGTTATAAGAACCAAAATAAACATTTTGAAAGTACAGGGACCAAATGTATTTAAACGTAATAAAAATACACTAAATCCAATAATTTTTTCATATTTTTAAAGTACAACCAAGTGAAAGCTAAAGTGAGCTTAGTATATATAATGATAATTGACATGCATTTTTTCGGTTGAAGTTGGAGGTTCAATCTTACATCACCTGCTAAATTATTGATTTACCCAAAAGGTTAAGTTGATAGATTATAATAAATTTAATTATTTAAATACTTCATCATTTCCGTAGTTGTACTAAAAGTGATTCAGTGTGAGAAAACCTTTGATTTCAAAAGAAGTAGCTTGATTTTATTTAGATTAAAATACCATTTTGGTCCCTATGCTTTGAAGTCTTTTTATTTTTAGTCCATATACTTTCAATTGTTCAATTTTAGTCAACGTATTTTCAATAAATCTTCGGTTTAAATATTATTTTTGTCTCTGTACTTTTAATTTTAGTTCATTTTGGTCCCTATACTTTCAACTTGATTCATTATACTTCCAAATTGTTCATTTTCGTTATTGTACTTTCAACATTGGTTCATTTTAGTCCTTAAACTTTCAAAATGTGGCTATTTTGATCTCTTAATAATGAAAACGAAAGAACCAAAATAATCACATTTGAAAAGTATAAGAACCAAATTGAACCAAAATTAAAATCGTAAGGACCAAGCTGAACTTTTTGTAACTGTAGGGACCAAAATGAACCAAAATAAAAAATGTAACGCCCAAAGTGGTATTTAAACCTAAATCTTAAGTGTAGTCCCCACTACTAGTATATAATTGATTAAAAGAAATTGCTTTCTATTAACATTTTTACTATCGATTTTGAAAATATATTCGCATATTATATTTTCTTGTAAAAAATTATTATTATTTACCTAATTTTAATAAAATTTCTATTTAAAATTTACTAAATGTATAAACACTTTGAAATTACATAGATTTTAAAGTATTGGATGAAAATGGTATTTAAACCTCTTATTTAATTTATTGAATTTTTGAAAGTAAGCTTAAGTTGACAAAGAAAGGCAGCTTAACATCCTTCTTATCGGAAGTTTATTCTCGGATATTGCATTGCAGCCCTAATTTGATTTTGCTCTCTCTCTCTCTGCTCTCCGTCAAAATCGCAAGCAAAGGTAAGAATCTCCTTCTTCATCTTTTTTGTTTGATTTCGATTCTTGTTGATGATCGTTTTCTCTGATTATTGAGCCTCTGTTACCATAATTATATCTCCCTCTCCCAAATTTTATTCATGACGATCTTGTTTCCTTCTCCTTGCATTGTTATGAAGCTTGAAATCGATAACCAATTTTTCTTTCGAACAAGTTCAATTTCTTAGTTCGCACCATCTTCTAGTAAGATTTTCAGATTTGAAACCTAAAACTTCTCTTCCTTTTTCGTTCGATCGAGGAGCAACTCGCTACCTACTTGTTTTAGTACTCGATTGAGATCGATCGCCTTGTTCTTTTAAAAACATTTTTCAGGCGATGAAATCGACATTCATGAATTGTAGTTAATCAATGCGTGTCAGTTTCATCAGTTTGGATTGATCTTTCGTGATTTCTTTTAAATCTGTCTGGATTGGTTAATTCAATGCAATGAACTTGGTTTGTGCATTTTCTACCACTTTTTGTACTTTCTTTCCTTTAAAATGTAAAATTGCACTTTAGAGAAAATTAGATTTTATAGTTTATAATTAGGATGTAGTCTTTGTAGTTTTTGATAAAATCTTAGTAGGAAAATATTTATGTGATTTTATCGGATCTAAGGGTTATTTATGAAATTTTATCAAATTAAATCATAAGTTTTCCAAAATGATACGACTCTTTCAAATATTTTACTTATGGATCTAAATGCATTCATCACTATCATTCTTTTAATTGTCTAATTTTAGGCTCCGAACTTTTAATAAATCTTAAATTTAGTCTTTAATTTTTATTGAAATTGGTTAAATAATAAATAATAATTTTCATGTAAGGAAATACGATATGTTTTAAGATTTATATAAAAATAGGAGTGTTCAAAAAATCTGACGGGTTTGGATTGGGTTGGATTCAAATAAATGAAAATGTTATGGGTTGGATTAGGTTGGTTCATGGGTTCACTTAAATAATTCAAACCAACCCAAATTTATTATTAATTTTAATGCATTTTTTATATTATGATAAAATTATAGATACATATATTTATTTTAGTTTTATTTCATTCCATATTTTTGTTGGATAATTTTTTCGTCAACAACTCCCAAAAATACTTTTTTAGTACTTCGGAGAGAAAATTTTCCTAAAATACTGAAATTGAATTGTTAATTCTAATTCAATACATAAAAATAATTAAATAAATTTTTTACATATTATCTTTTTACTTCTTTAGTTGAGTTGGGTCTAAAAAGTTCTTTAACCTAACTCAACCCACAAACACCCGTAAGTAAACGGTTGATAAATAACAAAAAAAAAAAAAATTAAATAAACAACAAACTAAATTTAAAATTTATTGAAAGTATAAGACTAAAATTGAACCGGTTCAAACTATGGATAAAAATAATATTTTAATCTTTTAATTAACTCTCCTACTTCTTTTGGTAATTATAATAAATACTGCTCAAATGTTAGGTTGGGATCATAAGGAACAGAAGATTAAAAACTTGATGATCCACATAAGATTTTTTTATGTCAATATGTAGAAATTAGTTTTAAAAATCAGGAGTTGTTTCGAAAAATCATTTCCAATTTGGCACTTAAGACAGAAATTCATTTCATATTTTTTTTCTGTGGGAGTCGAATAAACTTTAACCTAAAAAATTATCTTGAGATATGAAAGTTCCTCTTACTCTTATTTTATTCAATTATTTTTAATGAATCTTAATCTAATAATAACCAATTAATCCTCCTTATATGCTTCAAAAAGTAACCTAAAAAGGTTATTCATAGATGCAATTTATAGCAAATAAGCATCTTATTGTTATACGTCTCCATCTCTTCTTGATTCTGACAAAATGTAAATGTACTCGGAGTGTATGGATGTTCATTTGTATCAATTCAATTACAATTATACTATTCCTCTGACATCTCTTCCCATACAAGTTTTCAAAGCTTCAATTATACAAAATATATGTTAAAACTTAAGAGTTTTCATTTTTGCCTTTAAATTTTTAAATTTATCCTAAAAAAACATCATTGGGGATTTAAAAATTGATGTGTAAAAATTAAAAAGCATATACGTAACATCTTTTTTATATAAGTTAGATGTCAAATTTTAAAATGTCGAGCTCTTAATTTTACAAAAATGTCTATGAAAATATTGATTAAAAAAACGTCTTTAATTTACAAAAATTATATAAAAGAAATGATCATTTAAATCAATAAACAAACAGTTTATAGGTTAAAATATTTATAGTTTATATTAGGTTCACATTAGTGTTAAATATGTCTTATTATGTTTCATAAATTTTTTACAATATAACATAAATGTCAACGCAACTCTTTTATAGGTAGAAATACGCATCAAAATATTGATATGTCGACAACAATTCAATATCTCGATGTCCGTCGATATATAAAAGTAATTAATTTTAACGATGGCTTTTGATATGAGATAAATGGTAAAAAGATTATAAAGAGATTAAATGTATATTTAAAACCATTTCAAAGTTGAAAAAACAACTTTTTGGAAGACTTAGAGCATAATTGAAAGAAAGGTAAAAGTGAGTAATTTATACAAGCTGTTGATAGAGTGTTAAAAGGAAAACATAAAGGGTGGGGGAGGAGAAAAGAAAGAAAGAATGAAATAAAGAAGTTGAGAAAAGGTAATGATGGGTGGAAGAGATTGGAGTTTAAGGGTACAAAGGGATGATGTACCATCTCAATTATGGAATATAATTTGTTTCCTAGGAGGGAAACTTATCTGAAAGACAGCTAGGATGGTGGGGAAGAGACCCATTAGGGGTTGTTTGGAATTAAACTAAAATGGTAGGGTTTTTGTAGGATAGGTTTTCCAGTGTAGTGTTGGGTTAGGTGGTGGCTGTCACATTTGAAAATGGTGTGGGCCTGCAGGGTAGATGCAACACCCCATGCTCAAATATCACTTATTCATATGGCTTTAGGGTCCCCCTCAACCTCCACCCCCACCTCCACCACTTTGACTTTTGAAGAAATAATTAATTTATACCCTTTTAAACCCTGAGAAATGTGTTGATTTAAACTCCGAGCTAATAACTGTATCAATTTAAATATTGAACTTTCGTAAATGTATTAATTAACATCTTCATTCATACTTCATAAGTTTGAAAAATATCATACCAAGCATACAAGGAGTGTTTGGTTAAATGAATCAACTTCACTAACTTTAACGATGTTTACTGTTGAAGTTCGCTCATTTATCGATGAACTTCATTTTCTTCTCTTTCCTCTCCCTCTCTTAGGGCGTGTTTGGCTCAAGGAGTTCAAAAGTAAGAGTTGTACAACTCCATTTCTTGTTTGGTCTAGGGAGTTGGTGGGTTTCACTACTAAAAAAACATTAGTTTTATATCTTACTAACTCCTACACAGTGAGCTTAAGAAGTTCACAACTTCCTAGAATTCATCACTATTGCACTCCTTACCCATAGACCTCCAAAGTGTTTCACTTAAACTTTTAAATTGTTACAAGTGAATCAATTTAGACCATTTATCAAAATTGTTTGTGCTTTTAATTCTTGCAGGTGTGTGGACTTCTTCAAATATCAGGTTAATTAAATGAACTATCAGAACTGATGGATGAACAATTTTCAAAGAAAAACTTAATTGAGAGTCTAAATTGTTTCGCTTGTGAAAGTCTAAAAGTATAACTGATAAAATTATATGTCTCGCATGATGTTTATCAAACAAAATGTAATAGAGAATGTAAACTAGTACATTTAACGATGTTTTATTTATTTATTTTTCCTTTGTTGTCTCCTTCTATAATGTTTTGCAAGTTCATCTCATTCATTGGAAGCGTTTGTTTTAGTTGTGTACAATTATGGAGCAAGAGCCCCCATACTTGTGTAATGCTTGTGACATACTTCATGTAAGGTATGCCTGACAGCTCAAGAATCTCTACATTTTTTTTCCCTTAGCCCCACATTTCCTTCAATCTAAAAGCCAACACCATATGCTCAACAATGTAATTTAATGTTTGGATCTCCACATCTACATTATTGCCAATACACGGACCACACCCTAACTTTATATCGACTTGCATAACTTTTTTTTAAAAAAAATAATAAAAAATAAAAAATAAAAAATGATCACTCAAATTTCCTACTGTCTACTGGTCAATGTGCTGTAATCAACAAATTATTCTTTTTGGAGTACAATGGAAGTAGAGCAAACCAAATTAAGCTATGCTCAGCTTTGGCATTGGTAACCAACAACTTACAAAAGAAAGGGAAAGAAAATTGTGCAAAATAGCTCGTAAACATTTGCAAGGCCTGCTAGTTCCCCTATAGATCGGAAAATGGGAATGAATTATTAAGTCCGTGTGAGATAAAAGAAAAAGGAAAAGTAGGTAGAACTACCTTACAAAAAAAAAAAAAAAAACCTTTGTAACTTAGTTATAATGTGGAGAATCTATACAACATATTACCAGTATTAAGTGTCAATTGTCCTTATTTCTTGAATAACTTGGCGGTGTCTGAAAGAAATCAAAGGAAGAAGCTGATGCAAGAGATCTTCGAGTGGCAGTTGGAGAGTCTGATAACAAAGGTTCGTAAACTGTATTTCTGTTTTTGGGGTGAGTTATTGAGAGGGGAGAAACTTCTTTCTCAATGGGCCAAGGCTGATGCTCAATGTTTTTGAGCGACAGAATCGGCCCACCCAAACGTTCAGCTTGTTGGAGAGTGTTGATTTTGCTTGGTCTATATGTATATCTGAAGTATTTTATTGCTAAAAGTGGGCCCATTCCCACACCTACTATTAGCTGTGAGAAAAAGGCAGTTGTAAATATAACAAAATAGACTCAAAGTATTAACAAATATATAGCACAATGTAAAAGATTTTGGAAATATAATGCTTTTGGAATCTATTAGTAATAGACATCGTTAATATGCTTCTATGCGATATAGTCTATCATTGTTAGACTCTGAGAGCTTGATCTAAATTTTGCTTAGTTAGGAGTCTATAAGCGATAGAGTAATTAACGATAGATTTTGTATATTTGCAATTATTTTAAAATGTTGTCATACTCTTAATTATTAGTCTTAAAAGTGCTAGCCATTGCAATTACTCTAAACAAAATGGTAGTGTTGGAGGCTCCAAACTTAAATATGAAAAGTATTTAATAGATCTCTATAATTTAAATTTTGTGTTTGCTAAATTTCTAACCTACCTGTCATTCTAAAAAATTGACATTTATTATATATATATAATTGGATATCCTATATAATAGGAAGCTAAACTTTTCATGTTGTGTCTAGTGGATTGGTAAGTTTTTAAAATTATTAAATAGGTTGACCTACTAGACACGGTATCAAAGACTTAAAGTATAGAGACCTATTAGATATTTTTAAATGGTTAAATTACAATTTTGGTTTATAAAGTAGGAGAAAGTTAAAACTTAGTCTGGTTTGATAAAACCTTATTAATAAGGATTGTTTTCAAATATAAGAAAATTAACCAAAAATTTTACAAAGATAGCAAAATTTCACTGTCTATTTGCGATAGACAACGAAAGACTACTATATGCGTCTATATGATATAGTAGTCTATTGCGGTCTATTGCAGATAGGCTGTGATATTTTGCTATTATTTGTAAATATCTTCAACAATTTTGTCGTTTAAAATAATTTCTCTATAAATAATCCCTATGATTTAATAAACCCAATCATAAAGACTTTTTTTTTTTTTTGATATTCGTGAGTGTCCAGTCCAGCTTACGCGCACCTCGACTAATCTCACGGGACAACCCGCCTGATCCTACAACATTGGGGTGTCAAGGAAACTCATAGGAAATTAATTCCTAGGTAGGTAGCCACCATGGATTGAACCCTTGACTTCTTAGTCATTTATTATCCAATCATAAAAACTAAATCCTAACTTTCTCCAAACTTTAGGGACCAAATTTATAATTTAACCTTAAAAACCTAGAAAACACAAAATTTAAAACTTGAGAGCCTATTAAACAATTTTTTAAGTCTAGAGACCCCTTGTCGAAACAAACCTAAAAAGTTCATGGAAAATGGAAAAAAAAATTGAAGTTGCGTTAAAGAAAGTGTTGGCCAAGGGAGACTTACAAATATGGTTATCCAATAAGATGGTTGTCCACATAAGCGGAACATTATTGTATACATCCCAGATGAAGGAATGGCGCTGAAGATCCAATTGATTACGTAGAAAGCAGCTAAATTCCCCCATATAGCAAGATGTTGCAACATTGTGAATGAACTGCAAGAAGCAAGAAGTAAGAATCAATAAGATCTCAGATGGTATGGGAAAAAGGGAAAGTCAAGGCATGAGATTTCGACTCAATAATCTCCACTTTGTCGACGAAACACGAGGTCGCAACATTTAACCTACAGCAAAAGGATGGGGAGCTTACTTGGTCTCCAAAGTCACTACAAAAGCTTGTAACCAAATGCACCCAGATAGTGCCACCATCGAGACCTCCACCATTTCACTCTTTTCATTAGCGTAGGCATGTATGCTAATTACAAACACGACTACAGCCTGCAAAATATCAGCCCATAAGGGAAAGACGAGACGACCTTTTGTTTTTCCTTTCAAAATCAAACATGGTTTCTTGCTCAAGGAAACATTCGTTCATTGTTATCAAGGATTGATGATATCGTCGTCGGTTTCAAAATTCAGAAACTTCTCTCTAAATGGTAAAAGAAGAAATCATCTCCAAAACAGATCGAATGGTTATCTTTGAACTGCAATTTTAAATTACTTCACGAAAACAAATCAAGTATTCGCTGAAGTAAGTGACATGAAAATATTATCACTTACATGAAATAGAGATCGACCAAACCATCCAGCAAACGTGCTGGGATTTAAAATCCTGTTTCAGATGACACAGATGAAATTAATAACCATCAAAAGGTGGGAAATAAAGCTTTCCAGATAGCAAGAAACTTCATGAAAAATTCCAACATAAAAATCCTAATAGGAAACATGAAAAATTTTGAAATTCAAACCTCCCAGCTTGGCAGTAAAATAAAATCTGAGGATGTTGCATCACCGTTTCTTCACTGAGATCTTTGTCTAGGACGCTAACTAATACAGGAATACTGGTGTAGAAAACATTGTACGCCATCAAGCTAACAGAATTAAAGAGACTGGTCCCAGAGACACCTGATATGAAAGAGAAACTGAACGTATTCGAAAGTCAGTGCTACTCATACATGGTTGTCCAAAAAATAAAGAAATCACATCCATTTGTTATCTTCAAGGGTGATACTAAATTTAGAAACACTTACGAGATCTGGATAAAACATATCAATAAGGATTTGTAGAATGAATATTGTGACAAGAATGCTGTACGGTTGTACGAGTATCGTCCGTGAACTAGAATCAATCTTTTGAGAAACCTGAACTCTGAAAACCAGAAGAACCAATGGAACTTGGGTGTTAGCCAAAAGAGCAAATCATTCCAGTCACCAGAAATAAGGATTAACGAGGAAATTTGGCAACTATTAAGGATAATAACTTACAAAACAATTAAGGCTTTCACTCAGACAGAGTATAAGGGATATTATTTCACTAATGTTGCAAAGCTAGATATCATGGCCCTCTAAGACTACCAGGCGGTTGTTCTGACAATAAATAAATATCGTATGAAGTACTATGTTCCGATATCAGAGAGTAATTTTGAACATATGGACAAATAGTAACCGTTAAGGGATATATGTTCATCTTGAAGTAACAGTATTCAATCCCTTACATTGCAAGGCATTTGAAAACAAGAGAGAGATGATCAGGAAGAACTAATTCTAAACGCAAAGATATAAAATACACAAGCCAAGATGTGACCAAGCTTCTCAGAACAATTGGTTAAATATGCCATTGTTGACTCCTCTCTCACTAAAAGGTGCACTGACCACAAACTTATTCTATTTTTTCTAATTATTTTAATACAGAATATTAAGGAAGGTTGAGATCATAGGAGATTCCAAAATCTCTTTCATATAAAAGTAACAACCTTTAACATCATTCAGACAGGAGCATGTGAGCAAACTAGAAATTAGTCAACTGAAATACCAAACAGGAGTTCGACGATGGAATTCCTCATAGAAAAGAAATCCTCTTTAAATGTAGAGTTGTATTACTTACTTCCAATACTATAATCAGCTGCCCTAGCTGCCTGCAGTCCTTCTCTTCCACTAATGCCAACTCCAATGTCAGCTTGCTGTATCATCCTCACATCATTCCCACCATCTCCAATTGCCAGTGTTCTATAATCACACGATTTTAAGAGTTCCACAAGCTGCAAATACCAATTATACGATGCTTAACAACCCCTGGGACAAAAAAGAACGAGCAAACAGCTAACGAATCAAAGAACTAGAAATTGGAGGACCACCTGAGCCTTCTGTGATGGAGTCACACGACAACATATTGCGGTTCTTGATAGTATTGCTAATTCCGTGAACGCCCTACGATAATTCTTGAGAGCAATTTCGAGAGCCCATCCATCAACAACAAAAGCAACATCCTATAAGAGAAGAAGCCCACAATATGAAATGAAAGGTGTTCTAACATTTCCAATTTTTTTCTTTTGGAAAGGAAAACAATTTCACTGATAAAATGAAATAAAAAAAGGAAGACCTATCCAAAGGATTACAAAAGAAAATTTCCAATGGGCTATAAGATGATTTAAGTCATAAATACAAAAGGGTGAAACCAATTTACACCAAGTGAGAGCCGGATGATTGAACGATGTGGATTACCTTGGGTTCTGAGGTTGTGGTCTTCATGGTCAGAACAACTCTCTCCAAACTTCTACAAACTTCATCCTCCGTTTTACCATCAATTAACAATAACTGCCCTTTGGGCTCTATGACATAGTAAATGCAATGGAAAAAGAAGACTTAGAGGAATTGCAAGCAAAATGATGGAATGAAAAATAATGATCATAATACCGAGGGATGAGGCAACATCTTGTTTGAAAACGTGTCAATTCTACAAGCGAACAATATAATTTGGCACATCTATGGCTACCTGGTGAAATAAAGTTGCATAGAAGAGCTATCTGAATGGCGGTGTTCTGCTTGTCTCCAGTCAGCATCCAGAAATTTATTCCTGCTCTTCTTAATGTTTCAATTGTTTCAGGGACTCCATCCTGAAAGGTAGATAAGAAAAGAATAGTAAACATATAAGTTCCTTATCTCAACAATGATATTTTATACCACAAGCGTTTTGTTGTCATCTTTCAATACCATTTCTCCTATAACAAAGTGAAATTGGATAATGCAACTACAAACATTTACCTGTAGCCTATCTTCTATAGCAGTAACTCCAAGGACTTCAAAATTGCGCTCTAATCTTTGACAAACTTCAGCTAACCTCCACTACAAAAGAGGAAGCAGACATGCCACGTAAAAATACAAAATACAGAAGCATTCATAAAAAGCATAGACGAAGTGTACCAATTACCTCCCTGTCAACCAGTGTGCTATTAGCCTCCTTAAACATAAGAGCCCATTCTTGATACTCATCTTCCTCTAGTTCACGCCAAGCCATACATAATGTGCGGAGACCAAGTTGCGCATATTGATCCACGGCTTCAATAAATGTTCTTGTTTGCTGGCCTGAAGTAAAATTAAAGTAATAATCACAAAAACATAACTTGTGATACAAAGTAACAAAATTCTCCAATTGGACGTCATTAAATATAAAAAGCTACCAATCTTGAAGCAGTGGACAGATTTTTTTAAACAAAGGGAAATGGTGCAGCAATTTCACGTTTTTTTCTGTTCTTTATCCAAAGGGCAATGGTGTAACAATTTCCGTTCACTATTCTAACCACATACAGTTCATCAACATCACTCAACGTGTAAAAAGTTGTGGATACTAAAAACTGATTTATGGCTGCCAACTCATTACCGCAACCCTTGCCTTAGAGAAAGTGAGAAGTGACTGAGGTAAATGAGAGAAGTATTTTGGGTAACTGTACCATAGTAAACACGGAACTTCCAAATAGACACGTGGATAAAATTGTTTTCTTATTCAATCATCAAAATGCAACTAAATTTTAGAGTTACCAGCATAAGCATAAGGAAGTATAGCTTCATCTGCTCCTTTCGACAGGAGGACAATCTTCCCATTCTGACAATCTTTAACGACCACAGACATTCTTTTTCGTTCAGATGTGAACTCCAGAGTATCTAGGAGCTCATATCTATTTAGCATTCCATTAAACTGAATTTCTGCAACCACAATTAAACAAGGGCATTATTCTAGCAGTTCATCTATCTGAACAACTTTGCCTTAAGAAAGATGACCCTCACCAAGAATATTAGCGTTCTTATTGACAAATACCATATGCAAATAGGCAGCAGCATTCACGAGAGCATCCTCATCCTGTGACTGTGCCTTGTATAAGATATTTCCACTTTTGCTGAAAAAGAACAGGAAGATATTAGAAAATTATATTTCAGAACAAAAATATCCGCACATGGGGGCGAATATATTAAATGAATCGGTAAAAGAAATTATTGATGAATTTTAAAATCCAACCAGCTTCCAGTTAAATATATATATATATATTTGAACATAAAATCACCTTCTTGTAGGCACCACTGTATTACATATTGCCATAATTGTGAGAAATCTTATGACATCCGGAGAGCTGCTTGCAATAGCACTGAGCAACTTTTTATCTGCATGCAACGGAAAGTAGTCGAATATGAACTACCATACAATGAAGGACCGGGAGCAAAAGTCTACTCAATTCCTTGAACAAACTATATGTATAAATTACACTTAAAGAGGAAGAATTCTAAGTTTCTAACAACACTAATAAAGGAAAGTCTACCTATCAGAGAAGTATTTACAGCTAAGCAAAGAAACACTAATTAAGGTTGTGTGAAAAATAATAATTAAGGGGAAAATTACAATAAGGCATTCTACATGATCCAAGTATGAACTCTGCCATAATAGTTAACCGTGATTCCTGAAAACTCTACTAGATTTAATACATAATTATATAATTAACCAGAACAGATAACTAATCCAAACTTCACAAATAAAATTAATGAATAAACAATATCAAATTCATGATCTTATATAATGAACAAGGAAAAGGTTCCAATCAAGTGAAACCAAAAGAGTTCGTCTGGTGCCGTAGCTAAATCATCGTAGCAATTGACTTTTTTTTTTTTGGGGGGGGGGGGGGGGGTTGGNGTTAACCGTGATTCCTGAAAACTCTACTAGATTTAATACATAATTATATAATTAACCAGAACAGATAACTAATCCAAACTTCACAAATAAAATTAATGAATAAACAATATCAAATTCATGATCTTATATAATGAACAAGGAAAAGGTTCCAATCAAGTGAAACCAAAAGAGTTCGTCTGGTGCCGTAGCTAAATCATCGTAGCAATTGACTTTTTTTTTTTTGGGGGGGGGGGAGGGGGTTGAACCATTATTAGAATTTATAGAAAGCAACCAGAAAATACTTTTCCATGACTAGTTCATGAATTATTTTGACAATTGCAATCTATCTAATTTTTAAAAATCCTTCATCCCTACTGTGAAAAACAAATTATAAATAGGTGACAGGAAACAATGCAATGAGAAGAATGCTTTTGACAACAATCAGAGAGCCAAACCTTTCAAGGCATCTCCATTTTCATTTCCATAAAAAATGCCACTGATACAACATCTCCTGAAGATCATCTTATTTTCAGTGAGGGTACCGGTTTTATCTGTCAAAATGAATTCGACTTGTCCCAGGTCCTCACTTATTGCTGTACTGCCACATGTAAAGTACACCTCTAAGAAAGTATGCAAGATATGTGACATATACACGGAAGCCACAATAATTTTTAGCATTTTTATCTTAACTTCCTTTACTTACTTCGTAGCATGGGAAGGAATACCAGTTTCACAGTCAATCATATCATAGTCCCAATCAATAAATTTTGCATATAAGCTCTTTACAAGATCCAGAGACACCTGACAGATGGAAATGTTTTAGTCAACAATATTACAGTCAACTTTTCCCAACTTTATCTCCCGCTTCAAGAAGATAAAGCAAATATGCAGTAATGAAATGCAAAGACATCCAATAAATGATAATTATGAATTCATCTAAACTGGTCACTTAAATAACCAACTCTGACTTGAATGAATCCTATGAACATCATCCTAAGCAATTATTCAACGGGAAAATTGCAACTACTAAAACATTCAGCATGCGTTTGTAATACTTTCAGTTACCTTCCTAAACGTAGGCATGGAAAAGTATGATAACAAAAGTGGAGAAAGTTCGATACTAAGCACCAAACCCTCAACATACCTTAATTGAAATAGGTATCATGATTGAACAAAGAAGCTCAAACCGAAGAGGGATAACCAAAAGCTCATACCATGGACCTTCCTCTGGATGTTGCACATACCATAGCTACATGTACCAAAAGATCAACTTACAATCAACAGGAATACAAAAGCATGCATGACTAACAATGACTCTTGAATCAGATGGGGAGAAAGAGAGACATTAGAAACTGAGTATAGACAAAAAAAAAACAGGCAGCTTCATGATAATTTCAGAAGTAAAGAATCGTGACAACAAGCTTTGAAAACAAAGAGATCATATTGAACCTTTCTAGCTTCAGAATCCTTCCACACATTACCAGCTATACCAAGGACAACAACCACCACGAGTTGAAATACAAATATAGCACCAGTTAACTTGTCGATCATTGCATCCATAGCTGTAAGTTTTGGTTCTGGGACACCCCGGCTCATTCCAAGCTTGGTTTCATTGCCTGAAAATATCAAACATGCAAAGTAAACTGCAAGAGAATTGCATGAAGCTATATGTTAAAAGTTTGGCTCATACATTTAAGCCGTTCTGCAAAAAGTCTATTCATTGCATCTTAAATCCACCCAAAAAAAGGTAGAAACACTAGCACGTAATTTCAATTTTCCAACAACAATTTTTCGAATCCAAAGAGGCTAAACTAGCTTGTAAGCAAGTCTTATCATTGTGTAAATTTTAGATCCTAGTTTTACAAACGTGTAGTTTCCCCTAACATATTTGTCTCCAGAGAAGGTATCTATTGAAAAAGCTGCTCCTTGTTATCCTTCTCTACCCTTTTTCTCAACCATGAAGAAAACAATTTTTTTTTAGTGACTAGTCTATATAGACTTGGAATGTCTGTAAATGAACTTGCCTGTATAGACGGCTACTCCACAGACCCACTCTGTGTTCCGCAAGTAACATGACTGGAGAATTGTGTTTTTTATTGTTAAAGGGCACACGTCATTGTCAATAAAAGGAGGAAATAACCGAATGTTTGCATCAAATCTTCTAATATCCTTATCTGGTTTAGGACACTCTATAACTCCCTGCCAAATGAAGGTGAATAACAAAATATTGTTATTTTCACGCTAATGATGCCTACAAATCTGCCATCTGCTTCATCCAAATTAAAACCCTGTAATAAATCTAGTAATTTGATAATTGGAAATGAAAACCCAAACCTTGATCTTGTTTAACAGATCAAAATCGATTCCCATGCAAGCTGAAGGTATGACCCTTGTCTTCAAGTCAGTTTCTCCATCAAGGGCAGATGTCTGCCGAATGTCAAATTATTATTCATTTATTTTATTGCAATTTTGCATCTTAAAATTGCAAATTCAAAATAGGGATACATTGAACACTTAAAAATGTTGTTTTTCAAGATAATCGCTCAATCCATTTGACTCAGTGAATCTGAAAATAATAAAACATAATCCAATTTAGCAAACACATGAACCTCCATACTAACCTCTATATAGCAAATTCCTTGAGGATCAGAGGTACCAATCAAAACAAGATCGGAAGGCACTTCATCATTCTCCCTAAGCCATACCAAATTACCAACATGAATATCTTGTGCTTGAATCTACAAGTAAAAGCCAAGAAGTTAAGAAAATATAACAGAGTTAACCAAATGAACAGAAGTCGGATTAAACAGATCATAGTTTACTTGACAATAAGGAAATTATATTAATCTCCACAACTATGGTAGAATCCTAATTCCTAGCTCTGTTATATAACAATTTGCTATTCATTGACTCCAATCTCCATAAATGATCCAACTACTGGTGAACATGATGTAAAATTATTATAATTGAAGATCTTCGGAGAAAGTAGTTGAATTGATAAAAGACCTACTATAAGAAATGCAACAAATTAATAATTTTCAAATATGAAAAGGAAGTCATACTAAATCAAAATATTTAGAGAGATTCCTACAATTTTTCTGGTACCCTGCTTCACAACCCAAACTTCTTTCTCATTTGCTTTTTTGTCAGATAAATATCTATTGTAATCATCCCATGCCTCTTTTGTTGCCGACACGGCAAAAATGAAGATAAGTGGACCCCATGTACTGGCGGGATTTACTGGAGTTATAAGCGGCCACAACTGAAGGCATGCAATTAACAAAAAGTATTGGTTCATGAAGCGGCTGAAAAAAAAACGAAAATGACATTTATTAGGAATAACAAATGCATGTATTTGGAAAGCATCTACAAGCTAGGTATAATGATACAAAATTGTAAGAGAGAACTCAAAGTAACTTCATAATGAATCAATAGTAAAATCCTAGAAGATTATGAAAGACTTCAGCAGGTTGTTCATGCTAGAAAGTCGCAAAAAAATTATAGACTGCTAATATATTGTTAGTTTTGGCCACACACCTCGAAGTAATCAAGTAAATACACAATAACGGAATTTTTTTTTTAGGATGGACAAACAAATATAAGAGCAGTAAAGTTAACTCCTAAAAATAGTATAAAGAGGAAAGGTAGGGTCAATCAGAAAGGAAATGAAATATCCATGGTTTTTCTCAACCATTTGCATAAGATATTCTGAGATCATGCATCGCATGAAATGTGGAATATAATTCTACGGGAACTACAGAAATTCTGATAAGATCTAATAAGAACTACTACAATGAAACATTACCTGAACTGTTCCCATAAATTTTTGGGGAGAAAGTTCAATAATGTGTATTTCCGGTTTGAAATCCGGTTATCACAATAAAGATCAGTTGATGGTTCACCGTCGTTGATATAAACATAACGCTTCATTGTTTATCTTGAAGAACACAATCAAATTCTTGTTTCAAGTCCAATGCTGTCCTTATCTATGTCGATAAGCTCTGCTGCAGTTACTTATGACTTTGACATCCTGGGAAAGAGTATATTTCTAATTTCATATATTGTTGTCATACCTAAAATGCAGTCTAGAAAGATCAAACAAACATGATGCAGATATGAAACAAAATAATCAAGCATTTCTATTGCACTTCTCTCCGAATAATCACGGATGTCTAGCCTACTAAACGTGCCAAAAGTATACATATGCAAGAGTTTGGACATAAATTTAAAAAGAAAGAGAAAATGGAGAGAAAAAGAAAGAAAGAAAGAAAGAAAGAAAGAAACTGAGGCAAAGCCAAATCAAACTTGCTATGGGTTATCTTTACCAAACAAGTTCATGGATGAGTTTAACTTGTTATCTAATAGAAACAAAGCACCAAAGAGTATAACTAGTTCTCTAATAGAAACTGCGTACCAATCTTTTCTTATTGAAATGAAAACGGCTTTTAGTTAAGCTTAATAAACATTGCCGCTATCAAATGGCAAGTTATCAGCTCTCTAAACCATTAACATTATTATTTTCCTTCAAGCAGAAACTAATCGATGGCATTACAATTTCCTAACAGAAACTAATCAAGAAAAAACTCAATACTCATTAAAGACCTCGACTATGGCTCGACCACGACAACACAAAACGCGACTGCGTATTGCATAATAACAAAGCTTTCTGAACATCAAACGATACCAATTCAAGAATAGAGTCCTTAATTACGGAGGTATTACGCTATTGCCAATGTCAATAAACGAATCGAACATCCGCAGAAATAAATGAAAAATGGATCCAAATTTGAGAAAAATTCAAAGGAAACATAAACAAATCGTCTCGGCTACGGATTCATAAGAAGAAATAACATCAATCGTACCTCAATCGCCATGATTAATTGATCACTTGATTCTTACGCATCCAGTTCTTCTAGTCACCGCGTTGATTTCTCTCTCTTACCACACTGAGATTGAAGAATGTCCATGGCAGCTCAAAAAATGAACATTGAAATGTAAATTATTTTGTATCGTACCTGAGAAAACGGTGCGAGCGGATCGCCCACCGTCTGATTCCCTCTTCAACTCCGTATCAGAAAAATTCAACGGTAGAGATGATACGAGAACTGATCTAAGTTGATCGTGCAGACTCTTTATCCTTTCTTTATAATTCTCGCTTTCCAAAATCGAATGGGTTTTCCACGAAATGAACTTTGCTTCGTGGTTTAATTCTAAAACAGTTCTTTATCAAATACAAATAATAATAATAAGGGAATAACAATTTTTAAATAGTTAACGGTAATTGTGCTAAATGCCCTTTCAAATATTTAATTTGCGAAAATCCCCAACTTTTCATACTCTACCAGAATAATAACAATGGATAAATATCAGGATTAAATTACTAAGATTAGTCCATAATTTTGTAATAAATTTTTTAATTTTCAATTTATAATCCTTAAATTTAAAAAAATATAAATATAATTACTTTATTGCGAGAAAATGGTCTCCATTTTTTAAAACAAAAAATGAAAGTCTTGTTTTGGTAACCATTTCATTTTTAGTTTTTGATTTTTGAAATTTAAGTCCATTTTTCTTTCAATTTCATACTTGCATTTTTCTCAAGTGTAAGAGTTAAATTCTTAGCAAAATTTTAAAAATAAAAATAAGTTTTTAAAAACTACTTTTCTTAGTTTTTAATTTTGGCTTACTTTTTGAAAATATTGATTAAAAAAATAGATAATAAAGAAAAAAAAATTAGGGGTTAAATGAGTGCTTATAGGCTACATTCTTAAAACCAAATAGTTGGTGAATTAGTAAATTTTAAATAGAAAGGTATACGTTTGTGAAATTGTGATGTGTATCAAATTCATGTCATATCTCATGTAATGGATACATTGTTAATCATGGATAATTTATTTTGTTTTTTGTTAAATAAAATTGTTGTGGAAGGATCTAAGTCCGAGTCGAAATTGTAGTTAGTGTTATTTAGATAACCTACCTAATTTGTGTTATAAAGTTTCACAATTTTGTACCTAAAATTGTATGTAATAATAATATAGTTTTTTTAAAAAAATAATAATTATAATAATAATAATAATAATAATATGTTTCATATATAAACTCGTGTTAAAAAAAATTACATTTTCAACGTAAATTTTAGCTTCAAATTTTGGGAGTATTTGGGGCAAGAAGTGGAGTTGTGAAGACGGAGAAGTTATAAACTATTGGAGCCCACAGTGTAAGAAACCAATAAAAATTTTCGACTCTCTAAGTCGTTAGCCCGAACATAACTTGAATCCCAATAGAAGCCGGCCTATTCATTTATATAGACCAAGAAAAATGGGCCATTTTCACTACTGTCAATGCCTGACCAATTTGTATTTGGGCTTCCTTTTGGGCTATTCCTATAGTTATCCTCGGGAGATGGGATTTGTATTTGGGCTTAAAATCTTAAAACTCCATCTATTTAATTTATTTAGAAGGAAAATTGTACTGTATCTCCAAAAACTAAATTTTTTTCATTTATGACCACACGTGAAAAAAATAAATTTAATACTTTCTTTTTCTTTTCTATTTTAAATTTTGAATAGTTATCTTATCGATTCAAATAGGTTTTCATATATATATATTTTTTATTTTACAATTCCTTTCTTGATTTTATTATTATTTTTTTATACTTTATGTTTTCCCTAAGATTCAATGAAGTTGTTGAGTTTTCCTCGACGACGAGTATTTATTATCCTGTAATTTTTAGAAGATTTTGTACAAAACTCCTTTCGTTTTTGCAATCTTATGATTCAAATTGAGAGTGTAAGTCGAAATAGAGACAGGAATCCACGGATCAAAACTTTCTGTTCATGGACTTAAACTCAAAATGAGGGAAGGAGTCAAACTAAAGTTCAATTTGCAAATGGATGAATTCAAGGGATTTGAAGCTAGGTTCCATATGACACATCTACTAAAGTAAAAGTACAAGATGTTTGTGTAGTTCAATTGATGACAATTTTAGTTATTTTTAATACAAGTTATTTGCATGGCTTAGTACAAGTTACATAGTTAGAAAGCTCACTTTTAGGATTTTTTTAGATGTTACAAGGTATCTAACGAAGATTCAAATTATCTTTAATAGAGAAGGTATTTTGTGTTGCTAAAAGTCTAACAAATATTTAGCTAGTTTTAGTATGAGATATGTGTTGCAAAAAAAAAAAAAATAAATAAATAAAATAAAATAAAAATCTAGGTTTTTTCGAGTAGAGGATATATGTGGAGCTTAATTGACGAAGATTTTTAACTGGCTTTAATACAAAGTATTTGTGCTAGTGTTATAAATTTTAGGTGACTTTCAATGAGCAGATGTTGTGAACATGAAGTAAAGAAATTAGGAATATAAAACACTCAAAGAATAGAGATTAAAATACAAGAGGGTTTGTTCACTTATAAAAAAGCGGGTAAGTGGATATGTGCCTTATTTTATAGGTTGTTGCCGTGAATAGGATGAGATAAATATATTTACATGGTTATGATAGAGAATTTTATATTAGGTCTTCTTCACATACAGAGTATCTTTGTACCCCAAATTATATTATATTTCTTTTGCCACGCACATTTTAGATTTTTGAAATTTTACATTATCATGTATTTTATGTTAAGTGATATTTTCTTAATTGGTTGCTAAAAACCAAATTTTTTTTCTTGATTTTAGGACTTATTTTTAGGATTTTTTTTCCTTCAAAAGTTGGTACACTAAAATGAATAACAAGGATTCTTAGATTTGAGCCATTAAATTGTTTTTATTTAAATTTTAAATTAGTTAGAATTTTGTATAATTTTAATATTGTTAAGCGAAATTTTTGACCTTTGATAAATCATATTGAAAATTCTCAAGGAAAAATAATGGGACACGTGTCAGTTATATAGATAAATGGGAGACGTGTTAGGTATTCAGTTAGTTAATTAGGAAATAATCGATACGGCCACCTTGGCGGCGGAGTTTTGCGGGTGCCCATTACAATGATGAAGCTAAAACGTTGTCATTCTCTTTTCTACATAGCTTCCTCTACGCCGCTTCATACGCAGCGGGGTTGCCTTATACATTAATAATCGTGTGGATGCTTTTTCGCGACTTTTGATTTGTGGCAATCTCTACAACTTCCCACTTGGATCTTTAAGCAACTCCCATGCTCTTCACCCACTCCCCCAATATTTTTCCTTTGTCCAAATAAAATAAAATAACTTATTTCTTTATTATATTATTATTTAAGAAGAAAAAGAACATGTGGATGTAGTACGATTCCAAGTTTTCAAATGTGTGTTTGAAATACATTTTCCGGTTTGATTTAAAAAATAACTTATAGCCACCCATTTTTCTTATAACTATAGTTTTTTATTATATAATCCAGTTTTAAATTATTTATGTTTTCCAAATTCAATCTAACTTAAAAAAATATATATGACTTTTAAAACTAGTTTTAAAATTCAAACATTTCTTCAAAGTGAAAACCATACTAAAAATTTGCGAATAAATAAGCATTAAGATTAACACGTTAGAAATTTATTAGACCTTACAATTTTTTTAGTTCAAAAAATGTGAAGTACGAGAATTTGAACTTTGAACCTAAAATAAAAGAATACATACTAATTTTTATCTAGCTATATAATGAAATGACTCTTTTCAAATAAAGTAAAAAAAATTAAAATATTTATAAATATAGCAAAATTTCACTGTCTATCTACGATTCTGTCTATCGCAATCTATTGCAGTCCATCGCAAATAGACTGTATATTTTGTTATTAATTATAAACATTTTCAGCAGTTGTGCGAGATAATTTTCTTAATGAAAATTGAACTTGTGATTTAATTAAAATTAAAATATAAACTTTCTAAGTTATTACATAAGTACAAATTTAATGCATCCATTGGAGATAGGCATATGGTTTTCATAATATGGAATAAATTAAAGTGTTGTTTTATTTTGTCAATTTATTACGTACCCAAGCGGTGTGCTTCATAATTGCGTGAAGCTCTCCGATTTCCATTACCATAAAAGGAAAGTAACGCTTTTTTTCTTTTTTTTTTTTAAGGACGGAAAGTAACTTATTTATTTATTCTTCTTTTGTTTTGCTTTTTCATTTTGTTTTTATTTCAATCGAGTGGGATGAATTTCAATTCTTCTTAAATTTGTAATTCCACAAACCAAATTCACCTTTTCTTCTTCAAAAAATCACTAAATTAAATTTAGAACTTAATTAGTTTATCGAAAATAGAAACCTGATTTTCATCTGAACAAGTTTAGCAAATTAAATATAGAATTTAGATAAGTGTTACAATTTTAAGTTGTAACCTAAATAAGTGTTGTGATTATAATCTTCTAATTTGCTTTCACTCCAAATATCGTTACAAAAAGTTGTCTTTTGTACATTCATTAAAGCATAAGTACAATATGAAATTGATAAAATTTGAGAGAAATAACCTTGTGGGGAGTTATCGTGTGAGTATATGTGAATGTGACGTATTTAAAATCTCAAAAAATGGAGCGAGATGTTTGAAACGTTGTTAAATAGCCGATTGATTAAAAAATATTGATGGGTGAATATAAATTATACATTCTGTCATCTAACATTCTCATTCACTAGTGGGCTCTCATCCACTTGTGAGCTTTAAATATAAAGAAAATCTAATAAGTGAATCAAGTAAGGGACTTAAACTCATGACTTTTTTAGACTCCCATGCTCTCTGATGTCCAATTAAAAAAGTTATTTCTTAATTTCTCATTCCTAATATATAGAACCTATTATTTTGTAAACCTAAAATACAACCCAAACTAAATAAGAAAAAAATATATATACAAAATAAATATCTCCTAATAAATTTCAAACTATAATGCCCTTTTAAAATTTTAGTTATCAATATTTAATTCTCACAGTTTATTACATATAGCATCAACTACAAATATGATGACATAAACCTTAAATTTAGATAATAAATAGCATTAAATTATATAGTTTCAATATTAATTTCAAGATACTTTTTTTTTTACAAGAAAAATTAAACACATTAACGTTGGAATTTTAAAATGTCAAGCTTGTGTGCTCCCAAAAGAAAGAAGGATATTATTGTCTATTTGTAATTTACGATAGTGATTCTTAATTAAATATTATTAATTCAAATTTAACATTACATCATTTAATATTTTTCTCACTTGTGATAAGATTAATTGGACGAGAAAACAATATTGCATGAGTTTGAACATAAGACATCCCATACCACCTGTTTTAATATTATCTTAAATCACAAATTGATTCAAAAGCTTAAACTCGCTTGTGAAAGTAGATTTAATATTTTTTCTTCTAATGGTGAATTTTTTCACTTTTTAAATATTTTAAAATAATTTTCACTATTTTTTAAAGTTTTTTTTCTATTGGAATAGACGACAAAAGGAATTGAATACTTGTAGTCCAAAATCCACCCAAAATATTGTTCAAGAATATAATATTGTGATTCGATTTCCAGTTTTTTTGTTTGCAACGAAAGAAAGGGAAAAGGCATTTCCTTTAAAAGTTTAGTGAATTTTAAAGAACTTCCAAAATAAATTTCCCAGTTATTTTTTTTAATAGAAAGAAACGAATTTCTTCAAGAAAAGTGGTCAGCTTTGAGAAGCATTAAATTTGGGAGTGAAAACAGAAAAGCTTACCCAATAGACTTCAAAATTAATTATGTGTGATATCAAAATTTAAAAGTTAAATTTATAGTTTAACTAAAAAATCATCGTTCTAAATGATAAAATTGCTTAAAATATAGTAAAATATCATTGTGTATTAGTGATAGACATGATAATAGTCTATTAACCTATCAGTGATAGATATTCTAAAATAATTAAAATAACTTTATTCTAAAATAATTAAAATAACTTTTACGGGTCCTATAACATTTTATTGAACTTGTGATTTCTTGACCTTTGGCCTTCTTTTAATATTTTCACTATCACTAGGCCAACCTATACTAGTTTTCACAGTGATTTTAAACATGACAAAAGTGATTATAACTATATTAAATATATTTAGTACCTTTCTTTTAATAAGCTGAAATGAGTAGAAATAAGCTTAACTTAGTAATAATTAATATAATCTTTCTTCTTAAGAAGTCGGAGGTACAATCCGACGTAAGTACTAAAAGAACTCCCCCATAATTAGAGGGGACTAGCGAAGTGAGACGTAGACCGAAGTCAACCCGTTGATCCACACCACAAGTAATCCAATGGCTAGGAATTAAATGAGAGGGGTAGGTTATTTTTTTTGGTAGGGACAAAATTGTAATTCGCAATGGTGATGAATTTCGCAGAAAAAGAAAAGAAATATAGTTCAATATTGATGATGATAATGATGGCAATAAAGTCCATATTTTCATCATGCATGCATCCCGATGAGTTACGTGTTTCTAAGAAAAGAAAAAATAAATAATAATAATAAAAATAAAATAAAGAAAGTAAAGAACGAAATCATCTCCACAGATTCCGCCGACGCAGATATTACCGGTCCCACCACCTGAAACCGCCACCACACGGCACTGTTTCTAAAATCAAGAGGCGGTTGCCGTCTCATTCCCTCCATTCGGCCCCACCACTATCGCTTCCATTTCTCCCGTCTCCACATTTTCTCATCACTTACTTGGAAACCACAAGACTTCTCCAGGGAAAAAAAAAATTAAACAAAAAAAGGAAAGTTATCTTTTAATCTCCAGTTTAAAACAATACTAAATTTATAAGAATAGGTTCGTTTAAGTATTTTTTTTTTCTTTTAAAAATGATTATATAATTTCCAAAATAAAAAAAAAGAGTTTGAGCGTGAGAGTAAGTTTCATTTTCAAAATTTAGGACCAAACACATATATTGTACAAAATTTGGGAAAAAAAAAAGTAATGTTTTCTTAAAAAATATAATAATTACTATTTATTATTTATTAATTCGGACGGCAGAAAGCCAGAAGGTAACACGTGCCGTCCACCACGATCGTGACATTTAACACCGCCAACACGGAATTCTTTAACCGGACCTTTTCTTTCTTAAAATAAATAAATAAATAATTAAGCTTTCTCATGTCGGCGCCGGGCGGCTCCTGACACTGGCTAAATCACACGTGTCGATCACCGTTCAAGTGAAAATCCAGTACTACTCTCTCCACCGCTAGAATTTACGATGGAAATTCTGTTTTCTTTCATATATTTTTAATAAAATAATGCTTACCCAATCAGGGGGAAATACTTCCACAATCCAAAATAATATTTTCATAAATGTGGAAATATGAACAATGGATTTTCTTTATTAAATTAATGAATAAGAATTAAATTCTGAATTAACTTAATAAGGAACATTTTGATTTTTGATTTGTGTTCCAGCTTTAAAATTGAAGGTTACAGGTCTTCTTACAATAGCACTTAACGAGATTCATCCATTGAATTACAACATCTCTCAAAATGCCACCAAAAAAAAAAAAAAAAAAAAGGAAACAGAAGTCTATTTTCTTTTTTTTTCCTTTACAAGCACGTTAATTTTTTCCATCTTTCTAAAGCTCTGACTAAATCAAAATTTAAAAAAATAATTCACTAAAAAAAAGACTAAATTAGCGGAGAAATCAAGCGTCCACCGGCGGAGCGAGATTAAGATCGAGATTCAGAATTTCCTTCGCCGGTCGGCAGTCAACAAACGACGATGAGTCCGAATCGCTCTGGATCCGGCCGGCGAACCTCGCCGTCAAATCCACCGTCGTCGGATCGAACCGTATAGGGTAGCCATGAGCGACGAACTCCGGTCTACCAAAAGCGTCCATAAACAAAACTGGACGAACGCCGCCGCCGCCGCCGCTGCAGGCAACCTGATGCAAAAACTGAGGTTGAACGAAGGGAAAAGTTGGTCCGACGCCGTAGCTTCGGAGGATCTCTGGGGAGGGGGCTTTTTCTTGGGTGGAGGAGGAAGAGGAGTCGACGGTACTGCTAGGGCTAGGACTGTGGTTGATCTTTTGAGGAGAAACATCGATGTAGTCTTCAGGCAGAGGAAAATTGGTTTTAGCCTTAGCGCCGCGGAACTGGCGGGCGGCGGTGTCGTAAGCACGCGCCGCCTCCTCCGCTGTATCGTAGGTACCCAGCCAAACGCGGCTTTTCTTGCCGGGATCTCGGATCTCAGCGGCGTATCGGCCCCAAGGCCTCTTCCGAACGCCTCGGAAATGGAGTTCTTTGCCATTGATGTTGTTGTTGGAAAGAGAAGGGAGGTTCTTGGCGGTGGATTTCTCCTTGGAAACCATGGCGGTTGTATTTTGTTAATGAAAAAGGACAGTGGTTGAAGGATCTGTAGGTTGTTTTGATTACACTGATTTGGGGATAAAATTAGGTGCGCTGGAACAATCTTTTATAGTAGCGCCATCCGGATGGAGGTGGGCCCTTGGGGGACGGATTAGGATTTTTTTTTTTCTTTTTTAAATTTCTAATAATAATAAATTAAATTTTATTTATTTATTTGTAAATTACAAAAAGAAGGTACAAAGAAACAAAGTACATGAGAAAATTTGACAAAATTGAAGCAAACGTTGGGTAATGTTTATAGGGTTAAAATATCATTTTCATGCCTACTTCTCATTTCGTTTAATTTTAAAGGTTGTTTGGCGGCTGTAACGTAATGGATTTGGTTTGTAGTGTAATTTAAAATCCATATTTGGATTGAGCTCTTCCACCCTGATTTGTAATAGTAAACTCATTATGTTCTAACAATTTTTAATCAAATCCTCTTTTCTCATCGTTTTCACGTTTCACGATCTTACACTTCTTTGAGTAATCTTAATTACATTCCAGCTCTCCAAACAACTCTTAGTATATTTTCAGATGTTTCAATTCTATGTCAAATAAAACATAGGTTAATTATAACTATATTTTTTTATAGATCATGAAGTTTGTATTTTGAATCTCTAGTCTCTATTATACTTCAAAAATGTTTCTATTTAGTCTCCAGACAAATATATAAACTAAAATGAACTGTATGGTGACTAAAACAATATTTGAATTCAAACCATTGAATAAAAGATGTAATTTAATAAGTATATATATAAATTAGTCATGTGGATGTGAGTTTAGCTTACATGACATAAAATATGTGCTAAGGACCAAAGGGTTTGAATCCTCTAACCCTTGTTGTACTAAAAAAAATATTAAAAATTATGTCAAAAAAATAACTAAAAATAAAAAGAACACAAAAATGATAAAAATATTATATTTTTAGTAAATTTCTCAATTTCACACTTTTATTTTTAAGTTTTTACTAATTTTCTTTTGGTCCATTATGAATTACTCCTTTTTAATTAATTTTAATAGTTAAAAAAATGAAGGAAAACTAATTGAATTATAATTATTATCTAGAATGTTAAATCAATCCAAAGAAGATTAATACACGCGAGTAAAAGTGAGCTGCGTAAACCCTAAAGCTTACAAGTTTAAATTATCTTGAAATCTATGACTAAATTTAAACTAGAAAAATGTAATATTTTAAAATTTTAAATTTATTGGCCCGTGGATGTTGGCCCCTCATGGGCTTGGCCTGCAACCTACTTTCTCGCGACGTAGTCGGGCTTTTCCAGCTAACTTGCATGAAAGTTTTTTGAGTTGTCAAGCCTGTTGCATTCTGGTGCATAAATTACTATAGGAAGTGTATAATTTAGCTAAGCACACAAAAATAAAGTCAAAACTCTCTCTTGGAGATTACTTACTCTTCTCATTTTGGATTCTCTCAAAATAGACTATGGTTACATGTAACTCTAGCAATGTTAGGGTGGTTTACGACTCACAAAGAAGTAGGACCCCAGAATGAGCATAGCTTTATTATTTCCCAATTGATATACAACTTGGAGTTCAACTGGTCACCCTAAAACACGAGGTTCTAACTTTTCTTTTTAAAACATGCAATTTTTTTTTTTTTTTTTTAATGGTGCATTCCAATTTTTCTTAGACCTAGATCCACCCGTAAATCTTGAAAATTACCTGTAGTAATCCTCAACAATTTTTTTCCATCTTTTTCTAAACAAAATTCCATGTAAATAGAAAGGAGAAAAAATTGGAAAATGTAAATGATGTAATTAGCAAAAGAAAATTAAAAGTAAAAAGAATAAAAGGGAAGTAATAAAGTAAAAGAGGAGAAGAGGTGGGTCAATGGGAGATTTGACTGGATGGAGGGGGCGCCGCCCAACCCACGAGAAAAGGACGAGGAAACATAAAAAGAGGATAATTAATTAATTAATTAAGCGTATTTAGGAGTAACGTGGCACGCGGAAATTTCAAGACCGGTTGCTTTGCAGCTGAAGGTTTGTTTGTATGTTTTATTTTGTTTTCCTTCTTACTTCTTCCTGCCGGCTTATTGCCTAACGAGCCGTTATTACGCCCTTCCTTTCCTCTCTCACGCTCTTCTTCAGCGCGTCTACCACACCCTTCAATATCTTCCATTCATCTAATTCTTTTAACATAAGTTACAAATTTACTCTTTATTTATTTATTTTTTTAAAAAAAATAAAATTACCCTTTTAGTCTTCAAGTTTCGAATAACATCGGTGTTTAGCTCCTAAATTTTGAAAATATATCTTTTTAGTCCCTAAGTTTATAAGACTAGATTCATTGGATCCAAAATATACTTTTTTATTTCTAAGTTTTTAAAAATAGGTTTAAAATGTTATTCGAATATTTTTCTTTGATTTTTTAAAAATAATTCTATGATGTTTAAAATTAGAAAATATTAGTTTACGAGAGACTATGATTTTTAAAAATTATTCTTCGAATTTAAGCTGTCATATAATTATTTAAAATAATAATAAGAAAATTATTTGAGAGGTCTCTTAAAACCTATTTTTAGAAACTTAGGGACTACAAAGGTATATTTAAAAAATACAGGGGCCAAATAGATTTATTTTTATAAGCTTGGGGACAAAAACTATACATTTTTAAACCTCGGAGACCAAACACAAATATTATTAAAAACTTGAGGACCAAAAAGATAAGCTCAATTTTGCTTTGTTTATGCACTTAGATCGATTACTTCTTCTTCTTCTCCTATTTTTCCTCCTCCTTTTCGCACCACAATTTCGACCATCAATATTCAGATATGTTTCCTCTATTTGTGTTGAATTATTGCCATTTAAATCAAATCTCATCCAAATTTTGAAGCCTTCTTTTTAAGATACATTCTTGGACGTTGGATCATAACTCTTAAACTTCTTAGAAAGTCTAATGAACTTAAACTGTTGTACTTCAAATCTCGTGTCGAAGGAAATAGTTGGTTCACGAACATGAATTGAGCTGAGGTCGTAAAATATACAACTCAATGTTTGGCCTATCAACTTTAGATGTTGGTACAACCACCTCCGACTATAAATTCTAGCGAAAATCACCTTTGATGATCAACTTCAACAACCACTTTCCCTCAACCAACTCCAGGCTACGACAACCACCTCCGATAACAAACTCCAACGACTAACTCCAATACCACATTCATGTGACCAACTTTGGGCTCCGACAATCACCTCCAACTATAAATTTCGTCAAACACCATCTTCAATGATCAACTTCGATGACCGCCTTCACGCGATCAACTCTGGACTCCGACAACCACCTCTGGCGACTAATTCTTGATACCAACTTCGGGCTCCGACAATCATGATTGTAAATTATCTTTATCATGATTACAATAAATATTAGTTGATATCTACCTACTAATTTCCTTTTTCTCAACCACATCGGGTGATCAAATATATGCTCGATCATGATAGTATTATCGATACACATATTTAGGTTTACTATATCCATCTTGTAAACCGTAAACAAAGGAATAGTCATTTAAACCACGAGATACATAGATATTCCGTAAGTTCAAGGACTAAGGTATATATTTTAGAAGTTTATGGAAAAAAATGAAATAAAATGTTTGTGCCATTTTTATAAATGAAGGTAAATGACATGCCAAAGAAAATTAAAAAGTCATGGGTGGGGGCCTTGGGAGCAAAGTCATGGGGGTCCATGTAAGAAATGCAATTATTTTCCCCATCCCTAAAATAAAAAGGGGGGAAATGCAACCACAAGTAAATTAGGAAATTTCCACACATATCATGTAGAAAGAATGTTTCCCCCTAAGTGACAAGATATTTTAGTGAAATGTATTCATAGGCAGGTCTAGGTTCACGTATTCACAATTAGACATTATTTAATTTTTTTTTAAGATTAAAGATCGAGACTATGTAGCCCAATAATAATTGATATATATATATATATAAAATTTTAGAAGTTCAAATTTCATACATCTCTTATTATACTATAAAAAATAAAAGATTATAGGTTTAGAATAAGAAAGAAATCTTAAATCCATGAACATAATAACATTAGTAAAATATTACTTTAGTCTTTGTACTTTTAGTTTTGATTCACTTTGGTCTTTATAGTTGTAACTTTAATTTAATTTATTTTTTATTTTTCAAAATGTTCATTTTGGTCTTCGTACTTTAAAAAAATAACCATTTTTTTTACTTCATTTTCATTTTTAATTTATGTATGGGATCAAAATAGTCCGTTTTTATAAGTAAAAAGACAACAATTAACCAAAGTTGAAAGTAAAAGTACCAAAATCATTTTGTAAGTATAGAGACAAAATTAACAAAAGTTAAAAGTATTTAAACCAGAATGATTAAAGGCAAAAGTATATAAGTTGGAGTAATATTTAAACCTAAAATATTTTCTGTCAATTACAAATTTAACCTTTTTTGAACTATCGATTGTGTGTCTAGTAGATGACTATTAGATTTAGTATTTTTTAAAAAATAATAATTGATATTCTTTTAGTACAATAATAATGGAAAGATTCAAACTATAAATTTAACACAAATTTAAATTTATCCATCCAAACATTGTTGAGATATACTTACTTTAACTAAAAAAAATTAAAACATATAAACTTTTAAAAAAATTAAAATATAGAAACTAAATTTATAATTTAATAAATTTAATTTTGTAAGATTCAGTTGAGGTGATAAGAAATAGAAATGACATATCGGAATCAAACCAAAATTAAAACGATAGGGTTAGTTGAAAATTTTGTTTTATTTATTAAATAAAATAATAAAACATAGAGTGGTCCCACGCGCCATGAATGGATTTAGCGCTTTAAACAAATCTAAACGAAATAGTTCGGCTGCCGATTTCATACAATACAACTGACAACTGTCACCACTCTCTCTAGGAAGGAAATGCTTGTTAGACCGACAGTTCGTAAACAGTATCGTCACCCACCATTTAGACACAGCCACGTGTCCAGTTCTACGCTTTACGCGTCTTTAAGAACGAGCCGTGTCGTACGCGTCCTTATTTATTTGTTTCGGTGCAATCACCTAATTACGTCTGTGTTTCCATTATTTAAACTCTATATCTTGTTTTGTTTTTTTTTTAATCAAATTTGAGCGAATTACAAAAACATCTAAATAGTTATAATTAAACACTTAAACTTTTCATTCTAAAAATCAAACTTTTTAAATTATATAAATATTAATATTAAATTAGATTGAACTTTCAAACTTATATAATTATATAAATTGTAAAAAAAATATAAGTTTAAGAATTCAATTTTTATCATTTTTTAGTCGAATTTCTACCATTATTGTAAACTTAAAAATTCAATTTTAATATTTGTAAAATTTTAGAAATAATTTTTACAATTATATAGTTTAAAAGTCTAATTGCAACTACTACTATTATTTAAAGTAATTTTTACCATTCGTTCATTAGATCATAAATCTAGATTTGTTTTATATAACGGTGGAATGAGGAGTTGAGTTAATTGACTATAAATCTGGCCTCTAATTTTCGAAACACGTGTCTTTTATTCCTTTAATTTTTTAACTTTCAAAATCATATATCTAATACTTTTAAATGTTTTAAACTTACCCCACATAAAATTAAAAGTTTAAAATTTAAAATTTAAAAAACTTATGAATACAAGCTTAAACTAAACTTATGAGATAAAAAGTTAATAAATTAAAAACTTAAGAATTTATAAATTAAGTAAGAAAAATCAAATGGACATAGACTAGTTTAGCTTTTCGATTTAAATACTATTATGATTCTTATAACTGTAATATTGATTCATTTTAATTTTTTATTTTTTAAAATGTTTACTTTAGTCATTATAGCTTCAACTTTAATTCATTTAGAATCATATATTTTTAAGATGTCCATTTTAGTTATTGTATTTTAAAAAACCAACCATTTAAGTTATTTACTTTATTTTTATTTTATTTTTTTTAAAAAATTGTAATTTTCTAAAGATATAAAAACCAAAATAAGCTAAAGTTAAAATTATATTTTAAAAATACATGGACAAAACAAAATGGAACTAAAGATTGCCGTACAAGAATCAAAATAAACATTTTAAAAGAATAGACTAAAATGAACCAAAATTAAAAATATAGAGACTAGAATAAAATTTTAGACATAATTGTTTTAAAATTTTTTTTTTTCTTCCCGCTGTTCTGTTATCTCACGCTATTTTGTTTTGTTTTGTTTTTTTGTTTTTTTTTTTTTTTTTTTTTTTTTTGCGTCAACGTGCGACTTATGAGACATCGTGTGTACTCGCTGTGGTTCTGCGAAGGCGACGGCTTTATTCTTACAATGTCAACTAATTGAAGCTACGTAGAAATTGCCATGAATCTCGCTCCATTTCACAACATTTGCCTTGCCGTTCTTTTTCTCTCCATTTTTTTTTTCAAAAAAAAACTAGGTTAAACTTCATTTTTAATCTCTAAACTTTGGTTTGTAATGATTTGGTCCTTGTATTTTCAATTTTATAACAATTTAGTCTTTAAAATTTAATATAAAACAATCTAGTCCTTGTACTTTAAATTTTATAATGATTTAGTCTCTATTGTAAAAACTTGTGTTAGAACTCAATGAGATTTTTGCATAAATAAACCAATAAATAATAAGAATTGATATCTAATCTTGATGAATTTTTTTAGGTTAGGGACTAAGTTGTTACAAATTTAAAAGTACAAGATCTAAATTGTTACAAATTTAAAAGTACGAAAACTAAATTGTTACATGCTAAAATTTAGGAACTAAATTGTTATAAAATTAAAAGTATCGGGACTCAATTGTTATAAACCAAAGTTTAGAAAGTTTAGGGACTATAATATTTTTTTTAAAAAAAAAAAACTATTATTATTATTCTTTCTATTCTAAGGGCTTCTAGGATTTTTTTTAGACGGTCTATTTGTTTACTATTTTTTGTCCTCCCACTCTCGATTAAGTATTGAATGATGTCTGTCCGAACATGAAATTTACAATGAAGGGCATCTTGGTCCTTAGAGTTTTTTTTTTTTTTTTTTTCCTTTCAAAACTATATATATATATATATAGTTACAAACTTTCAATTTCATCATTTACTTCTAAATTTACCAAATCAATACATTTAAACCCTTAAATATTTCAAAAGGCACAATGACCTGAAACTATTTCCTAGTCAATCCACCAGTGTTACAAAGAACCTAAATTAAAAAAAACTTTCATCTTCTTAAAATGAGATGGTGGGTTCAATGTTAATCCTATGTTTCTTTCTTCATAATTTCTCAGGGAAACGCTCCATATCAATCTAAAAACTAATTTCTAAAGCCCCATTTGATAATTATTTATTTATTTTTGTTTTTAAAATTTAAGCCTATAGACACTACTTCAACCTCCAAATTTCTTCCTTTGTTATCTGTTTTTTACCAATGGTTTAAAAAATCATGCAAAAATTTGAAAACTAAAAGAAGTAGCTTTTAAAAACTTGTTTTTGTTTATAGAATTTAGCTAAAAATTTTTAACTATTGTACTTAAGAAAGATACAAATCATTATAAGAACAGGGAAGAAATAAGCTTAATTTTCAAAACCAAAAATTAAAAACAACATTATTACCAAATAGAACCTAAATAATTCTTAATTTCAGTAGTTAGAATCAAGTTGGGGGGTTTGATTCGGATAGTTCTCATAGTTTGAGAATAGTTTCTTTATTTTGAAAGATTTATAGGATCAATTGTACCAATTTAGAGGATGGGTTATCAAATTGAAAGTTTAATGTCTGATCGTAACAAAATCCGAATGATTTTTACAATTTATCTAAATATCTTCTATAAAACTTTTTTAAAGAGGCATTTAGCTAGCAAGTTGGGCTTATATTACTTCATTTTTAGAAGCTAGGCCTATATATACCACTACAAAAACGTCATTATTTTTACCTCAATTGAGTTTATAAGTCTCAAAAATGCTAAGCAAAGCATCATGAGCCTTATTCCCTTTCTAGGAGTTGAAGGCTTCAATCCCTAAACCCTGTCCTAAAGCACTACATAATTTAAAAACTAACCTTATTCCCTCTCTTGAATCTAAGCATTATACAAAATCACTATTATCTATTCGATTTCCGTATTTTCTCTAATTTATATTAATCATTGTATTTAAGAATGCCTAAAACATATGTAAAATTATGCACTATCTATTTTAAACAAAATTTTAATGAATGATCTAAATTAATTTATTCTCGAAAGTTTAAAATCTAAATTTGTACCTTTAAATATTAGTTCAGAGTTTTAATTAATACAAATTCCAAAGTTTAGAGGTATAAATTAATATTTTTTTCATAAAATAAAATAAAACAACAACAATAACAATTTATTGGGAGTGAGATCTTAAATCACTAATTGACACAAAAGTTTAAGTTAATCAGTGGCGAAAAATGTAATATCATATCATCTAACGCTTCTCCCTCACTTATGACTTGAAATATGTAAAAGACCCAACAAGTAGAAATCAATATTGATTGGGGAGAAAATAACATGCCATGGGTTTTAACATAAGACATCCTAGACCACTTACTCTGAAACCATCTTAAATCGTCCACCAACTCAAAAACTTAAATTAATGGGTGAGGGTAATTGTAATGGGTAACACTTTAAAGCTGATAATTAAGTGTATAACAATATATTTAAAAAATTGTAAATATAGTAAAATCTATCAAATTTCGAGAGCTAACTCTAAATTTTGTTATATCTACAAACTCTATTATTATGCTATATTATCTACTCATGCTTTGAAGTGAAATTAAATTCAGTATTATACCATCTAAGAAGAGAAAATTGGTAGGCCTAATTTTAGTAATAAATAATTATTGTAAGTAAAAATCTAAAAAATAGGGAAGAGGGCTCACAGTCATAAGGCTGTTTTCTAGAATTGTGCTGCGCAAGTTAGGTGTAGACGGCTACAAGTGGGGCATTATTAAGCGCCACCCCTTCCTTTGGCCTCTTCCTTTCGCTGCCCTTTTCTGCATATTCAATTCAGCTAAGCAGATTTAATACGAAACCATGTCTACCATGATAGGTCACGTGGCCAACAAAATTCTCAAATCTCAATACAGCCCTTAATTTTAGGGAAGCTTTACAGACTGGGCTGCTTCCATTGGGCTTATTTGTGGACTTTGTCGGAACCTGTAAATTGCTACATGTTTCAGCCCCAAACTTGAGACATCTGGCCACTTATAGACACTTCATTTCATAGCATTTGTTTCTTAGAAGACAAAAACAGAAAGGAAAAAGGTTAAAATAATCAAATTTAATTTGTGTGCTTATATTAAATCTTTCTTATATCTAAATTTGGTATTTCTTGATTTTTATCAAGATTGGTTAAATAAACATATTACTTTCCACGTAGAAAATGAAATTTCTTTTCAAAAACTTATAGAAGCAAAACTAGTAGATAACTTTTTTTTTTAATAAAAAGAAAAAGTAAACTAACCACCTTTTTTTAGACGGAAAAAAACCAAGAAACAACCAACTAACGAAAAACTACTTTCTCAACTCCTCATCACGACCGAGAGGGAGAACACAAGCAGAAAAAATATCATTGCAGCTTGAGCAGTTTTGTTCTCCTTCCTAAAGATGTGACAAAAAAAGAGAGACATGACTATTTTTAAGCTAATATATACCACTTTTTCTATAATAAGAAAAAAAATAAACTAATCACTATTTTAAAGATTGAATTTAGAATTTAAACATATATAGACTAACATAAAACAAACCGTACAGAACTAAAATGATATTTTAATCCAGAGAGAATGAGGAAGCTTTGCAAAATCAGGACTCAATATCTTCAATTTACTGCAGTTATCAATATCTGAAAATATTACCCAATTAAGATTGATGAGAGGCTGCAGAGATGAGTTATGATGACAAAACTAACCAGAAGTCCCATGGCTCATTGCTTATATATATATATGATGGAAGGAACAAATCCTATTGAGGTATGAAATTACCTGCAAAACAAATTGAAATCCTCATTAAATCAAAACGAAAAATCTCCAATCCAAGTTGATAACAAAATTAAAGTAGTTATCTAAAGAAAGAAATGGAGTTTTATCATTCTCGTGTGTTTTATTTGCATTTAATGAGTTAATTATGCATGTAAATCATTAATTCTCTGAATTATATTTTGATTCAAAGTTGTTACATGTTAATTTGGTGTTCAGAGAGAGAGCGAATGAATGAAAAAGATCAAAGAGCTTATGTATATATATATATCCCTTACTTCTGGCAGAGCCAAGAGATAAAATGGCAGGTCTGCTAGTGCAAGCAATGATCACTAATTAAATACACAAAAGGTGCTAAATTTCTATCACATGCAGCACTTCATCAAATAAAATTTGATCCAAGAGTTCAAGTCTTTAGAATTTCTACATCATAAACTATTTGTTTTTCATGCAGACTTCAGAGAAAATGGATGTAGATTCAAGTAGATATGCATCTCTGAACAGCATCAAATTCCCAGAAAATTTGTAAACATATGAATTTGATCGAAATTGAAGTTAGAAATTTCATGTTTCCCAACGTCATCTCCATACAACTTTTTCTAGGAAGTCACTAAGACAATGAAAACGCATGTGTAGGCTTTAGTAGTTTTTTTACCTTTTTTTAAATGTACGTGAGTATCTAGGCTAGCTTACACCTACCTTGGCTAATTCACGGGACAGCCCGTTGTAGGCTTTAGTGGATTAAAACTCGAATCTAACTACAGGCGTCCTGCGATGTTAGTTTTCATGCTTACGGGTAAATAAAATGCATTCATTAAGAAACATGTTCAAAGCTATATGGAGAGGAATATAGCTGAAAAATGACATGGAACGAAGATAAGCAAGGAAGGCAGAAAATGCAAAGAGATTTTTTTGCTTTAAAGCAAATGAACCAAAAAATTGGACAAATTGATATACTGAGGCTGTGGAATAAAGTTTATAGAATCACTTCGAGAGAAAATTGCCCCATCTTCAACGTTGCAGAGCCAAAGATAAAGAACTTTTCATTAGAATGTTTCTAGAAAAGATGCCTACTTGCCTAAGTGATTACTACTCATTGGAACATACAGGAAGGAGAGGAAAATTTAAAAGATGGAGAGAGAGGTTCTACAACTGACTTGAATTTCAATTTATTTTGGGGGTGGAAAAATCAGCAATGAAAATGAAGGTTCCACAGAATAAGATTCCTTTCCTTAATTTCAAAATGAATATCTTTCCCTCTATTTAAATCTATAATGGAGTGGGAATCTGACTTTAGTCTTTTACGTGAGAATAAGACAACCAAGCAAAAAAGGACGGATAAAGACAATGGCATGGAGGAGTATATATTCACCTGGATTGTTCATCTTCAGGTAGTGAAAGGACTATAAAATCCCAAACAATAAAAACCAACAATTCAACATCTAAAAGACAAAGAAGAAGAAACTTCTGAAAAATGAGCAGACGTTCTACTAATTTTCCTCCAGGAATTTGGCAGGCTAGAAGGGAATATGATCGCCAGAGATATAACAGAAATGATTCAACCCGTATGAACTCCACACCGTCACACACTCATTCATTTCAGGTCAGTGGGTTAACAATTCTTTTGTTTGCAACGAACTGTATTCCAATCCCACCATCAAAGCTTATGTTGTTATTCTACGACATGATTTGCAGGCCGTAAAACAGAACTATTAGATCTAGATCACATTTAAATTTCCTGTTAATAGTTCTCCTAGTTTTCATAAATTAGTACGCGAAGAACTTAAAGAGATGGTAACAATTGTATAGCTCATGCTCGTTTTCATCTGTTGTCAGAATTCTTATAGAGAGATAGATTCAGTTCCATGGCGACCTGCTGGAGAGACAATGATTACAAGATTTTTGGACGTCGGGAGGTAAATAACATGAGCTTAGTAGTTTTATAGGAGCTGTTTGGTGTTTTGGATTGAATTATAGGCAAACCAAAGAGGTTGGTATTGCAGATTCACTTCGTAAAAATGTTCTGAAATTAAGAGAATTTAGAGGGCCAGGCAAAGTTTGCGGTATATTGCCTGAAAATAACATGAACCAGTATCTAAGTATCTAACTCAGGAAGATAACTTGACAGAGAAGCCAGAAGGCCATGACTTTCGCTGGTGGAAGAATTTGGGGAAACAAATCATTAAGTGTCGGAAATGGGGTTGAGATCCAGTTCCTTCTTAGTTGGAGACTGGTTGGTTGGAGATTCTTTTACACAGGGGAGTTCAACAACATTCAACATCACACAATGCATTAGCATAAATTTGTTCAACAATAATCCATATTACAATTTGCAGGGAAATAGAAATATAGCTATAACTTTTGAGAAGAATATATAGCAATAACTTTCAACTTTTGTCATGAACAGCATCCAAATTTACAATAACAAACTAAATCCCCTTTGACAATACCAGTTGGTTTCAGAGGGAATCTACTTACATTGTCCTTATATCCTGCAAGTAAAGTCCATATCCTCCATTTTTTATTGATAATTCATTCACTTTTGAGAAAATTTCAGCCCTCCAGAAGAACCACCAGCAATAGTCAGAATCATCACACACTCCAGACCGAGACAGCTTGAGGCCAGTCCAATACCTGCAGAGCTGTACTCGCCAACTCCAAGATCCGAAGGGAACTCGACGCTAACATCTGAAGAGCAAAATATGGCACTAAATAAGCTCAAGAAAAAGGTATATGATCCTCCAAGTAACACAAGTAGGAGAATAAGCTTCTATTACAGAGAGAATAACAGAGGAAATTACAATGAGAGGAACAAGGATAATAGTGATGAAGAAGGCAAGAGATGCGCCGTTTGCCTTGAAGATTTCCAGCCAAAGGAGGAGGTGATGACGACGCCCTGCAACCATATGTTTCACGAAGAATGCATAGTTCCGTGGGTGAAGAGCAATGGTCAATGTCCGGTCTGCAGATTTAACTTGTTCGAGCGAACAGCTCAAAGAGGAGCTTCGTCCTACAACACTGTATCAACTGCGCCGCCTAGTAGCCTAGTCGACGACGAGCTCATGTACTTGATACGAGCCATGGAAGACGCTCTGATGCTGCGAAATATGGCCGGATTTTGGGGAGCATGAAGCGTCATCTCGATTTCCCCGCTGGAATCAACATGCAGATTGCCCTAAATTTGAAGGAAAGATGAAATCCGATCTCTAAAAATTAATGTTGTGATTTGAACATGAAATAATTCGACGAGAGAGTTCGTTGGGCCAATAAAAAGCATACTCTCGCCGATGACATTTTCGATCGATTGAGTTTCTTCTTGATCTTGCTCTATAAATTCTTCAACCACCATTGCTGAATCAAATGCAATGTTCATCAAATTCTTGGCGCCAAACTTATATACTTCATCCGCCTTATTGGGATTTCTGTAGATGAACCGCCAATTTTAAAAAAATGAAAATTGAACTTTCTAATCTCTTGCTTGAGTCACCCATCATTTTTCTTTCCAAATTATTTATTTATTTATTATTATTTTCACTCGGGTTCTCGTTCTAGTTCACTAATGCATTTCCTCTTTTTATTACTCATTTTGTAAAGTTAGGTTGTGTTAGAGTATTAAATAGTAATGTTTTAGCAGTTTAGTATTTAACATTAATGTTATATCATTTCGTATTATGTTAATTAGTTGTACGTTATTTGATAGGTAAATGTTTATTGAGTCCATTTCAATTTTTGTATTTAAGTTTGTTTCATCTCATTGTAGTGTTTAATTTCTCCAAAATTTCTCTATCTTCTCTCTCTCTATCTCTCTAAAGCTTTCAGTTTGGATCTAGAAAACTTTATATATTGTTACTTGTTGCGCATTATTGAAGAGGAAAAACAATCCCACTCGTTGTCTTCCTCATGATTGTTAGAGATAAAATAAGTGTTGTTGTTAGAGACGAAATACAATAAATAGATATAAAGTAAGAAAATAGAGGAGAAGGTTTAAGAGAAAGAGATATAACATGAGTTGAAAAAGGAAGAAAATGAAATATTAAAAAAGGTTTCGAAAATGGTTCTAAATCCATAATCTGAAAATTCATGTCAAATAACATTTTAGCCCAATTATTTAGGTCAATCGTTCAAATTACTTCGACTTATACCTCATTTTAAATGAGGTATATCTGAGGTGCATCTTAGACTATATCTATCATTATGCAACTTAGTGTTAGAGAAGAAATTTTGACCAATCAAAATTTACCAGGCATCACAACAAAAATCAATGTTATTTGAGGTTAATTTAAGAATTATTGGGACCTAAATTTAAATTTGGAGAAAACTAAATGTCATGTGTCTCCTTTTTAGCCATATAATCACAATGATAAGGCTTATTGAATTTAACGGTAATTACGCCTAGACCACGATCAATAATTTTGGCTAGAGGTTCGATTGAGCTTTAAATCATAAATTGGATTGAACTGAGTAATTAGAGTTACTCGGGTCTAAAATCCAACCTAATGGTGGAATTTGGGCAAAAAAAAAAAAAAAAAAAAAAAAAGAGAGTCGGCCCTAGCCCATATTTAGCTCAAGCCTTAAAGTAATTGGGCCCAAGCCTATACAAGGTCCACGATAAACTTTTATAAATAGAGGCTTTACTCTTCCATTTTAGGGGGGGTTTTTTTGGAAGCTTTGAAGCTGTAAAGATCGAAACTCTCAAGTCTTGGAGTTCTGAAGACCTAAGTTCTCAATCTCTAAAGTTTTGAAGAACTGAAGATCGAGACTCTCAAATTCTGAAGAACTAAATTCTGAATCTCTCACGATATGAAGACCAAAGATGTAGGAGACTAAAACTCCTCCCAGATTAATGAAAACTTTGAAGTTGAAGTTCTAGGAAGATTTGGAAGGTTTGGAAGGCTTAAATTTCTTGTAACGTTCAAGAGAGACCATCAAAAGAACATATACTAGAGATTGTACCTACTTATACTACTAGTTTGAATTCAACAAATTAAGTTTTTGTTTTTTAAATCTCGTCCAACACCCGCTTCAATAAATAAAAAAAAGGGCTAATTGCATTGAATAACACTTTTAAGGATAATAATTAAGTGTACAACAACAGTTTAAAAAAATTGTAAATATAGCAAAATCTATCAATGATAGACTCTATGACTTATAGAATTCTATCACTAATAAACTTCGTTATTAATATATTTTATCGCTATAGATTTTGAAAGCAAAATCTAAATTTTGTTATATTTATAATTTTTTTTTTGTACTGTATTATATCTACAAATACTTTAAACTTAATTTGCTATATTTGCAATAGGTAAAAGAGAAAAGAAAAAAAAAAAAAAAACTGAAAGAGTGAGGTTCCCTTTTACTTATTTATAAAATTCACTTATCTATCAAATACAAAGTTGAAAACTGAGGAGTTTATAAAATATTTGAAAAATAATATGTAACTGTATTTTTCAAATATTTTATGGTAGTTTTTTTGCGTTTTTTTTTTACAAATATATTTGACGGTAGTCTTAAAACTTTACATATGAAATTGTTCTCATTACTTTTTCATTACTTTATCAAAAAAATAAAATTGTTTTCATTATTAATGTTTTATACACTCCTCATTAGTACTACTATTTTAAATTTTTATTTTTACTGTATTTACTATTTATTCTATTGTCTTTTATTTTCAATTTATTCAATTTTTTTTTTAACAATGTTTATTATTTACTACCTATACTAAAATAGTATGTACTCTAAATACAAATTATTATAACCACCGACTATATTAATCAACTCAACGCTCTAAAACATTTTTTTAGGGGACATTTGGAGCACTGAATTGATTATTATAGTCAATGAGTTATAATTGTTTGTATTTGAGATGCACTATTCTAGTCTAAGTTATAATAGTTTGTATTTTGTGTGCAAAATATTTTTGTTTAGATAGGAAATAGTAAGCACTGTAGCAAAAAAGAAATGAGAGGATGTGTGGAAATAGTAAATACTTTAGCAAATGTTAAATATTGTATCATAGATGATTTTTAAATAGTATTTACTATACTTAATAAGAAGTTACAAATAGTTACAAAAACCACTATTATATTTGGTGCCTCAAACATATAGTAGGTCATAATAACCCACTCCAACAACTTCAAGTTGGTGTGCTAGACACCCCCTTGGTGATTGGAATTTTAGTACCACTATTGGTTATTATAATTTCTCAAATTTCCTTGGGCTTCATAGATGATTGTTTATGTCAAAATTAACATAACTCAATTTAGTTGGCATAAAATTTATACTGTCGACTTTGATGTAGAAGTCTGATTCTCTCACTTTACACCTTGCAAAAAAGAAAAAAATGGCAACATCACCGTTGTGAACGAAATTCAAAAGTTAGGGTAAAATGAGCAAGTGACAGTGTTGAAGGTCCTATATTGAAAAATCAAGAGACATCATCATGTTCATCATAAGATAGATGAACCATTCCTCTTCTCGTTAATTGGTTTGAGGTGGAATCTCATGTTATCTAATATGGTATCATAGGTCATAATCCAAGAATGGTAACCCAAAGATGCACTATCTTAAGAGACATCTCTTAAACATATGGAACTTATTGTATACAAAATTGAAAGTTGAAGGATTTATTAGACATTTTTACAAGTTTAGGAACTCAGTGGATAAAAGATTGAAAATTCGAGATTTTATTAGACACTTTTTTAAGTTAGGGACTCTATTTGACACAAAATTAAAATTTCAAAGACCTATTAGGCATTTTAAAATTTAAAGACCAAATAAATACCTAATCAAACTTGTAGTTTAACAAAAAAGAAAAGAGAGGGGTTGATGACAAATTTAGCCAAACGACTTTTGTGTCTAGTTGATGTTTGAACTTTTCGAAAGTGTAATAAATTATAATACTTTTAATTTTGTATCTAATAGGTCATCGACAAATTTATATTTTTAAAAAATTAATTGATATATTAAATATAAATATAAATTTTATATCTAATCAAAACTAAACTAGTAATTTTGTTTTACTAGTTATGTGGGTTAAGAATGAAAGTTAAAGGGCGGTTTGATAACCAATTATATTTTGATTTTTGATTTTAAGAAAACATGAAACAATTAGCAAAACATATATATATATATATATATATATATATATTTTGTTTTCAGAAAACAAGAAACTAAAACTAAAATAGCAATAAAACATATATGATTTTTATTTTTTAAAAACTGAACCAAAAACAAAATTTTAAAAATAAAAAATAAAAAAGTACAAACTAAAAATAAAAATTTAAATTTTGTAGCAACTCTTTTTAAATATAACAAAAAGAACCAAAATATTTATAAATATAGAAAAATTTCGCTATCTATTTACGATAGACTACAATAGATATACGCACATAGTAATCTATCATAAATAAATTATGTATTTTACTATTAATTATAAATATTAAATATTTTCAACAATTTTGTCATTTAAGATAATTTATTTTTTATTTTATTATAATTTAAGAGAATGGAGAGGTAAATCTGCAATTAAAAAAAAATGAAAATACCTAAAATCAAGAAAATATCGGCAAGTGAACGGCGACAAAGCAACCACCAAGAGAAGAACACGTATTCATTTCTCAAACCACATCCGTTCTCTTTAAGAACTCCGGCGTCATCTTCCGTCGTAGAATCCTCTCTGCCCTCCGCCATTCAATCTCAGAGGCCACCATTTCACTGAACCCTCATACTGCTTCGCTCCTATCCATTTTCCCCCACAATCCTGCTCTGTGAAGGGTAGTAAGGTATGTTCCTCTTCTTCAGTTTCTTTCTTTAATGGCTTTCCTGTGTTCTCTCTTCAGCTGAAAGTTCTTGTCATTTTTAAGACCCCTAGTTGGCGATTAACAGTTGCTGGAGTAATTTTCGGACTCAATTTTCTAGCATTCATATTGAAATGATTGTATTGATCGAAATACTAATGACTATAAATGTTTGAGATTTGAACTCGATGTTTTGGTTTCTATGTATCAGTACCGTGGTTGAAGCGTTGGGTTCTATGTTAGTCTTTTGATTTTACAGCTAAGGAGCTGTAATAGCTTGTAGAAATATTAGCTTGAAGATGCAGTCACTATTCTAGCTGTTTCTTGTTCTGTCATATTTGTATCATCATCTTTCATGAGCAAACTTTCTACCTTCGTTTATTGGATTTGATAATTAGCTCTGGAGATGCGATTTTATGATTAATTCAGTTATTGTTCGAGCTAGCCATGAGCTAAGGGTATGTGAAGTTTTATAATATGATGCTGTCTTTTCCCCATCTCCAGATATGGCTGCCTCTTCTGCATCTGCATGTCTTGTGGGAAACGGTATGTCCACCCACTGTTCCAAATCAAATCTGCGCAAGTTTTTATATAGCAGGCGATTAGTCCCTTCTACAAGCCTCCAGTCATTGGGTAAAAGGGCTAAAGCCGGTGTGGTAAAGGCATCCCTGGAGCCAAGGCAGAATGGAGGAAGAAGAGACTTCCTGAAGTTATTGCTTGGAAATGTTGGAGTTGGTGCATCTGCTTTATTAGGAAGTGGGAAGGCCAATGCTGATGACCAAGGGGTATCTTCATCTAGGATGTCTTATTCTAGGTTTTTGGAGTATCTGGACAAGGATAGAGTGAAGAAAGTAGATTTATTTGAAAATGGAACTATAGCAATTGTCGAGGCTGTCTCCCCTGAATTGGGTAACCGAGTGCAGCGTGTTCGTGTACAGCTTCCGGGACTTAGCCAGGAGCTTCTTCAGAAGTTTAGGGAGAAAAACATTGACTTTGCTGCACATAATGCTCAAGAGGATTCTGGCTCTCTGTTATTCAACTTAATTGGGAATCTAGCCTTCCCATTAATTTTGATTGGAGGGTTATTTCTACTATCAAGGCGTTCATCTGGAGGGATGGGTGGTCCTGGAGGGCCTGGGTTCCCTCTTGCATTTGGTCAATCTAAGGCAAAGTTCCAAATGGAACCAAACACTGGTGTGACTTTTGATGACGTTGCTGGAGTAGATGAAGCCAAGCAGGATTTCATGGAGGTGGTGGAGTTTCTCAAGAAGCCTGAGAGGTTCACTGCTGTTGGAGCTCGCATTCCTAAAGGTGTTCTTCTTGTTGGTCCTCCAGGAACTGGGAAGACTTTGCTAGCCAAGGCCATTGCTGGTGAAGCAGGTGTCCCATTTTTCTCCATTTCAGGTTCTGAGTTTGTTGAGATGTTTGTTGGTATTGGTGCTTCTCGAGTTCGTGATCTCTTCAAGAAGGCCAAGGAAAATGCACCTTGCATTGTGTTTGTTGATGAAATTGATGCTGTTGGACGTCAAAGAGGCACTGGCATTGGTGGTGGGAATGACGAACGAGAACAAACACTTAACCAGCTTCTAACTGAAATGGATGGGTTTGAGGGAAACACTGGGATTATTGTAATTGCTGCCACTAACAGGGCAGACATTCTTGACTCTGCTTTATTGAGGCCTGGACGTTTCGATAGACAGGTGAGAATTATTTCATTATTTACAGGCAATTTTCTTTATTAAAGAGCATGTTTGAATTGGTGCCTATCAGAAGAGAAGACTTCTGAGTATGGTGCTCTAATGCATGCAGGTCACTGTTGATGTTCCTGACGTGAAGGGGAGGACAGAAATTTTAAAGGTTCATGCTAATAACAAGAAGTTTGATAATGATGTTTCTCTCGATGTTATAGCCATGAGAACACCTGGTTTTAGTGGGGCTGATCTTGCAAACCTCTTGAATGAGGCTGCCATATTGGCTGGACGGCGTGGTAAGACTGCTATTTCATCTAAAGAGATCGACGACTCAATTGATCGGATTGTGGCTGGTATGGAAGGAACAGTAATGACTGATGGGAAGAGCAAAAGCCTTGTGGCATATCATGAAGTTGGGCACGCCATTTGTGGGTACGTTATCAGTTGCGTAAATTGCATAATGCTTCATTTATAACAATCTTATTGAGTATGCTCTTCATCTAATTTTATCTGCTTGACTCCAAGTTGTTACGCACTATTTTGATGAAAAGCAATATGTCAAACTGTGTGACTTGTACTAACCTGTCCAGCGTTTTATTTGAGCTTTCTTATGCATTTAAACAGCCGAATAGAGTTCTATAAGGTATCTCAACTTTATTACCAGATATCCTAAAAGGGTTTGCATCGTACATCCAGTTCGATAGTGCTTCCCTCCTAATGCTAAACTTACTCAGAATAACGACATAACCTCATATAGATGTTCTTAAGCAGGGTTTAACAAGTTTTGAATACATTCTTACTGCTGTGCACGTTAATTAACATAATTCGTATTATAATTCCGTATCCTCACCATTTGATGACTCTTAATACGTGTGCATGTTTTTTTTTTAAATCAAGACTGTGACTCACTTGTTCTGAGTTCCCAACCAGTTGATGCTTGCATTTCATGCAGAATTATGCATTCCACCCCACTTGTCTTACCTCCCTCTTGCTCAATTTCTTTTCCCTTCACCTATTTCACGTTCTTCTGAAAGGTGGTTTATAAAGAAGTTGCTTAAACTTTTATCACCTCTTCAATGCAGTACTTTGACTCCTGGACATGACCCTGTTCAAAAGGTGACCTTAGTTCCACGTGGTCAGGCTCGTGGTCTTACCTGGTTTATTCCTTCCGATGATCCAACCTTGATCTCCAAGCAGCAACTCTTTGCTAGAATCGTTGGTGGACTAGGCGGCAGGGCAGCCGAGGAAGTGATCTTTGGTGAGCCAGAGGTGACAACAGGTGCAGCAGGTGACCTGCAACAGATCACTGGGTTAGCCAAACAGGCAAGTTTAAATCCATTCACCATGTTAACAATGCATTATTTTCTTCAAACCATTTCTACATACTGTCTGCTTCATTGAAAAATTGTAACGAGCACCATGGCTTTGCTTGATTTTTGCAGATGGTTGTAACATTTGGGATGTCTGAAATAGGTCCATGGTCTCTCATGGACTCTGCAGCTCAGAGTGCTGATGTTATCATGAGAATGATGGCTCGGAACTCCATGTCCGAAAAACTAGCTGAGGACATCGATTCAGCCATCAAGAGAATATCCGATGAAGCCTATGAAATTGCATTGGCTCACATTAGGAACAACCGTGAGGCCATGGACAAGATTGTTGAGGTCCTACTTGAGAAGGAAACAATCACGGGTGACGAATTCCGAGCTATTCTCTCTGAATTTGTTGAAATCCCAGTTGAAAACAGGGTTGCTCCAGCAGCAACAGCTACACCAGTTACTGTTTAAACAGCTTTAGAACATACTGTAATTACGATTGACAGGTATTTGTACGTATTGAAGTGTACTATATAGTCCTCGGTCACATGTAATTAAGAGAGTTTAAATAGTCATTTGATCTCTTGAAAACATCAGTGTATTTGTAATTTCTCTCCTTGGTGCTTTCCCTTGCTGAACTTGTTATTGTTAAATGGCTAGCTAAGTCGCATGTTATGAACAGGAAATTTAGATTGTGATAAAGGGTCAAGTGGGTCGGGATCGAAGCAACATCAAATGGTCGGTTTGGTAGGAAAGATTTTCTTTGGTTATTTTAAGTCCTATTTGGTTTTTGGTTTTCGTTTTTTAGAGATTAGGTTTGTTTTTTCTTAATTTCTCATGGTTTTCATCTTTATTGAGTAAAAGAATTAGAATTCTTAACCAAAATTAAAAAACAAAAAATAAATTTTATTATATATATAGAGTAAAAGAATTAGAATTCTTAACCAAAATTAAAAAACAAAAAATAAATTTTATTATATATATATATGTGCGTGTGTTTTTAGTTTTCAAATCTTGATTTGACTTTTGCAAATATTGGTAGAAGTAGATAATAAAGCAAAGAAACTTGGGGTGGAAGGGTATTTATAGACTTAATTTTCAAAAGCAAAAAATCAAATGGCTATCCAGTAGACCTTAATTCTTTATTGGTTTGGTTGGTTTATTCGTGAGTCCACTAGTTGCTTGAACTTAGCGATTTGTGTCTTCCTGTCCATGTATTTATAAATTTAGAAATTTTGAATTTGGTCAAATTCAAGTGTTTAATGGAAATAAAATAAAAAATTTTAAGTTTCAATTAAGCATTAGACACAAAATTTACATGATTAAATAATCTTTAAAATATCAAATTTGTTGAAGATTTATTAGGTTTTTCTCACCTTATATATATTTTGGATAAATTGCAAAAACCACTCTTGAATTATGGTAGTTATAACAATCCTCAACCGAGGAACCTAGTTCCTGAAAGCACACCCGCCATCGATACAAAGGAACCTAGTTCTTGGAAAACAACCTAGCCCTTTAATCTTTAATTAATTGCATGTCCATCTTAGAGGGCTTTCATAAACAACAAATTAGGAAGAAAGTTTGATTTGTGGTGGAAGAATGTTAAAAGTTTCGTAAACAAGAAATTCATTTTCTAGAAGAATTATTGTTGGAGGTAGTCAAGAACTGAATTTGTCCTATGATTTAGTAATAACCAGACTAAGAGTTAGAACATTTGACCTTTTAATCGACAACTCGGTGGAGTTGAAATTATGTTTAGGTTTGGCCACGAAATTTTGGGTAAAAACCAACTCAATGAGCTATCGCAAGAGAAATTTATTTATGGATGATAAACCAATTTCATAATCTCAACTCAATCCAAGAACTAAACACCAAAATGGTCGAACCCATATGACAATGAGCATTGACAATCGTGTAATCGCCGGAGGAACCAGAGGTTAGCAAATCAAATCGCTTACTTCAAATCCTCGGCTTTGCCATTTCCTTCAAACTTCAGCAATCAAAACACATACATTCTTTCGTTTTCCCGCTTCTTCTTAACATTACCATAAGCCAGAGTTAAGCTGATGCATGGGCAAGCCCGGCCGCAGTTTCAATGCCTTCTTCATCCCCTTACGTTCATTTACTGTGCGATCGCTCTCCACCAAGACTCCCTCTGCTTCTTTACAAGAATTCACCAGCCTCTGCGATGGCGGAGGCATAAGACAAGCCTATAACACGTTCAAATACGAGATATGGTCAGACCCATCTCTTTTTTCTCATCTGATCCAATCATGCATAAAACTAAGCTCGCTTTTTGGAGGAAAACAGGTCCATTCTTTGGTAATTACATCTGGGTGTTCCAAAGACAAGTTCATTTCTAATCACCTTTTAAACTTGTACTCCAAATTAGGACACTTGAAGTCTTCTTTGGTGCTGTTTAGTCAAATGCCACGAAGAAATATAATGTCATATAACATTTTGATCGATGGGTACCTGCAGCTTGGGGATTTGGAAAGCGCCCAGAAACTGTTTGATGAAATGTCTGAAAGAAACGTCGCCACATGGAATGCGATGATCGCAGGTCTAACCCAGTTTGAATTTAACGAACAGGCTTTAAGTTTGTTTAAAGAAATGAATGGATTGGGTTTTTTGCCTGATGAGTTCACACTAGGCAGTGTACTTAGAGGTTGCGCTGGTTTAAGATCTTTAATTGCTGGTCAAGAGGTTCATGCTTGTCTGATGAAATGTGGATTTGAACTGAACTTGGTAGTGGGGAGCTCTCTAGCTCATATGTATATGAAGTCTGGTAGTTTATCTGATGGAGAGAAGTTAATTAAATCAATGCCAATTCGTAATGTAGTTGCTTGGAATACTCTTATTGCTGGAAAAGCTCAACATGGGTGTTCAGAAGAAGTGTTGAACCAGTATAATATGATGAAAATGTCAGGCTTTCGACCGGATAAAATAACATTTGTGAGTGTAATAAGTGCGTGTTCGGAACTGGCGACATTAGGACAAGGCCAGCAGATCCATGCTGAAGTGATCAAAGCTGGAGCTGGTTCAGTTGTAGCAGTTGTCAGTTCATTGATTAGCATGTATTCACGGTCTGGGTGTCTAGAGGACTCTGTGAAAGTCTTTTTGGATCGTGAAGATTCTGATGTTGTGTTATGGAGTGCTATGATTGCAGCTTATGGATTCCATGGGAGAGGAGAGGAAGCTATTGAGCTGTTTCACCAAATGGAAGATTTGAAAATAAAGGCAAATGAAGTGACCTTCTTGATTCTGCTTTATGCTTGTAGTCACTGTGGATTGAAGGAGAAAGGAACTGAGTATTTAGATTTGATGGTGAAGAAGTATAAACTCGAGCCTAGAATCGAACACTACACATGTGTGGTTGATCTGCTCGGTCGGGCTGGCTGCTTGGAGGAAGCAGAGGGTATGATAAGATCAATGCCTGTAAAAGCAGATGGCATCATTTGGAAAACTTTATTATCAGCCTGCAAACTCCATAAGAATGCAGAAATGGCCAAACGAATTTCTGAAGAAATTCTAAAGTTTGATCCTCTGGATGCTGCTTCCTATGTCCTGCTTTCAAACATCCATGCTTCTGCTAGAAATTGGCTCGACGTTTCCGAGATTAGGAAAACCATGAGAGATAGGAACGTCAGGAAGGAACCAGGCATTAGTTGGTTAGAACTCAAAAATTCGGTTCACCAATTTAGCATGGGGGGCAAATCTCACCCACAATACCTGGAGATTGATTCGTATTTGAAAGAACTAATGTCTGAACTGAAACTGCACGGTTATGTGCCGGACTTAGCCTCAGTTTTGCACGACATGGACAATGAAGAAAAAGAATACAATTTGGCACAACACAGTGAGAAGTTAGCAATTGCTTTTGCACTGATGAACACTCCCGAGAATGTCCCAATAAGGGTGATGAAGAACTTGCGGGTATGCAATGACTGTCATAATGCCATTAAGTGCATAACAAAGATCAGAAACAGAGAGATTATTGTAAGAGATGCAAGTAGATTTCACCATTTCAAGGACGGTGAATGTTCTTGTCGTAATTACTGGTAGGAAGACTTTTTTTTTCTCCTCAATGTCAGTCATTTTGGCTATTATTTGGAAGGATAAATTGGTAATTTATTGTCTCTTTGCCATATGTTAACCTAGAGTTTGATTCAATTAATAAGAAGCATTCATTTATATGATGTTTCACTCAAGCCTGAGCATGATCATGCTCATAATAGGATGGTTGGAGCCATACCAATGTCTGAAGAGATACAACTGTGACATGAATTCTTTGGACAATTCCTGCTGTTGGTTCATGTTTTTAAAGATTTTCAGCTGAGAAAATCATAATAATCATAACCTCAGACATTTTTTTTTCTATTTTCTGTGACTATCCTCATTATTCTAAATTCTTTGGGAATTTTTTATCCGTGCTAAACTGACGATAGTGCAAAGTCATATCTCTTTAGTTAATAAGATTAGCAAAGCAATGTACTGCTTATTTTGTAGCAGATGAAAGGTTTTACATTAGAAAATCAACATAAAAATAACTGTAAACAGCAAACATAAGGAAGCAATACATGTACAAAATGAAATTATATCATTCATATTAGAAACCCTCTCAAATAAGCCACGAGCGAGCTCGGCTTCATTAACCTATCCTACCATAACGTCGCAGCTAAATTAGCTACTTATTCTCTCATTTAACTATCCACATTATATTTCCAAAGTCAGTACAGTCAACAGAGCATTCCAATCCGCCGAGTTCATCCCTTCCAGCAGTTCAAGTTCAAAGCCACGCTGATTGATTTGACTTCTTTCAACACAACTCGTCCACTGTCTTCAAAAAGCTTGTCGATTTGAAACCAGGGTCAATGATTTCTTCTTTTTTTAGTTAAAAACTAGCATGAAAAGCTGAAAGGACAACGACACTATAGAATGTAAATATGGGGGGAATAGAGGTGTTGTTATAGAAGAGATATGTATTCAATTCATCACCAGCTTCTTGTACAAAATTTCCCACTTGATCTTCGATCTTCATGTCCCAAAACAGTGACATGGGGTTTGTTTTTAACTTTCAAGAAGCATTTTCACCTTCTTCATCGTCCGAGGATGGCAATGGGCTAGACGCTTCAGCCAGGTATTCAAGCATACTTATTACTTCAGCTGTGTCATCTAAATAATATTTTGCTTTGCTTGGCTTCTGTCCAACAGTGCACGCAAAAACCGATGTCGTTGGAGAAAGAATGTTACTGGACAACGCATTACCAATTATTTCAAACATGTCCTCATCAGATCTGTCGTCACCGATGCACAACACAAAGTCAGCAAGCTTTCCATCCTCCACCATTGATGAAAAGATCTTTTCAGCCACTAGCCCTTTGGTAACCCCCTGGAGCAAAATATAAGCGATCAGCATCAAAAATCAGTCCGCATTGGAGCAGGGAGAAAGTTCAGTTCATGTATATTTGGAGAAAGTGTGTCCGAGTGCACGGAAGATGTTGCACACCGTGAACAATAATGAAATATTAAGTGTATTTCTATCATGGAAAAGCTTAGGTTTTGTCAACTACATGCTTTATCGAGATTTTCATTCATGTATCTTCTTCAGCAGGTATATAAATGAACAATAACGCACACCTGTGGTTTCACTTCTACGATAAACTGGCCACTTTTGACTGCTACAGGTTCGTTTGCCAAAACACTCTCTAAATGATCCAACATTTCCTTTGCCTGGGATGATCCGAAACCAGGATCTGCATCTCGATACTGCCAGACCAAAGCACTTTCCTTTCTTTCAATAGAAGAACCATCTGTAGCCTCGGTATACAATTTCATCACAGGTTCGGCAATCTGCATCCATCCAAAATCAGAACTTTGGCCGCAGATCTTCCACTCCTCATTTTGCGACTGCCTGGCCATTTTGAATAGAGTTAATATAATTATACTAGAAGAAAGAGTTTAGGAATATGACCAAAAATTAAAATTTGCAGCAAGTAACTAGGCCTTTAAAAATGGTTCAGAATCTCATACAATCTAGACTAGATGAATAGCAGTGTAGTATCCATTGTTTCCCTTAGTAGAAGTCCAAACAATCAGCATCAGAAAGAATATATGCTCCAACTGAGTTGATGTGAAACAAGTATTTATGCTTTAGATAATCTTCACAGTATGGTATAGAAATCCATAAAAGTGGATACAACTAGCTATATTTAATGTGCAATAATTCTCAATGAAACGCCTGTTACCCACCATTAACGTAAAGGAGAGGATATAAAAACATGACAGAGATCACAGAAGCAAACCTCAGAAAATATCCATGTTCTGCTGCAATTCCGAGCTTCTTGCATGGGCGAAACCACTTGCTTAAGCTGTCCCTCCCTCGTCCACTCACAATGAAGACCACATTTTTTGCATCTGCACAAAGGGTGTTAAGGATAGAGATAACCTGCTCACTCGGTGACTTATTTATGGAGTTTTGAGGCATCACAGTGCCATCATAGTCCAACAGAATAGCCCGACTTTCGGCCCTACTGTAAGATGATACAATGGCATCTACTGAAAGTTTTCTGAAATTGGGATCAAGAGCTACAACCCTGAATCCAAAACTAAAACCTATTCCCCAACATCGTCTCCTGAAATGATCTGAGCAAGTTCTCTCCATATCTTGCAAGAAACTACGAGACCAGTAAGCCACATCATGTGTAGCAACATAACGATAATGCTTCTCATGTCGCAGCTGCTTCTCTGAATCAGACATTGAGATTGCTTCATTCAGAGCCTCTGCTGTCCTTTCAACATTCCATGGGTTGACACGAAATGCTCCACTCAGTGATGGAGAACATCCAATAAATTCGGATATGACGAGCATGCTCTTTTTTGGTCCGCTAAAGTTTAAACATTTTTGGAAGGTGGATATTCCCTGTCTACAGACAACGTACTCATAAGGAGTTAGGTTCATGCCATCTCTAACAGCAGTGACAGCTACACACTCAGCAATGCTATAATAAGCAACCCTTTCAGTAATTGGCACGTGCCTGTTGAGAAGCACTATTGGCTCGTAACCAGGATGCCCATACTCCTTGTTGATCCTTCTGCAGCTTTCTTTTATTTCATCTTCTATTTCTTGTAGATCTCTTCCCTTGCCTCTGGCAGGATTTACAATTTGGATGAGTACAGCCTTTCCCTGCCACTTCGGATGTTGCTTTAGTACCTGTTCCATAGCTAACAATTTCAAGTTGATACCTTTGAAAATGTCCAAATCATCGACACCAAGCAACACTGTTTTCCCTGCAAATTGTTGTGTGAGTTCCCTCGTCTTAGCATCCTCATCTGCCAGTTTCATCACCGATTCAATCCGACTCATATGAATACCAACAGGCATTATCTTTATCCCAATCGTCCTGCCATAGTATTCCAATCCAAGATATCCCCTTTTTGACTGGTATTCCAAACCCAACATTCGGCTACAACAAGAAAGGAAATGACGAGCATAATCGAAAGTGTGAAATCCAATGATATCAGAGTTCAGTAAGGCCTTGAGAATCTCTTCTCTGACAGGAAGGGTACGGTAGATCTCAGATGAAGGAAATGGACTATGAAGGAAAAATCCCATTTTAACCCTGTTAAAACGCCTCCTCAAGAAAGTGGGCAATACCATCAAATGGTAATCATGGATCCAGATATAGTCATCATCTGGGTTGATGACCTCAACTACTTTCTGGAAAAATAACTTATTTGCTGATACATAGGCTTCCCACATGGAGCGATCGAATCGACCCTTCTGATCAGCAGAATATGGCAACATATAATGAAAAAGAGGCCACAAATGCCTCTTGCAGAAACCATCATAAAACTTTTCCAAAATATGAGGAGGCAAAAATGTAGGAATACACCTAAATTTCTCCAACAAAATCTGGGAGACCTCATCTTGCTCTTCTGGTTGGATATCGACTTTCAGCGAACCAACGTAAAGAACCTCCATATCTTCGGGTAAGCCATCTTTAAGCTGCAAAAGCAACGAATCTTCATTCCAACTGAAACTCCACGAATTATCATCCTCCCTTCGCTTTGCTCTTAAAGGTAGCTGGTTTGCTACAATTATCATCCGATCTGAGGAAATTGATGATGGGTTTTCAGATGTCACACTGTAAGCCTGATCATCATCAAGCTCAGCTACATTACCCGGAACAGTCATGACTCGCGGAAATCGCTTCCTTTTCACTTCCATTGCTGGAAAATTTCCAGAAGCCAAATCTAAAAGATTTGTGTAAGATCTTGAAATCATGTTTCTCTTCTTTGTCCGCCAGATGAACGCTTATTCTTCAATCACAGAGGCAATTTGAGCAACTTAACAAGCGCAGTGCCTAACAATTCCGTAATACGAAACAAAAACAATCAAAACCCTAAACGTTCGGAAACGCAATAAAGTTATAAAAACAGCATAACGAATATGCGAGATTATCCCCCAATCAAGTAATTAAGCCAGTTTTTTAACAGAAAAAACCCTGGTTTAATAGAAACTCAACGATAAACCGATTCCTATCCAATGTACATGTAATATTTCCTATTATTCTAATCCTATCTATCCCAAAACCTCAAAGATTCTCTTTAATCCATAGCAGAATCCAACCTCCAAGAAAAAGCAACAGCAACCAATGCCCTCCTTCCCAGAATTACGGAATTAGATCCATTCTTTAATCGAAACCGACATGGTAACAACAACATTGAAAGATAGATCAAATGCCAATCGAAAACACATAGAACAAATCTGAACCAATGAAATTTGACGCGTACCCGATAAATCTGAAGAACAACCAGATCCCGAACGGTAACAATAACAAGAATGAACCAAAATCCTAAAAAAAAAAAAAAAAAAAAACGAAAAATTGCTGCAAAATTCGTATTACTTCAGAGCGCAAGAATTTGTTTCATTTCAAAGATTTGAAGCTGACCCTTCCCTCTAAGCTAATCGATAATTTTCGATCCTTTTTTTTTTTTTTTTCTGAAAATGGATTGTGAAATGGCTTAAATATTACAGCCAATGACCCTCTCAAACGTCTTCAATGTATGATCCAGGAGCAAAATGTGGCGTTCGTTGGACTCACGACGCAATATAAATCTTTTTCTACGGAACGTAAAATCAAAAATTAAAATTATAAAAAAAAAATTAAAAAAATTAAAGAAATGTAAATAATCCTCTGTTATAGAAGGAAAATATAGCGTGAAATTAACGTGGAGGTTTGATACCTTTACCAACGGGTGATAAAGTTCCGTAATAAACCAATGAGAAGCAAGATTGGCACGTGCAGGGTGGGTAAAAGAGAGTGTAGAGTTGAGCATGTTAAATTCACAGCCAATAATATCATAGGTCTGTCACTGTTACGTTAAAATATCACATTCATTAAAGAAATTGGATAAGATTCAGCCAGCCGGAGTCTGAATCAGCAGAAGCTGGCAACGTTTGGCACAAGGACACGCGCGTACCACGCGTTATTATGTCAAAAACTTTGTACGACCACCCAGAACCTTTTTTCCACGGCCACGATTACCACTTCATGACACGTGTACGACTCTGATGGAATCTCCCAGACGTGCTTAGAACTTAACGAAGTATATAATGTAACTAGAAAATGTTACCAAACTATTTTAAATATTTAAAATGCTTCATTAATGTTACAAATTCACATTTGGTATTATACTACTCAGACGTGGTTTAAAATATCTAAAACATAAAATATTAAATATATATATATATATATTTTACATTAAATAGTAAGTAACCTGAAATTTAAAAATAATGAAAGAAATGATACTAAAACTATATAATGAATATAAAATGTGTTAGATGTAGTTAAAATTACTTGAATGAATATAATTTTTTAAATATTAGACATGATGTTTAAAGAAAATTAAAATGATAAATTGAAGAAAAATATTTCTATTTATAATTTTAAATGTTCTTAATTATCAATTACTTTAATAACGGTGTATATTTGAGATTCTTTTTAATATGAAACTATGTCATATCTACTAAAAACGTTGTGGAATTTTATAGATTTAGCTATTATTTTTTGTCTTGATCTTGTTCAATAACAAAACATAACAATTTCAAACAAAGAGACTAATATTTAATTCTTTTGAAATTTACTTTAATGATAATTTTTACTTTTTCAAAATATTAATTAATCATAAACATTGAATTCAAATAAAATGAGCAAAATAATAATTTTAGAACAATATAAATATGCATCATAAGGAATTGGTATATCATATTCATATATGTTTTCAAATAAGATATCAATGAACAATTATTTATTTTGAAAATAAAAAATTTTTTAAATAAAATCATGTGTAGTATTGTGTGAATGAATTTATATTTGTTAAAAGAGGTGTAGAAATAGTTTTATAAAAAAGAGAAAAAATTAAAACAATTTAAAATAAAATCATGTGTAGTTATTGTTGAATAAAGAGGTGTAGAAATAGTTTTATGAAAAAGAGAAAAAAATAAATGATATTAGGACAAAATAAAATTGTTGAAAGATCTAATAGAAAAAAAGGTATGAAGGATTATGAAGACAAATTAGGATTTATTGGAAAATTTAATGACAAAAAATATGTAAAATTAAATGGAAAAAAAGTGGATGAATGGCACGTAAGGCATGTGTAGAGGTGTGAATTTGAAGGTAAAATTATCTTTATTGAAAAAGATAGAGACAAAGAGGAAAGTTAAAAATGCTCTCTTCCTCTTAGCCCGATTTAATATAGTATAAATATAAGTTTTATTTGCTTCAAAAGAAATCAATTTAAATCAAATTACGAAAATCAAATATCGAATATGTTTTTTACGCTATCAAATTTTGACTGAAATGATACTTTTTGAAACCAATTTCGAGAAGAAATAAAAAGTTACTTCTTTTCTGTGCGATTGTTCGAACCCATCTTATAGAAGTATTCACACACACGTGTGTATATATATATATATATATTTCAATAACTTATAAAACTTTCATTGTGGGATGAAATCAAAATGTAATTTTTGACAAGTCATTTTCAATTAGGCCTTATGTTTGCAAATATATCACACAAATAAATAATTTACAAATAGGACAATTTTCAAAATTTTAAGATCTATTATTGATATACCATTTACATAACTTGTATAATTTGTTAGTTGACTTCTTTCACTAGTAGACTATTTTTATATTTTAACACTGATAGATATATATTGCCTATCAACCATGCTTATAAATCATTTTTTTTGTCTATTATTAATGAACTTTTTAGTGTAAATTACCGATAGACAATTAATATGTCTAAATATGTCTATTACCAACAACTATGCTACAGACTATGCTACATGTTCGTTTCTTTGTATTTATGTCTACTATGTTTGTTTCTTTGTATTTATGTCTACTATTGACGGAACATTTCTTTGTATTTATTATTATTATTGCTACATCATTATATAATAGTATATATTGTTTACAAATAAATACGAGTCCAATCCAAAGGCAGGTAGGAAAGAGTTTAGCTAATGAAGAGACTCTTCCGGGAGTCGAAAGACAGGTAGGAAAGATAACAACAGTAGTCATACTCATATTTTATTGATATGATATTTTAGTAACAAACACAATAACAAAAGAGAATAATAATCAACAACCACCTGCAGATTTAACAATCCCCAGTTACCCCAAACCAAGCATGTTAGAAAATACCCGTAGTAGTACCAATGGGCCATACTTGGGCCATGGATTAAAAAGGCCCAATGGGCTAGTTAGAAAACAAAACATTTGGCCTTTAGATATTATAGGGCGTTACCCAGAAGGGAGCCTTTCCAGAAATTCTCGAAGGCCTGGGCTTGAACCCAGGCCTAAAAGGGGGTTTGGAAATAGTTTTCAACTAGCAATAGACGCGCCTCAGTTAGAACCTCACTAGCTGTGTCATTGCCCCAAGCGCAAAGATGAGTGTAAACCAATCATTTACTCCCCTTTTATAGTTGCCCACCGCTACTTAACTCCACTCCTTTCCGATGTGGGATTAAGTAGCTGCGTGCTAACCTATTTTCTTCACTTAGAAGCTAATCAAAATTAGGTCACCATCTTCCAACTTTAAATTGAGCCAATCATCAAAATATTGACCTGGATATCAATTTCAGAATTTTAATTGATAGATATGTTATTGGTTTATGTTAATAAAAAAAAAATTATGAAAATTATTTAAATTAAGGTTTTGTTGTAAATTTGATTTTTATGTTTTAGAAAAAATTAGAATTTAATCCCTATGATTTGATAAAAGTTTTGTAGATCGAGAGTATTTAAGATATCAAACCATAAGAACCAGGTTTTGACTTTTAAAATCATAGACAATAAATTCTTTCTCCAAATGACCTAAATTTGCAATTTAACTAATTAGTGATTAAGTTGCTTTGTTTTCCAAACTAATTATAAATATTGTTGTTATTGTTTATATATATATATATATATATATATATATAAAGAGAGAGATAAATAGATGATATGATAGTATCAAATTTCATCATAAACTTTTAATTTCATTAAATTGCACGTTGGATTCAAATAAATATTGAAATATTGAAAAAGTATTACAATTTTAATCCTCTAAATACATATTGTTAAAACAAAAATAGTTTTACCTTGTGTGGTCATTAAGTTATAAAATATATGTATGATAAGAAATTGACAAAATGTAAGAAAAATGCAGCATTAGAAGTTTTTTTTTTCTTTTTTTTTTTTTTTAATTTATGAATCTTAGCAAAAATAATTTAATTTTTTTTTGCATGAGTACAACAACCAATCAAACTAGAAAGAGTCCAAATGAATGGTGTGATCCACTTATGGCGTGGTCTTCAAACCACACAGCAGAGAAATGAAAACATCAAACATGCGTAGCTAGCACATGTACAGCAAGTTACATCTACGGTTGGTCCAAGTGAAACCAAAGAGACCAAAGATGGCACCATGAAGCTAAAAGTCACGAATAATATCAACAAAAGTTCGAGTTCGATTTAATGGTTAATTTGTAAGTTGGTTTTTTTTTTTTAAATTTTGAGGCGCACTTTCTTGTTTGTTGTTGAATTACAGTACAAAGTTCAAATTCACTGTTCTTTGCCTTTGCTAATGACCCTTTACTTTTCCATAGCTCCCGAACAAAGACCTCCACTAAAACGAAGAGAAAAGTTTGTTCTTATATATATACATAATTACTTTTAGCTTCCTTTCATTGTGGGTATTCCAAAATTTCTTCGGTTTCGAAGAACGAAGTGGGAAGTCTAAAGGAAGAGTCTTATGGCGGGTTATAAAGGTCATGATGAATACGATTACCTGTTTAAGCTTGTTTTGATCGGTGATTCTGGGGTGGGCAAATCAAACTTGCTCTCCAGGTTTACGAGGAACCAATTTAATTTAGAATCCAAGTCCACGATTGGGGTTGAGTTTGCTACCAAGAGTTTGGAAATCGATGGGAAGGTAATCAAAGCTCAGATTTGGGACACTGCTGGACAAGAAAGGTTTGGTTCTTCGTTCTTCTTTTTTGAACTTCCAATCGATTTTAGTTTTAAGTCAACTAAATTTATGGTATCTCTCAAAATTTCGATTACAGTTGCATGATTTCTTTGTTAATCAATCGCTTCTCTGCCAGAATATTGTTTGGATCAATTGAATAGGAACCATATCGATATATCTTGAAATTTGTGGGGATAGTTCTTTTTGGACAGCCTTTTACCTTTAGTTTATGATTAAAGAAAGTGGGAGAGTTGGATTATTTGTGGACAAAATCGTAAGATACGAGGCAAAGGAAGGCTTCCCTTGATTTTTCTGCTATCGTGTAGAATCTGATGGTCATGTAGAAGCTGGTTCTGTACCAGGGAAAATTGATATTTAGTTAAATTTCATGCGTTGACGAAGTACTCTGTTTTCCCCTTCACTGTTTGTTTTTATGCTTAGAGCTTGATTGTGATTACAGTATCTTAAGGCTAGAATGCTTTTGAATCTAATAGTACTGATTGAAAATTAGTCTTATCATTAAGGTGGTTTATCCTTGGAAATCTGGTAGCTTCAAAAGTTTAGTTTATCTTTTCTAACAGACTTCGTATTTGCTAATGAAGAACGAAGAATGAAGCTTCTGTTGAAGCATTGATATGACTCAACTTACCATAATCCATCACATAACCCATTAGCTTAAGCTTTGAGTTCATTAGTGAATTACCATGGTATAAGAGCAAGAGGCCATGTAACGTCATTTCTTCCCCCAAGTGAGGGTGAGTGTTGTTATATTCAAATTTATAGTAACCCATCAGCTTAAGTTGTTGGGTTCGTTGGTGATTTAATAATTTTCATTGGGAATTATGAGTGTGTTTCTGGGTTTTGTAATTGGTAGCATTCCCAATGGGAATAATTTTGTTTCTGGGTTTTGTTGGTACTTATTCTAGTTTTTATTTGCTTGTCCATTGGAAGAACTCATGGTGTAACGACTCTGCATCATTGCATAGAATGGAGCCTTACAGAAATTTTCTAGAAATAATGAATTGTTCTATTTCCTCTTAAATTGGTATTCGAAGTGTCCTGATCAAATGAAGGCACTGTAGATGACTTTTCTTGTCTCCCTTAAAAAAAATTCTCATTTGTTCAACATCCATACTGCCTTCCTCATAGTTATGGGTCAAAATATATACAATGGTCCAGTGTGATATTAGAATTGTAGCCTAGTTCAAACTTCAAGGCTCTTCTTTACTTAACCGGCTGGAGTTTAAACTGTGACTAGAATCAGAGACCATTCGTTTAAACGTGCAGAAGCTGGCAACCAATGGTTTCTATATTTGTGTAAAGGTTCTGTAGGCCCATAAGAATTACGAGCACGAGTAATTGTGTGAACTGTTTGTGATATACTTGATACATCAAATAAATCAGGGAAGTTTCTTGGTATGGACATGCTGAAGCTGCCATCTAAGGATTAGTATAGGCTAGGAGTATTGGACACAAGTAGTTGTTTGAACTCTGAGTAACTTTTTACTTGCCTTACATATCATATAAATCACAGGACATGTGTTACGCTGTGCTCAACTTACACAAGTAGTTGTTTCAACTCTGAGTAACTTTTCCACAGTTTGGAACGATGCAAGTGCGGAACTGTAACTATTCCTGAGATTTTCTACTTTTCAAAGACATTAATCCAAATCCATTGGGTTGGTAGGTGGTGTGGGGTTGGGTGGATTATAAAAATCCATGCTTCTGGATGTTCTCGTCCATTTTGTTGTATTCATATGAATAGAACTATAGAATTTTTCTCAATTTGCTTGCCACCGCAGAAGGGTTAAACAACTTCCAACTTGTAATTTCCAATATAATTTTAGTGGCTCAACTAGCCAAACCTTGGGTCCACTTGACTGAGCCTTGGCTTTATCTCTTCTACTTGGCATTTCCCCCCGTACCATGTAACTTAATACGGGCCTCTTTGAGAATTTTTCTTTGATGGCTTTATTTCTTTTTTTTTTTTTGTATGAGAATAAGGGCCTCTTAGGAATGACTTTTCAAGTGCTTTGAAAAGTCATCCCAAACAAGTTCTGAGTCCGAAATCATCTGGCTATGTTGTAATTGAAGTTTGTATGATTTACATTCATATAAAAGTTGTTGATGTAAGAGCTGATTTGGACCTTGGCGAGGACATTATGATATGGGCGTACTCTCATAGCTATTGGGATCTGTAGTTATAACTTCAAAGCTCTTTTTTTTGGTTCCTTCGATTCAGATCAACTCCATCTTTGTAGGTACCGAGCGATAACCAGTGCTTACTACCGAGGGGCAGTAGGTGCTTTGCTTGTGTATGATGTCACTCGACGTCCAACATTTGAAAATGCTGCAAGATGGTTAAAGGAATTGAGGGATCACACAGACCCGAACATGGTAGTGATGCTCATTGGTAACAAATGTGATTTACGACACCTTATTCTTGTTCCAACAGAAGATGGAAAATCATTTGCTGAGAGGGAGTCTTTGTACTTCATGGAGACCTCTGCACTGGATGCAACAAATGTCGAAAGCGCTTTCACGGAGGTGCTATCTCAAATATATCGAATCGTAAGCAAGAGATCAGTCGAGGTAGGCGATAGTGGAAGTGCTTCAATGACCCTCCCGGTGAAAGGTCAGACAATAGATGTCAAGGATGAGTCATTTGTTCTGAAGAGGATTGGATGTTGCTCCAGCTGAGATAAGCCTTAACTTGGAAATACATCAAGCGATGTTTCTTTTGTATATTTGTATTGTATCACTTTCTGTAGAATAAGAGCTTGGTTGTGGGTGGTGGTTGTTTGAAAGGCGCTCGTTTTTCTCTTCTTGATGTTATAGTCCCCTCCATGCAAGTGTGGAGTTTGCTCTTCTTTATATTCGAACGTTTGAAATTTCAAATTTGACCGCTGTAGTGTTTACTCTTTAGTATCAAACCTCCAAAACGAAAAAAGAGATCATAACTTTGTATATATCATTTGTATATTTCAATTAAGCTCTTAAACTCTATTGTGGGGTTTGAATTATTTCTCTCCATTTTCAAATGTTTTATTTTTATCAATTTTTCTATTAAGATGAATATGAGAATGTAACTATTCTCTAACAATCTTGTTAAGAACGAGGGGAGAATACTACCTAGAAAAACATTTTTTCAGATCATTGAGGATGTCAAAAGCTCCCATAGCCGTTGGAAAAAAACCTCCCATTACTACTGCAGCAAAAAAAAAAAAAAAAATACCAAATAAATTAAAAGAAAGCAATAAAACTACAAACACAAAAATTCAAACTGGAGAAAAAACCACGAACTAAAAAAATTCCACTCCGAGAAAATTATTACAATCACATAGAATTATTCTCTCTCCCAATCCCAATTACAAATGCACTTTCTCAAAGCTAGACTTTTTAATCCCACTCTCAAACTAGATAATACCAAAAAAAATAATAAATAATTAATTAGAGTTAGCACACCCAAATTTAAAGTGTTTTGAAACCAATGACATATACTCCTTTTATATATTCGGAACTCATCACTTTCTTAAACCTAAATATAGCTAATTAGTTTAATCATAAGCAGAAGTCATAATGGAGAGGTAAAATGTTTGAATCTTTGAACTCAATATACCTTCGCCACGTTTACTTTTCTATAAACGTAATCAATCCATTGTAATATAAAAAGTGGGGCCTATTTAAATACGTTTACAAAATGCCAGATAAAAAATATTATTTTAATTATGAATAATGAAGAAAGCTCATTAGAATTGCAACAATTTTGATTACGGACTAATAAACATAGCATAAACCTTATATTGTCAGTTGTATTTAATTTAGTTTGTAGCTCATTCTAGAGTGTCCTGTAGGAATTTTCTTCCCAAAGCAATTATATATGGTTATGGTTTCAACATTTTACAAATGAAGCCTATTTTAAAATGATGAAGGACATAATTGAAACTTGAAAGTTTCTAAGTTTTGAATCCAGTTTTTATTTGGTTCTTACGTTTCAAAATGTTACACATTTAGTCTTTAAGCTTTTAGTTTGGTTTCAATTTAGTCCTTAAGTTTTAAAATGTTACAATTGTATCATTGACATTTGAGTTTTGTTTCAATTTGATCCATAGATTTCAAGATTTTACATTTTTAACCTCAAGTTCTCGTTAAAAATTTATTTTCAATCATTAACGTCAATGCCTATAAATTGATTTAAAATAATCACGAAGTGAAACTTTTAAATTTTATTTTAAAAGTGATGACAAATAGTGAAAGTTAATTAACTATGATTAAGTTAATTATTTTAAATTTATTAACATGCATTAACAATAAAGGTGAAAATTGAGTATTTAGTGAAAACTCAAGGTTAAAAATGTAAATCTAAAAACTAAAATTAAAACAAAACTCAAATATTAAGGATACAATTGTAACATTCTGAAACTTAAGGACTAAATTGAACTCAAACTCAAAACTTAAGGACTAAATGTGTAACATTTTAAAACCTAGGGACTAAATAGAAATTAGACCCAAAACTTAGGACTAAAAAAGTATTTTATCATATATATATATATATACATAACTATTTTTATAACTTACATGATATCACATTCTTGTCTTGACTTGAAAAAAGAAATAAATGAAAAATGTTATGTTAAAAGAAATTTAAAATTCAAGAAAAAGAAGAATAATTGAGACATGTAAAGTTAAGGGCAGTTTATATGACTTCTTAACCTTTTTTGATCGGTAGTAGCTGATAATGCCCAGATGCTCAAAACTCAAAAGGGAAACAGCATTTCATTATTTCTCAATATTCTTCACTAGCTTTCACTGTACAAAAGAAACCCATTTTAAAACTAAATTAAGAAAAAGAAATTAAAAAAGAAAAACCTCTCTCTCTCTCTCTCTCTCTCTCTCTCTCTCTCTCTCTCTCTCTCTCTCTCTCTCTCTCTCTCTCTCTCTCTCTCTCTCTCTCTCTCTCTCTCTCTCTCTCTCTCTCTCTCTCTCTCTCTCTCTCTCTCTCTCTCTCTCTCTCTCTCTCTCTCTCTCTCTCTCTCTCTCTCTCTCTCTCTCTCTCTCTCTCTCTCTCTCTCTCTCTCTCTCTCTCTCTCTCTCTCTCTCTCTCTCTCTCTCTCTCTCTCTCTCTCTCTCTCTCNCTTCGGGTAATTCCCCAAGATCCGCAAATAACGACTCCTCCTCGTCATCACCTGTTGTGGACAAAACCATTACATCGGCGTCGTCCAATATGTCGCCCACCCCGCAAATCGGGCCCTCCAGGATTCTGTCGTACGCCACGTCAGCCAACCATCCGAAATCGCCGATGCATGGTTTTATCATCAGCGAGTCGCCGCCGAGTTCCAGTTCCGGCTGACTTGCGAAAACCGCAGCCGCCTCCTCGAACTTCGCTGCCGCTGCCGGCGACGATGGAGCGGCGTTCGTGTTATCGCCGGAGGAAGTGGAGGACGATGTCGTAGTGCTCCCCGGGGACGAAGAGTCGGCTGCGGTGGATGCGGCGGCGATCGCGGCGGAGGATGGGGAGGAATTGTGGTGGTGGTGGTGAGATTTGGTGGCCGGGAGTTGGTGATTGTGGTCGAAAGCGTAGGTAATAACGAGCTTGGTGGGGTCCACACGGCTTCTTTCTACTTGCTTTCTTGCTGGACAGCCCTTGGAGCTACTACATCGATAATATCCCCTAAAATAAAAAAATACACAAACAATAATCAAAATAAATTATATAAAAAAAAAAAAAAAACGTGACATTAATATAATTATTCCAAAAGTAAAAAGCGTAGTTTAAAAAAAAAAAAAAAACCAAAGGTGATAGAATCGATAGCCAATTACCAAACAAGAGGAATGATAAATTTAGGCATCAATCATTTCTTTTTGGCTACATATTTTCACGTCCTCTTTCTTTAAATTTAATGTTTTTAAAGTTACAATCTTATCTTTGAAATTTCATAAACTACAATTAAATTTTTAAAGTTACAATCTTATCTTTGAAATTTCATAAACTACAATTTACAAAATTAATTTTAAATAAACATTATATATAGAATTACTTTTAGAGTATAAATCTTATATAGAAATATAAAAATTCAAACTTAAAATGACATAGTGACGACATAGAACGATGTGAAGATACATATTTTTGTTATACATCACACCACATCATTTTAAGTTCTAATTTTTCTCCAATTTTTTTTTTTAAATATACTTTTAGTGTAATTTTGAAATTATAAATGGTAATATTGTAACGGAGTATTTTTTTAAGAAAAACAAATAAAAAATTAAGAGGTATTTTTATAATTTAAGATTTCCTTTTACAGTGAATTTGAATCTAATTTAGTAACTATGACATTTATCATTTTAATTTTCTGTCATGCAATTATTAACTTAAAGAAACTTAGTATACTTTTATACTCTATGGATAATTTTCTTTTATTTATTGAAAACTGAAGAAATATAGCTATTTGACTCTTTCTTTCTCCTTTATCATTTTTCTTGTTGTTTTTGAATCAAACAATTTGACTATTTGATTTATCTATGCCGCCCAAAAACAATAATTAATATTTAATTAAAGACCTTTCATTTGGCCGCCAATCACCGTTACGCCCTCGATGTGAAAGGCGCCTTGGAATAATATTGTAATTTCCGTTTGTTCAAAATTAATCAAAATTCGGAGACCATTTAAATTATACAATTTCTGTAATAATTAAAAGTCAAGCGATAAATTAGGTAAAAGGAAGAAAATAAATAGGGCAATAATTAAAAATTTAAAACTATTTGAAAAAAAAAAGATATATATATATATTTTTTTTATTATTACAGCCATTGCAAATTCATTTCGGAGTAAATAGAGCAATAATTAGGTAAAAGAAAAAGGAAAAAGTGAAAAAAAAAAAAAAGAAAAAAGGAAAAAAGTGTGTGCGTGTTGTACACGCTTATGTGAGAGCGACTGGATAATGTGTATGATCCCAATTCCCAACTACGACAAATAAACAAATAAAAAATAAATAAAATAAAAATCCGGCGCTTAATAGCAAAAGCCGCCTTCGAGCTAAAATGCGCCAATCTAAATTCAGATCCTACCGTAGCCGGCCGGCGGCCAACAAAGTCTAGAATTGAAATCTCAACTATTTCTTCAACTACTCCATTAAATTAGCTCAAATTAATATCTAAATGCATAAAAATAAATGCAATTACCCTTTCAATTAAAGCTTAATTAATGAAATTAATAGAGATTAATCAATAATCATCCCAAAATTACCGAAAATGTCCTTGATTTTGTATTGTAATGGTTGTACCTGGGATAAGGAGAGCCTTTGATTGGCTTTTGGCCGTATTTCCTCCATGCCCATGGATCGGACGGTGGATATGCTTCCCCTTTGCTCTTAGATCCTTCTACGTCACCGATCGGTACGGACACCACTCTCTTCTGCACTCCCCTTCTACTGTATATATCATAACCCAAAAGAAAAATCCCCAAATAAAACAAAATCAGTTAAATTAAAATTCAAAATTATTTTTTTTCAAAAAAGGGAAATGAAATTCAATTTCAAACTGACCTCTTTTTGGGAGGTGGGCCGGCGGAGGCGGATTTTGAGTCATTGCCGTCGGAGGGTGATTCCGGTGAGCCGTCGTCCGACGTGGCTTCAGGATCTTCTTGCTCGGAGACAAATGGGTTTGTACGAACACGGCGGTCCATGGGGTGAACAACGACAAAGAATCGGTGAGATTAAGAAAATCCGGCGGCCGGAATTTGTATGATGAGGAATAATCGTACGGCTGAGATTAGAGAGAAAAAAGGGAATTGGGATTTGGCCGGAGAGATTGAATAAGAAGAGGAGTGAGAGAATTAGATGAGGTTTAATACAAAGAGTAGTCATGGTGACAGATTGGCAGACTATGTTTGTTTATTAAGGACGTGCAAGCAAATACGCACTAAATTATAATGTTTTAGTTGAGGATTAAGAGTGAGGGGTTCTGTTTGTCTACGGTCAGGCGCACTCTAAGCTTTTGTGGAATTGTTGAATTATTAGACTAATTAACATTAAATTACAAGTTTAGTCTTTTAACTCCCAAATTTATTTGTATATGTATTTTTAAAAATATCTATAGATTTACGATTTGTCGTTATTGTTAGGGTTGTTTTCAAATATAGGAGAGTGAACTAAAATATTTATAAATATAGCAAAATTTCACTGTCTATCTGCAATATATCGCAATAGATCATGATATACTACTATTTGTGTCTATCTGTTTCATAAAAAGTACAGATAGTAATCTATCACATATAAACTGTGATATTTTACTATTATTTGTAAATATTTTCAACAGTTTTATCATTTAAAATAATTTTATTATTATTATTATTATTATTATATATAATTGATTCATAAATTTTAAAAGTATTTAATAGACTTTTAAGGTGTAAAAAATCTTATTTTTATCTTTTGTATTTGAAATTTATATTTGTTTTTCTCCATAATTCCATATTATAATTTTTACATCCTCGAAGACACACTTAAATTATTTTCAAACTCTAAAAATACAAACAAACTTCTGAAAGTTAACTTTGTTTAGTTTCTAAACTTTTACTTGATTTTTAAAATATTTAATAAAAAGTGTACAAAACAAAGAACTTATAGATTAAAAAAAAAAAAAAAAATCAGACACGAAATGGTCGCCAAACAACGCCTAAACATTCACTATATTTTATATTTTAAAAATTCTCGTATCTAAATTTATATCAAAATAAATTTTAAAATATTTTGAATACATCAAGCTTAATACATAGGATAGACAGCTTATAGACTGTATATTAGACATTTTTAAAGTTTAAAAATTTAATTATTAAATATTTTTAAAAACATAAAAATTAAATAAACGCAAACACATCAAAAGTTGATGAACTAAACTTGTAATTGAATCTGGATTAACAATAATTCAATCAGAATCCTAAATAAAAGTAAAGGGTTTTTGTATTATTGTATTTGTCTATTTTATTTGCTTGTCTTATTGTGTTAAATTTCCTCTTTCAGTTTGAACCTAATCGGAACGCGAATTAATGTATTCTCTCACAGTTCACATTATGACATAAGAGAGTTTTAAATAATGTTAATATTGATTTTAATAAATAATTAATTACTTTATTATGGTTTAATCAATAGGGAATAGTTTTTTTTTTCTTCTTTATTTGGTAAATGTTTTATCTGTTTAGTTTTAGAGATTAAGCTTTGTAAAGCATTTGAGGATTTGCGGCGTTGTTCCTCCATGCAGGAATCAAAATCCCAAAAGCAAGATGGTTAGGTAAAGGCGATAAGGGCGAGGACTTGATTTCATTTTTATTCAATAAAAACCAAAAATTTGATTTTCTTTTTCTTTTTCTTTTTTAATAGTGGTAAGTGTCTTAATCCGTTGGTCTATATTTCGATTAATCTCAAGGAATAATTTGTTTAACCATACAATATATGGCTACCAAAAATTGAACTCATTTATTTTGAGCTCTTTATTAATTGAACTCATGACCATTAAACTCGTTTCAAAATCATTTAGGCCTCGTCTGGTAACTATTTCATTTTTCGTTTTTTGTTTTAAAAATTAAACCTATTTCCTCACATTTCTGATAATAGTTTGTAGCTTTCTTGAGTAAAAATGTTGAATTCTTAGTCAAATTTCAAAAACACTAAAACAAGTTTTGAAAAACTATTTTTTTTAGTTTTCAAAATTTGGTTTGGTTTTTGAAAACATGGGTAACAAGTAGACAAGAAAGCGAGGAATTTAAAGGTGGAAGGCATGTTTGTAAGTTTCACTAATTTTCAAAAACTAAAAACCAAAAATCAAATGATTATCAAACGAGACGGCCTTAAACTTTTATTTTATGTAAATTATGTTTACTTTCTTTCAAAATATATAGATCTCAAATAAATTAAAATTAGACAATTTTTTAAGGTTAAATATCATTTTGATCCCTATACTTTGAAACTTGTTCAATTTTAGTTCTTATATTTTCAAATGTTCAATTTTAGTCCTTGTACTTTCAATAAATCTTAAATTTAGTCCCTCCTAATTCCATCTTTGAAAACACAAAGTTTGTTGTAGATTTTTTCATTACCTTTTATTTTTTATTAGCATTTTCACTATCAATTTGAGAAAATATTCACCTATTGTGTTTTTTTCATGCGATTGTGATTATTTAATCAATTTCAATAAAATTTAACTTTGAGGGACTAAATTTAAGATTTATTAAAAGTACATGAACTAAAATTAAACATTCGAAAGTAAATGGATTAAAGTTGAACAAGTTAGAAATACAGGAACCAAAATAATATTTTAACTAATTTTTAATATAAATCTTGGTTCCGAGTTTGAAAATATTTCTCAAAAATTCGTTAAACATTGATAAAAGTTATTTATAAGCTAAAGTTCAAAAATCAAAATAGCTAAAAAAAAAAAAAAAACATGTCATAGTCTATCCGTTTACCTCTCATATAATCATATGTTTACTTCAAAATCAAAATAAAGCAAATTAGAGCATCGTTCAAATTTAATGGATATAAGATTATGGATGGGATAGGATTGGATTAGGTCAAGGGTAATTTTATACCAATTACATTCAAAATGTTTTTAAAAAACTAGGACAGGTAGAAACCTATTTTACATTTTAAAAACTAAAAACTAACCTCTTTTTTTTTTTAATAATTTCATTTTTAGTTTTTAGTTTTTGAAAATTAAGTCTATTTCTCCTATTTTTTATAATGATTTGCATCTTTTTTAAGCACAATTGTTAAATTAATTCTTAGCTAAATTTCAAAAACAAAAACAAATTTTTAAAATCTACCTCTTTTAGCTTTCATATTTTGGGTTTTTAAAAATTATTGGTAAAAAATTGATAACAAAAGGAAGAAATTTAGGAGTGAAAATAGTCTCTGTAAGCTTAATTTTTAAAAATAAAAAATAAAAAACCAAATAGTTACTAAACAAAATTTAAAAGAATTCAAATTTTAAATACTAAAAAACTTAAAACATCTTTAAAAAATTAGCAC
>QLSR01000647.1:179899-195793 GCA_031780015.1 Citrullus colocynthis
AAAAAAGTGTGACAACCCCACACGTTAAGTTATACAACTTTCCTACTAATTCTATGAATTTGAGATTGTTGAATTCAATAGGCGTTAGTGTTGGGTTAATGTCAAGCCGCATGCAAGTGTGCGCCTAACTTCATTGGAAATTTCTGAATTCAAGAAATAACGATGAGGTTTAAAATAATATTTTCAACTTTCATATGTGTTGGATTTTAATCCATATATCTTTAATATTTAATTTTAGTATTTGTATGTTCGAAAAAAAAATGATAAATTTAGTCCTTATCATGATATTAAATTTTCATAAGCATATCGACATTTCTACATTTTTCTGAATTTGACATCAACATAAAGAGCGAATCAACATTTTTATTATAACATACAAAAATTTATGAAACACGAAAAAAAAAGTAACAAAATATCACTAATATAAATTTAATATTAATTTTATACTTTTTTCGATATTGACATTGACATTGACATTTTATCCATACTTTTATTAACGTTTTTTTTGTAAATTTAAGTTTTAGACATTTGTGTCAACGTCGGCATCAAAATTTTAAACCTTTATCCCTCTATTTGATTTTTATTTTCCGAAAAAAATGGTTATCATAAAAATTTTCATTATAAAATTTAAAAACATATATACATTTTGTATCTTTTTTAACATGAAAATATCACTATAATTAATTACCCAACTTTGATAAAAATTAGCTTTGAGAGACTAAATTTAAGATTCGGTAAAAATATCAATCTACATCTTTAAACCTTAGGAGTTGTATCAATTTAAATAATGCATTAACAATTGTATACATTTAAACCCTAAAGTTTAAAAAATGTCTCAACTTACACCCTTCATTATATTCTGTTTAAAAATTGTGTAAAACTTATAACTTCATCAATTAGACCCCTAAGCTTTTCCAAGCTAATCAATTTAGACTCTTTTAAAATTGTTCATACATCAATTATAATTGTTAATTTTATTAATCCAACATTTGAAGCAGTCGACACACGTAAATGCATGAATGATTTTGAAATGTAATTTTAATAAAAGATTTAAATTAATTCATTTATATATTTCTCATAATATTTTTCAAACTAGTCTAAACAACGGTGTAAATTGATGGATTTAAATTATAAAAATTCAGTATTTAACTTGTTACAACTTCAAATTTAGAGACTTAAGTTGATATTTTTCATACTAATTATTAAGATAAAGTGGAAAAGAAAAAAAAGAATTAATGGAAAAATTTGAAGGGGAAATTGATGAATGTGGTGGTGACCAACGAAAAAATGGGAATTTGTCGGATAGCTTTGGACGCCACCAAGTTGTAGAATTTTGATCAAAGTTCTACAAAACTACGTTTGCACGGTTGGCCAATGGCAGAGGAATCTTGGCACATGTTGACTTTTATTATTATTATTATTATTATTATTATTATAATAATTGGGGCACCATTAATTAGTGAATGAAATTCTCAAAACAATGAAATTCAAGCAGCCAGCTCAAACGTCTCGTATCACTTCCAAGTGGGGGTTGGCCAGTAGAACTACAATATTTATTACAATTCATTCTTATCTAACCTACTTTTTACGATTAGATGTTTTACAAAATAGAAAAATAATTTTAAATAATTATATGTAATAAAATTTTATTTTCTATACGCGATAGATAGATGTATCTATTGCAGTCTATCCCTAACCTACTTTTTACGATGAGATGTTTTCAAGAATAGAAAAATAATTTAAAATAATTTTATATAATAAAAATTTTATTTTTTATATGTGATAGACCACAATAGATTCAGATAAACATCTATCACTTTACTAAATAGACGCGAATAGATATCTATCTGGATCTATCGTAATCTAACCCAGATAAAAAGTAGAATTTTGTTATATTTGTAAATAATTTGGTATTTTTTCTATTCCTTTTACAATTCCTCAGAAAAAAAAAGTATGTCTATATTTTCTAAGCTCACCTTATAAATTTTAGGTTAAAATGTTATTTTGGTTTCTATATTTTGAAGTTTGTTCAATTTTAGTTTTCGCATTTTCAATTGTCTAATTTTAGTTTTTGTAGTTTTAATAAATCTTAAATTTAGTCTCTCAAAGTTAATTTTTACTTAAATTAATTAAATAATAATAATAAATTTCATTTAAGGGAATACAAATATATGATTATTTTTTTCAAAATTCTTAGTAAAAATACTAATAGATAAAAAAAAAATTTTGAAAATCAAAATTAAACTAGCATTTGAGACCAAATTTAGGATTTAATGAAAATACATATACTAAAATTAAATAAACTCTATACTAATCAAAATTAAACTAGCATTTGAGACCAAATTTAGGATTTAATGAAAATACATATATTAAAATTAAATAAACTCGAAAGTATAGAGACCAAAATAATATTTTAGCTCAAATTTCTTTTAAAATAAAATAAAATTTATTAATATTATAATATCCAAACTTTATTAAATGACACTGACATTGATCATCATAAATACTAATAAAAAATATGATTTATTTTCCCGTATAAAAAGTTAAATTTAAAAATAATTAATCTCTAATGTATAAATCCACGTTTTTGTTCTTCTCAAAATATTTCATTTTTATATTCATAAAAGTGATAGTAAAACAAGAAAATTCATATTAAAGAACTTACGGGTTACATTAGAAGGAAAGGAGAACATCCGTACTGAAAGAATATCGCTGCGACTGCAAAATATTAATTGATTTATATTTTTTAGTTCAATGTGGGAGGTCGGAATAAATGAAATATAACTCTTCGATAAGAGTTGTATTTTTTGGTTATTTCATTAAGGGATGTATCTTTTCAGTAAATAACCAAATTAAAGAAAGGACATGACTATTCGAATGGCCACAAATCAATCTATAAATATAGTGTTTCTTCGAATTGGTTTTGAACATTTTTCATTTTAGCAATTTTCTTCATTAAAATTCTCTCCATTTCAAATTTGTTCAAATTCAGTATATCCACAAAGTGCAAGTTATTGATCTTGTGGACGAGGTTACCTCTAGAAGAAAGGTAATATGTTCTATCTTAGAAGACAATTACTCTCAAACTCAAACATTAGAGTGAGTAAATTTGTTTTGAGGAGACAACGTGAATTCGCTGGCCGGCTCAAATAATTTATGTATATGAATTTATGGTTTTACGCATTCTACTTATTATAATAGGTTTACGATATTCTCAGAGCTGAAGTCTATGCTATTTTTTTAGGGTCTTACTTTGGCCAAGAGATTGGGCTTTCTAATCTCTAATTCTCTTTCTATTATTCAGATACTTTGGTGGTTTACTGGTATCTGTTTGGAGGTGGCTAATTATATTCAGGATATTCGTAGCTTATTATCTTCTTTTCAATATGTGAGCTTCCGTTACGTGTCAAAGTTGAACTAGACGGAGCATCAGTTACCTCAAGATGGCTTCTCATGTGTGAGTCTATTACGACTTGATTTGTTTCTCACAGGTTTTTCTCGATTATTCGAGTGATGTTTCCGAGTTGAATAGGGGTGATATTGTCTAGGTTGTTTTGGTGTATATTGTTATATATATATATATATAGAGAGAGAGAGAGAGTTTTGAGTCAAAAACTTAATTTGGGATTGTTGTAACTTTTAAAATAATTGCAGTCAGTTTTGCTTCGTAAAAAATCAACTATGAAAGGAGGTAAAACAATGTTTGGTGAATTTTAATTCTAAATTAGAAAAACTAATTATAGTCTTCGATAAATTAATATTAAATTGGTGTAATTTAATTATATAAACTAAATTAAGCTTATTATTTTAATTATTTTTTAAATTAATAATTAATTTATAATTTATTATAATAGGTAAAAAATATGTACATGATTTGAATTTCAACTAATTTTGTTTAATAAAAGTTTAAGAAAAATAATTGTTATAAAAATTTTTGAATAAATTAAATTTTAAAAATATATGTGAAAAATATATTAATATATAAGAATATTGTTATAATATATTAATTTAAATCGTTAAGAAAGTAGTAGAATTTTAGAAAAACATAATCTAAAAGCTACTACTATCAACTTTTACACATGAGTTAGAATTAAAAAAGTGATTATGATAGATTAATTAATAATTTGCTTTACAAAACAAGGAAGACGGATAAGATTTTTTGAAAATCACTTCTAACAATTGCAAATACAATCCCAATGAAGCATACGTCTATTAGTAGAGAATATGTATTAGTGGTATAGCAATTGAATTATATTCAAGTCAGCGAATTTATATATTTTTATAAAGATTATGATAACATTTTTAGTATTAAAAATAAAATCACATATGATAAATTTTAAATTTTATCTACTATAATCAATTTTTAAAAGTTATAATAATAAAATAAAGGCATGGAGGAAAACTTGAAAGCCATTAGGGGCTTAAACAATTAACATTTATGATCAATAATAATATATATTATGTCTCAACAATTTCAACTATGTTCTAATTCTCATTTCAAATACATACATACATATATATCTATATATATAAAAGAATTAAATGTAGCATCTTTTGTTGAGTTTTATAGTTTCTAATCTTCACCTTCATATAATATTCTAAAAAAGTAAAAGTCATTCTCGAAGGTATAACTTATAGCTTCATACTTTGAAAATCTAGAAAGAGGAGGGGGCAAATACAATTAATAATAATAAAAGAATAGATCTCCGGCTAAATTTGATAATTATATACGCCGTGTTTGGTAATTACTTCGTTTTTGTTTTATTTTTAAAAATTAAACTTATTTTCTCTACACTTCTTACAAATAATTTGTAAATAATTTGTATCTTTCTAAATACAATGATTGAATTTTTAGTCAAATTTCAAAAAATAAAATTACTTTTTTTACTTTTCAAAATTTGTCTTGGTTTTTTAAACCATGGATAAAAACTAGATAACAAATGAAGAAATTTGGAAGTGGAAATAGTGTCTCCAAACTTAATTTTTAAAAACAAAAACTAAAAACGAAATAGTTACAAAACGAGACTTTAATTTTTTTATTTTTGAAAATAGTGTTTGCTTTTTACCATTTTTACCATGATTTTCATATTTTTACCATTAGAGTCATTTTTCTTTGTTTTGCAGGTCTTCTCTTCCCCAAATTACAAATTTACCGTTGATGATACGTAAAGGTCTAGTGCGTTTTCCCTTGGTCAAAATTTAGCATCGACATTTTTAAATTTTAAACCAAATCTTGAATACAATGTGCCGTTTATTTGACAACCATTTTGTTTTTTGTTTTTAAAAACTAAGCCTATTTAATTTCTTTCTAATTTCTTACAATAATTTTCATTTTTTTTAAGTAAAAGAGTTAAATTCTTAGCAAAATTTTAAAAACAAAGACAAGTTCGTCAAAGTTACTTTTTTTTTTTTTTTTTTAATTTTCAAAACTTGACTTGGTTTTTAAAAATATTGGTAGAAAGTAGATAACGAAGCTAGAAATTTAGAAGTAGAAGAGAGTGTCTATAAGCTCAATTTTAAAAAACTAAAATAAAAAGGTTCTTTAGAGCACCTGCTCTGATACTCTCATAAATCGTCGATTGACCCAAAAACTTAATCTGATGGGTAAGGGCAAAGTTAATATTATATTATTTAACAGATTTCAAATGTTTCTTGAGAAAATATGAAAATCATGGTTTATGCCTAAGCCAATAAAAGAACTAGATAATAGAGAAGAAGTTGAAGGTTCTAAGTTCTAGATCCTAGATCAAATCAAGTTTTCGTCCCCTTATATGGAGTCATAATGATGTATTTATAGGGAGAATAAGATAGAGTTTGATCTTTTCCTCCTAGGATAAATATGAGATGAATCTTTCCTAATCCTAATAAGTTAGGATTAGATCTGATTATATCCACTTTATCTTGTATTTAACTTCCTTATCTTTTCTTACTCCTGACCTATTTCGTCAAGTCTAAATTCACCCACAAACAAAAGATACGGCTAACAAAATAGATATCAAATAAAAAAGAAGGAAAAAAAAAAACCTTTTTGATCCTTAGGTTTTGGGTTTAGTTTCTATTTGATTCTTACGTTTTAAAATGTTACACATTTAGTTCTTAAATTTTGATTTTAGTTTTACTTTAGTCCCTAAGTTTCAAATTATTACAATTTTACCCTTGAGATTTGAGTTTTGTTTTAATTTGGTCCCTAGATTTCAAGATTTTACATTTTAACCTCAATTTTTTTTTTGTTAAAAGTTCACTTTCCATCATTGATGTTAATGTCTATAAATTGATTTAAAATAATTATGAAGTGAACTTATTAAATTTTATTTTAAAAGTGATGAACAATAGTAAAACTTAATTGATTATAATTAAGTTAATTATTTTAAATTTATTGACATTCATTAACATTAAAGATGAAAAAAATGAGTATTTAGTGAAAAATCAAGGTTAAAAGTCTAAATCTTGAAATCTAGGAACCAAATTGAAACGAATCTCAAATGTCAAGGGTAAAATTGTAATATTTTGAAACCTAAGGACTAACTTGAAACTAAACTCAAAATTTAAGAACTAAATGTGTAACGTTTTAAAATCTAGAGACCTAATAGAAATTAGACTCAAAACCTAGGACTAAAAATGTATTTTCTTTTTTAAAAAAAAGTGTCATTGATTAATATAGTATTTATAATAAAAAACCAAATTGTTATATATATATATATATATATTTCCCTCCAAAAAGAGAATAGAAATATTTGCTCCAAAAACATTTTACGGAATACAACTGCCCCATCCCTTCTTTCTTTTGCTTCGTCCATCTCTATATTTAAACCAAAATTTTAATACATAACATTCTTACAATTTTGAGATTGTCGACATTCCAAGGATAGCCGGTTTTTATTCGTGGTTATTACAGCCAACTATTCCTTTTTCTTCCCAATATTAATATTAAATTATCATTATGTGCTATTTATTTATATTCCCTCCGCCCATAATTTCTCAATTTTGAGTAAACCATGTGTTTAAATACTTTAATTTAAAAAATAATTATTTAAAAAAATATATACAAATATTTAACCACCACTCAAAATGAATTTTAAAAATCATCAATATTTTTATTTTAAATAATTCTCATTAAAAATGTTTAAATAAATATTTTAATTTTTAAATTAATCCAAACCATGTTAAATAATTTGAGTAATTTTTATTGCTTTCCGATTATTTTTCTATTTATGATTCAATCAAACTGACGTCGTTGAAATCAAAGATTCCCAATCGACGTAAGCATCGAAGAAAAAAATGTAAATTAAAAATAAATAAAGAAAAGAGGAGTAGAGAGGAGATGGGTTTTAGAAAAATAAGAATAATATTATTTCGTTTAATATATTATCAAATTAAACCATTATCTGTCTGACTTCTTCCGCGGCTTATTTAATGCTCATCAATTATAGGGTAATATATATAATTAAACAATATTAATTAATTACAATAGATCGAATGGATATTTACTATCCAAATGGAAAAATGATAAAAAAAAAAAAGAAAAAGAAAAAAGAAAAAAGAAATGGTGGGAGAGATATAGATAAGTTAGTTTATTTCTTTTAATATAATTTTAATGTTTTTGGTCAGAGAAATAAGTTGACCCATTCTTATTTTAAGTTTGGATAAAGGGAAATTTTCACATTTGAGCTGTTGAAAAAACCAACCAATCAAGTGACTATTTTAAAATTATGCTTTATATTTTCGACATTGTTGATGTTATTTGGATTAGAATAATGCAAATTTTCTTTGGGTTAACGTAGATTTTAAGCTTATGTTTTTTTTTTTTTTTTTTTAAAGAAAAAAACTAACCAAAAACATACCCGTTTGATATTATTTTAGCCTGGAGAACGGGGTGAAAATTGAAAAATAATTTATGTCTGTTTAGTTCTTGAACTTTCAAAACTACTCAATTAACTAAACTTTCAAAACTACTCAATTAGTTCTTGAAAACTTTGATGTTTTTAAAAATTTTAGATTTATTAAATATAAAATTTAAAAGAGCAAATTGCAAAAGCTATTTCGAAAGTATGGTGTAATTGCAATTACACTCTCAAATTTTCAATTGTAAAAATTGGGCCGCTAAACTTATACAAATGTAACAAGTGGACCCTCAAGCTTACAATAATCATAGAATTGGATCCACAAATAAAAAATTGAACCTCAAACTTATACAAATGTTATAGTTTTTACAATTATGTAAGTTTGAAGGTCTGATTTGACTCAATTTTAACACTCAATTTTTAAAATTGAAAGTTTAAGGATACAATTACAACTACCACCATACTTTAGGAGAGGTTTTTGCAATTTGCCCAATTTAAAATCTAGAATTTGACATAAAATTCAAATTTATATCTAACTAATTAATTAATTTTTAAAATTTTTGTACTTTTCAAGACATATTAGGCACATGTGTTTTAAAATTTAGAACTTAAATATACACACAAAAATTAAATTAAAATAAAATAAAATAAAAGAACTACTTTTTCCATTAGTACAAATTTTCTTAATTGATATTATTAGTTTTGTTTGAATGTTTTGTTTGGTTGATCAAGGTCATAGGTGGTAAATATTAAACTTTATCCTTTGTTGATCCTTTGGTGATAGCCCAACTGATTGTAAAATAACAAAATAATTGGAAATTTTCTTTTTAAAAAACAAAAACAAATATTTTCAAATATTCACCTAACACAACTGTGGTGGTTTTTTCAAACTTTTGTTGTTGTTTTTTTTTTTTTTAATCACAAACCTCTTCAAACTTCCTGATTGTTAAAACCAACTATATGACAAGAGAGAAAGAAAACGGAAAGTAAAATATGATTTCAAAGGTATCAATTTAAGATGAAAAACTTGAAAGGCATTTATAATCTTTAGGTAAAATTACATTTTTTTTCCCTAAGTTTTGATTGATAAGTGTTTTTGTCCCTGAATTTTGAAAATGAACTTTTTTAGTCCTTGAACTCTGTGAAATGAGTTTGAAAGACCGAAAAATTATATTTTAAATGTGTAAAGACCAGTCAAAAAGCTAGGAGGCTACTTAATGACATATTCAATTAATTAGTGTGAATTCCTAACAAATACAAAAAAGTTGTATGTCTCTTCTTGAAAAGCTGGAATGTAATAGGATTACTATGAATCAAACTAGTATTGGAATGCGTGAGGACTCAGAAAAGAAACGAAAAATGAGATCATAAAGCATGAAAATGGTAGAAAATGGGTTGGGTCGAAAATTGTCGGAACGGAATGAGTGTCGTGTTACAAATTGAGCCCAAAATGCTCGATCCAAACATTGATTTTTGGATTACATTACATTACAATCTCATCCTATTAAGTCAATAATGTTTTTGTATAATCTTAAAAAATATGTTTTTTTTTTTTTAACATAAAACTCAACTTTAAATTTAATATATAAATTTTTTTTTTTTTTTCTTATTATTAATTGATATTTTTTTTTTTTAATCACAAACCTCTTCAAACTTCCTGATTGTTAAAACCAACTATATGACAAGAGAGAAAGAAAACGGAAAGTAAAATATGATTTCAAAGGTATCAATTTAAGATGAAAAACTTAAAATGCATTTATAATCTTTAGGTAAAATTACATTTTTTTTCCCTAAGTTTTGATTGATAAGTGTTTTTGTCCCTGAATTTTGAAAATGAACTTTTTTAGTCCTTGAACTCTGTGAAATGAGTTTGAAAGACCGAAAAATTATATTTTAAATGTGTAAAGACCAGTCAAAAAGCTAGGAGGCTACTTAATGACATATTCAATTAATTAGTGTGAATTCCTAACAAATACAAAAAAGTCGTATGTCTCTTCTTGAAAAGCTGGAATGTAATAGGATTACTATGCATCAAACTAGTATTGGAATGCGTGAGGACTCAGAAAAGAAACGAAAACTGAGATCATAAAGCATGAAAATGGTAGAAAATGGGTTGGGTCGAATATTGTCGGAACGGAATCAGTGTCGTATTACAAATTGAGCCCATAATGCTCGATCCAAACATTCATTTTTGGATTACATTACATTACAATCTCATCCTATTAAGTCAATAATGTTTTTGTATAATCTGAAAAAATATGTTTTTTTTTTAAAATTTTTTTTTTATTTTTTATTAAAAAAAAAAAATATTTTTTTTATTTTTTATTAAAAAAAAAAAATATTTTTTTTATTTTTTATTAAAAAAAAAAAATATTTTTTTTATTTTTTATTAAAAAAAAAAAATATTTTTTTTATTTTTTATTAAAAAAAAAAAAAACTTATCTATTAGATTTAAAGTTGAGTTTTATGTTATACTAAAAAAAAAAAGTTGAGTTTTATGTGTTATAGGACATAAGCTTTCAATTTTGTGTTAGTAGATTCTTAAATTTTTTAAAATATAAATCAATAAACTATTGAACACAAAATTGAAACTTTAAAGACCTATTAGACACAGAGTAGAAAGTTTAAAGTTCTATTAACAACTCTTTAAAGTTCATGAACTTATAGAACCAAAAATTGAAAGTTCTTAAGTCTATTAAACAAGTTTTCAAAATTTAGAAGTCAAATAAACACAACCTTACAAGTTCTAGGATTAAATTTGTATTTGACAAGTTATAAAGTGTCAATATCATTAAGTTGTTAAACATAAAATTGAAAGTTTTTGATTCATTATACAATTTTAAAACTTAGAAATTTATTAATTATTTGAAATAAAATTGGAAGTTTAAGAACTTATTAAAAAGTTCAAACTTTAAGTATTTTATTTAATGGCAAGTAACGAAGTAAACACATACACTCATTTAAAACTACTCTCCCTATCACAGTTAGATATGCTTTTAAATAGATTTTGTCTAAGTAAAGGATTAAAATTTGAAAATTAAGAACTCGTTTATAATCATTTCGTTTTTTGTTTTTAATTTTTTGAAAATTAAGTTTGTTTTCTTTTCATTTTTTAAAATAATGGGATGTTTTCAAGTATAAGAAAATAAACCAAAATATTTATAAATATAGCAAAATTTTACTGTCTATTTGCGATAACTACTATTTGTGTCTATCTATTTCATGATATATACAGATAATAGTCTATCGCAGATAGACTGTGATATTTTGCTATTATTTGTAAATATTTTCAACAGTTTTGTTATTTAAAATAATTTTCCTAAAATAATTTGCATATTTCTTAAGTACAATAAAGTTGAATTGTTAACCAAATTCCAAATTTCAAAAACAAGTTTTTAAAAGCTATTTTTTTTTTTAGTTTTTAAATTTTGGTTTGACTTTTTAAACCATTAGTAAAAAATAGATAACAAACGAAGAAATTTGAAGGTGGAAGTAGTCTCTATAGACTTAATTTTCAAAAACAAAAACAAAAAATCAATTGGTTACCAAAACAGGGCCTGAATATTTTTAATACAACAAAATAGGAAGGAGGACTAAACCTTCGACTTTATAAAAAGAAAAAAAAAAAAAAAAAAAATATCAATTACTACTAAGCTATGCTACAATTTTGACTTCGTTTATTAATTAATCCTCCACCCTAACATGACTAATGCTTCTAAATTAAGAAAAAGAATAAAAGAGAAAAGCATTGCCCTTGTCAAATGGGCTTTCTTGACATTTCTCTCACTTTATGCAATGGGCTTTTTGATGGGCTCAACCAAAGTATTTACTCTTTTGGACACTTCTCCTTCAACATTTTTCATGCTCACATTTCTCTCACGTCCTTAACATGGATCTATTGTCCATCGTCCTACACCTCAAAAGGAAATAAATAAATAATAAAAATAAAAACAAACTTTTCTAACAAAAAAAAAAAAAAAAAAAAGAAGAAATTTTTTAAGAAATTTTTTATTTTAAAAATAGAATATCGAAAAGTTTTTTCCGTTTAGAAGTAATATATTGAAAATTTTGAAAGTATAAGAGTTTCTTTTTTATATATAATTATATTGTTATTTTAAACATAAATTTCATTTTATCGATGATTGTGATCGGAAGCCTCACACCATCGTCGAAAATCATCACTATTTAGAGTTCCTTCTCACTCATTTTGGGTTTTTTTTTTTTTTTTTTTTTTTTTAACAAAGTCATTTTCAGATTTGATTTTATTAAATTTATTGATGACTTAACACAATTTAGACATAAAGATAAACTACCGACGGTTAATTCTTCATCGACTAATATTTATAGTTTGTTTATTTGATTTTTTGCTTTTCTATATGAATGCATGTATGTGAGGTGAAAATTTGACCTAATTCTTTTTATTGAATGCAACAAATATGGAGACAGATTCAAATTTCATGCTTCTAAAACGAAGAAAACAATGTCTTTTTTTTAGTATAATGGTGCGGGAGAATTCAAACTATAAATCTTTTAGTCACTAATACATATTCTATCTCAGTTGAGTTGTGACTACTTTAACAAATATACATATTCTATCTCAACTGAGTTGTGACTACTTTAACAAATATATATATATATATATATAATTAAACTAAGTTTAATTTTATAGTTTTTCGCAAATTTTCAACTTTATTAAGGTTGATCCATATATTTGAATACGGTGATAATTGTACAACATACATTACATCAAAACATTCTACTTTGTAGAACACACTTAAAAACACGTGAATATTTGTTGTTCAAACAAAAAAATATTCTATCATATTATAAAGATGACATTACAATGGAGACAAATCCATGAGCTACGGTTCAGATTCATTTCAGACCATGAAAATTGCTTGGACTTGGTTGGAAGTAAGATCTCAAATCCATTTTAAATGGGGTCCGTTTGAGGTTTGGTTTCTAAAATTTTTAATATTTAATATATATATATATATGCATATGTTTGCGAGGTTTGCTTACCAATCCTTTTCACCTAAGCTAAACGTTTGATTGATTTATTTATTTATTTGTGAAACATATTTAAATGTATTTTGAGTCACATAGTTCATTCCAGTGTCTATTCACAAGTTATTTCGTGGTAATATTTTCCTTTTTTGAAAAATATTTTTTTAATTTTATTTTCTTTTGTATTTAGGAGGATGCATGAAGATGGATATAGTCTAAGTTGCACATAAGTATTATTATTTAGGACAAATTACAAAACTATCCATGAAGTATGATGATAGTTATAGTTACCCCTCAAACTTTTAATTGTAAAAATTGGGCTCTTAAACTTCTACAAAGTTTAATGTTAAACCCTCAAACTTATAATAATTGTAAAAATTGGACCCACAAATGAAAAAAATTGAATTTTCAAACTTATACAAATGTTACAATTTATATTATTATGTAAATTTGAAAGTCCAATTTGACCAAATTTTGACACTTATATAAGTTTAGGGGCTCAATCTTTAAAATTGAAAGTTTAAGGATATAATCGTAACTACTACCCTACTTTATCGGTGGGTGGTGGTTTTTGCAATTTGTCTTATTATTTATTTATTTTCTAATTATTATTATTATTTTTTTTAACTATACAAAAATGTGTGGATCACGTGCAAGCTTTTAATATTAGTGCGGGGGACCAATCGGAATCGCCCTTAAAAATTCACTACAAAAAGTTTATGTTTCCTATTGGTTGCCAAAACTTTTAACAAAAGTTTCTAATAAACAAAGTTGTTGCAATTTATTTATATTTAGATCTCTTTCCATTATTATTATTATTATTATTTTTTTTTGTTAGGCCAACTCAACCACTTAAACCCATCAAACCCAAATCTCTAATTAAGGAAAGACAAAATATTGTCAGAAGAACATCTTTCCAGATAAAAAAGCATCATTGAAAGGAAGTCAAGTTGCGATATCATGACCAAATTTGTCATTCCAATTGAGGGATGTGACAAAACAATAATATTAATATCGTTTCTAACATAAAAAATATCCTCAATGAGGACCCTAATTTAAGCGAAAGAAATGTGCTTCTTGTTCAAGAGTTCAGTAACCCTCTTATTTAAGTGGAATCTAATGCATTGGCTTCTTTCCATGATTGAAACTTTAAAATTCGTTGAACTCTAGATAAAATCTTGAAAAAACTTGCTAAAGCTATCAATGAATTACAAGATTGTCTTTCCTTAATTAGGGCTTTGGGTTTGATTGGTTTAAGTGGTTGTGTTGGCCTAACAAAAAAATAATAATGGAAGGAGACCTAAATATAAATAAATTGCAACAACTTTGTTTAGTTGAACTTTTAATTTGGTCGATCATGTTCTTAAATTTATAAAAATGTTGTCATCAAACCCTTTAATATTGTAAAATGCACAAAACATTTTTAAAATATAAATGTTGTTTCAATCAAATCCTTAAATTAAAAGATTTCTTTTATTTTCTTAAATCAAGATAGCAAATCAACGTTAATATAATTGAAAGTAAAATTTGTAGTAGTTAATATTATAGTTTTCAAAATTTTAAGTTTAAATTGTAACGTTCTACAATTCCATGGTTTGATTGAAAATTTGATTTCCAATACCTTAAAAGGACTTAATTTTAAACATAAATAACTAACCAATTAATTGAATAAATAACAAATGAATGACTCAAGAAATAAGCAATTAGACAAAATAGAAGGGTACAATAAACATATGTTCAATAGATATGTCACACTATTATATTATATATTATGTAATTAATGGAAAATATAAAGAATTATAAACTTGAAAGTCAAAAATTAAAATATATACCACGTTTTTTTAACCAAAAAATAAAAATAAAAAAAAACTAAATAGAAACCAATCATTAAAATTTAAAGGTACAAAATTATCACATGCATTGCCCATTGCTAAAGCTGGCTCTAAATTTCTCACTTGGACAAACAATTGCCAGCACGTGCCATTGACCAATCAATTGATTTCAATAAATAGAATCAGCATTAGGTGATAATTTCCACTTAAATCGGAAAAGTTCGATAATTACCAAAAACTCCCTCATGGTTAATTCCCTTTAAGCTTTAACCAACCATATATTATATTTATTTGATACCCTTCAATCATTGTAGCTTTCAATGCAAAACATTAATAATTGAAGAAACGTGCTTTATTATTATACCACCAATGTGGCGCTTAAATTCAAGGGCAATAATGTAACTCAAAAAACAACTAGTTCTCTGTTTTATTTTATTTATTTATTATTATTATTATTTTAAAAAAAGGCCCATTTCTCTCTCTGTTTTAATTTAATTGATCTTTTCTAGTTTCTTCCTAATATAACTGTTTAAGCCCACAATCTCTCAACTTTCAAAATTTTGGTTCATTTTCTTCTTAAACTTTTTTTTTAAAAAAATATATATATATTTTTTGATTCCTTAAAAATAAAATAAAAAATTACAAAAATCATCTCTAAAGTATGATGATAGTTGTAATTATATTCTTAAATTTTCAATTTTAAAAATTGAGTCCTCAAACTTAAGAGAGTGTTAAAATTAGGTTAAATCCACCTTCAAACTTACATAATTATATAAATTGTAAAATTTGTATAAGCTTGAAGGTTCAATTTTTATCATGTGTAGGTCCAATTTATACAATCTGAGGGTCCAATCCTAATACTTGTAGAAGTTTGGGGACCAAATTTTTACAATTGAAAGTTTGAGAGTGTAATTGTAACTATCACCATACTTTGGAAGGGATTTTGCAATTTGCCCAAAATAAAATAAAATGACTAAAATAAACACTTTTTGAGAGTACAAAATCAAAATAAACCTTTTAAATGTAGAGGACCAACATGAACTAAAGTTTAAAATATAGGAAAGTGACATTCAAATCTATCACTAATAAATAATGAAACTTTTTCATATTTATAAATAATTTGATATTTATTTATTTATAATAATTTTTCAAAACTAGGAGGGGAGGGACTACCTGTTAAAATTACAAATTAAAAAAAAAAAAAAAAAAAAAAA
>QLSR01000647.1:195931-249586 GCA_031780015.1 Citrullus colocynthis
TTAAAATTAAAAATTAAAAAAAAAAAAAAAAAAAAAAAGACACATTTCTGTGTCTTAATTTAATTATCTTTTCTAGTTTCTTCCTTATCTATATAACTGTTTAAACCCTCAATTTTCTCCTCAAAAAACCCTCTCAAAATCTTCCCATTCCCACTACTAGCAATGGCAGCCGAAGAAATCCTCCCTCTCTTTGATCTCTTCTGGTTTAAACGGGCAATTTTCGCCGGAAAACCGCTTTTACAGACCAGTTCCTCGGCGCCAGAAAACCGCTTTCAGAGTCCTGTAAGGCAAGTAATAAAGGTGAGATCTCAAAGCGAGTATCTTCTTAGCACGAAGAATTTCCCACCTCCCAAAACCTCTGTTTATTCCATCGGCGGCTCGATGATTTCCACCAATCAAAAGCTTGAAACCATCCTTTCCGGCAAGGTAACGGAATTTTCCAGCAGCGTAGAGTGGAAACCGGCGAAGAAGAAATTGGAAGGAGGAAATGAAAATAAAAGAAGAAAGACAAGGGGGAAAGGTTTGAGTAAGAGTTTATCAGACCTTGAATTTGAAGAGTTGAAAGGATTTATGGATTTGGGATTTGTGTTCAGTGAGGAAGATAAGAATGATTCAAATTTGGCTTCAATAATCCCAGGGTTACAGAGATTAGGGCAAAAAACAGGGGAAAATGAACAGGAAACAGGAATTGAAAATGGTATTTCAAGGCCATATTTGTCTGAAGCTTGGGAATCTGTTGAAGAAGAAAATGAGAAAAGGATTTTGATGAAATGGAGAGTTCCAGCTTTGGGAGCAACTGAAATGGATATGAAAGATCATCTCAAGTTCTGGGCTCATACAGTGGCTTCAACTGTGAGATAACACCAAATTTTTACATTTTATGGTAACTTTTATTATTTTTTTCTCCCCCTTTTTTCCATTTTGGAGTGTAATTTTTGTGGGTTCTTAATGTTGTGTTTGGAAATTTTTAGCTTGTTATGTAGATACATTGCTAGGTTAAGAAATATCTCCCAATCCCTATACTTGATGTCTATTGACAGAAGAAAAATAATGGTTAAATTATATAAAATGCTTGTGGGTGTTTCAACTTTGGAGTATGTTTCAATTATGTTCAAAATCTTCTGTTAAAATAAAAGATGGAAATTTACTTTACAAAATTTTCGATTTTCATACAGTTGCAGCAACAACAATTTACTTGTGGTAAATGACGTAATGTTTATTGTATTTGAAAATTTATAGCTCACTTCAAATCTCCTACTTTGATGGGAGGAGTGGTGCATGTTAAAGCTCACTTTGACTTAATAGTGTCGATTCCCATTTTATTTACATGACAAAAATTTTCAACATTCAAATATAAAATTAAAATTTTCGAAGGGTAGAGACATATATGAAACATACCAAAGTTTAAAATATTCTGTACCATTTAACCAAAAATAAATAAAATTTTACTTGTTTTTGATAATTTAAGGAGATGTCGAAAATCTCTTTACCCCCACTTGTCCTAATAAATAAAACTTGAAAAGTTAAAACGTCACCCAAATTTTTATGCTCAATTGTTCTGGTTTGTTCTTAGCAACAAAAAATACATGAGAATTTATTTGTGCTTCACACACAAAGATTAAATGTTAAATATTTGAAATGAATTTACTAACATCATACAATTAATAACACTCGTTACTCAAATTAAATTTAATAATATGGTTAATAATCTATATTGAAAAGTGTTGAAGAAAAATTATGAAAATCATGATTATAAATCTATAATTGAAATGGATATAGATAGAAGTGGTTCTCAAAATCTTAAATTTGAAATAAACAAATATAAATAAGTTAAAATATGTGGACAAGTTTCTTTTTCTCTATATCAAAAGCATCAAATGTTAAGGGCAATATGTTAAAAGCATTCATGATAAGAATTAAGAAAAGGAATTTCTTTCGCCCTTGCTTGAAGAAAGTGGAAATACACTTCTTAATAATAGTGGAATTCAAAGGAAGACGCTCCTTAAATGAAAGGATTCCCATACCTCTAATAAATTAATAATGCATACAAAAGATAATAATAATAAATAAAAGGGTTTTCTTAAATAAATTCATGACCAAACACTTCCACTACAAAATAAATAAATAAATAATTTAAATCCCATTTGCATTTATTTTACTTTTCCTACTTCGTATGAAAAACAATCGGATCATTGCTTCTCTTTTTCCTCTTTCTAATCATAACCCCATTTCCACTCAGCAATAATAAAGTTGACTTTCAACTAAAAATTTGAATAAAAATTTAGCTTTATTTTTTCGCACATCCAAATTATTGATTTTTTTTTTGGAGCTTTTTTTTTTTTTTTTTTTCTAAAATTCCTCAAATCTTACATATAAACTTTTTCAAGTAATTATTCGAATGAACAATCGAAGCCCATAAAAAAAGATCAATGATTTGGAAGTGCGATGAAACTAAGTTAAACTTTTAATTAAATCTCGAAATCCATCTTGGCCTATCAAGAAAACAATTTATTGAAGGACGAAAACTTTTTGAATTATTTCAGACAATTTCCCTAGAATTTTATCGCAAGCAACAGATCAAGCAGGACTTCTTCAGCATAGAAAATATGCTAAATTTTGCAAGAGCCAAACAGAACTGGCTTAGAACATGCTAAGGAAATTTTCGAGTTGCAATTTATTTATATGTGATATTTCATTCTTCAACTTCACGTAAAAGCAAATGCTTGCAATCAACATGAATGATATTGTCAACGCAAAGAGAAGATCAAAGATCATGAACAAAATCCCAACACGTTCCATGAATCCGTTCGTCTATGGATGTTTTTACAATATAATTACACGAAATGGGGTTTGAACCCGTAATTTCTGAGGTTACGAGCCTTGCGAGCTATCAAGCTGCTCGATGGGTGATGGTTTGTTCCATAGTTACAAAGGACGGAGGAGATGAGATTTTTTTTTTTAATGAAATGATTTAATTAATTATGTACGACTATAAAGCTATTGATAAATATATATAGGATTTTATATTTACCTAGTCAGTTATCGTTGCTGGAGATTGACTCGGGAAGCTTGAAAGTTGGAGGCTTGTCAACACCTCGTCTAGAGTACTCTCTCCATCGTCGAGCAGCAGCTGCAGCTCGCTTCGCCCGTTCATTTGTTTCCTCCTCTGCAGCGTCTTTTAGATCGTTTATTCATTTGAACAAGGGAATTAGTTATGTACATTAATATGTCGATATCAATATTTCAATAAACCGAAATACTCGACGTTGGATGAAGGGTAGATATAAAGAACTAGAGGATTAGAGCAACATTTAAGATAAGCTTACAAACACTGCTACTCCTACCTATAAGTTCTTTTATTTTGTTATTCATTTCTTAACCGTATTTTCAGAAACCAAGTTAAGTTTTAAAAACTAAAATATATTTATATATTATAAATTATGCCTTTGTTTTTTATACTTCGACTAAAGAATTCAAATATTTTTAAGAAGTATGAAAATCATGATATGACGATAAAGAACCTAAATTATAATTCAAAACTTTCATGTTTCTGTCTAATATATGTTTCTGTCTAATATGTCTCTGAAATTTAAAGTGTCTAAATCATCAAAAATTTTAATTTTGCATCTAATAAATTCATGACACATTTGATGCATCTCTTGACTATTAATTTTGTGTCTAATAGACCAACAAATTCAAAACTATAAATAAACTTAGAAACTAATGAAGATTACTATTCAATCATTACCCGAATTTCTTTGATCTTTAGGCCTCCCCCAAAGATTGCTCCAGTATGAATCATCCCTATCGGAACTCTTCTTCTTCATCATCCTCACTTTTGCTTTTTCCTGCAAAAGAATGAAATTTATAGAGCTCCAGATATTAGAAAGCTGAAATCAAGAGCGAAAAAGTTATGCGCACGTCGGTATAAAACCTACCAAGACTTTTGCTTGCCTCTTTTCCCATCGAGAACTTGCCTGAAACATTAGTAGCAACGAAAAAAGTTTAATAAGGGCAGGAAGTTTCGAATCATAGACCTCTTGGTCACAAACACATCTATATGCAAATTGGGTCCTACTCCTTTGACAAAAAAATTTAATTATTATACTTAACAAATGGAGACTTAAATGCGTTACTTCCATTTTCTTTTATGTCTTCCATTTTGAGCGAGGTCTAAAAAAGATTAGGTTGGTTTGAGATTGTTGTAGCTTTTTAAATAATTGCAATGCGAAGAAATTAGTATCAAGTAGATTTCAAACTCAAATGAGGAGAAGTAAGATAAATTAGTGATAAAATAGAAATTTTTAGGAGTAAGTTAGAACATGCATAAAATTATTTGACTAGATATTTTGAGCCAAGGTAATTGAAAAGGTGATTTTCATTAAATTAATTAGGTTTACTAAACACTAAAAACAAATAAGATTCCCTCCTAATCAATGATTATACGTAGGAAAAATCAATCCCAAACACAATCTTAAAATGTTCATACCATTCTGAAAACATCCACAGCTGATGATCCCATTCCAGAAAGCATAAACGCAACCTGGCCATAAACATTCCAATTAGAAATCTTGATTTCTAAAAAGAAGAAATGAATATAAATCCTTCCTCTAGAAACTGCAAATTGCTTAACGAAGAATCAAACTTACCAGTTGAAAATGAGAGGAAGGAATTGATGAATTGTTCAAACTTACAATTCATTAACAGTCTAATAAGAAAGTGAAAATCTAGGAAAAACAAAGCTATGGAGATTGCTCTGCATTACATACATTCACTCGTTCGACCCTGCGCATTTCATCTTCAAGCAAAGATAATTGTGCAGCTGAAGTCCAATGGATGCAATCGACTGGACTGGCAAGAGAGGAGAAAAACATTAGTCAATTGTATCATCAGGCAGATTTTAAGCCTGAATATGATAAATCGGTAATTGAAATAGGTTGACGAATGCCCGATTGAAGAAGAGAAACATTTCAAATGGGCTGTTGAATTCAAACTCGTTGTAAAAATGATGGATATCGAGGAAATAAATTGGTCAAAGCATACGATCTTGAACATTGTCTTCAACTATCATTTTCTTAACCAAATTATACCATGAATGCTTGTACTCTAGTTCTGAATTAGAGTACAACTCAAAAATAAATCTAATAAAAAGTTTTTAACAATTCCCAAGCTATGAACCACGAGATTTGGAGATTAAAGAACGGTCAGTTAAGATTCAATCGGGCATAAAGTGAACTTACCAACTATCGATTGCTTCTTGAACCCGTTGTTGATTCCCACACTGGCTGTACACACGAGCTCGTCCGAAATCTTCTTCAATTACGAAGACATCAGGGGCCACATTGGCACAATTTTTGCAGCCTGGAAATAAGTTAGAAAAATCTTCATTGTAAAGGCCGAAAGAGCAATCTTTTTAGGTAAATTGTTAGGATGTCACTTCTGGTAACCAAACCAATAGGTTGTAAATAACTTCGAAAAGTTTTTGAAAGATGTTCTAGTGGTACTTATGGAGAAATTACCCATATCAACAACTACAAACAGATGACAATGGAAAACTCATTGCAACTTCGAGAGACCTAACCGTTAGTTTGGACTAACTTTTGAAGGAAAAAAGAAAAAAAAAAAATGGAGTGAAAACAATGGGAAGAAGCACTAATTAAGTGCTTATGAGGTGTTCTTTGAATTTTCAAAATTATTACGAAAATTTGAAAAAGTAGACTAAAAGCACATTTCACCTTTTCAAAAAACAACTCAAACTCACCAAACCAAGAGAATTACAAGGGTAGAATAACATTGGAGATAACTCTCACGTACCTATACAGCTGAATTCATCAACAAAAGCAAGATCCTTTGTGCTTGAATCATCTATAAAAGGGTTAATTGCAGTCAAAGCATATCCATGAATTTCATCATAAACCATCCGCTGAACTGGGTCACTAAGCACCTGCATGACAAAGGTCGGGAAAAATCTATTTTCTAAGACTAAATATGGGTCGTCTGAATTCTTTACAGTCCGACTCGAGAGGCCTGGTATGTAACATTTCAATTACATGAGGGAAAAACTAAATTTAGTGGTGGTAACTCGTTGGCCCAAGACCATAGTCCAATGTTGACCTCCTTGAGGGTGCATGAGCAACGCCCTCCTTATATGGATGGATTTTGTTAAGCATTTGTATATGTATGTATATGTATGTGTGTGTCCATCTATAGGTTCAAAAGCACTTTCCACTCTTGTACTTTAATTGACTAGATTGTTTAGTCCTAAACTTTAATTTGTAATGATTTAATCCTCTAATTTTGAAATCGTAACAATTTAATCTCTAAACTTTAATGTGTAATAATTTAGTTTATGTAGTTCAAAATTTCTAACAATTAGTCTCCACCGTACAAAATTTCATCAAAACTCCATTAAATCTTAATAACATTTTTTACAATAGGAAATAAATTGTTATAAACTTCAAACTATTACATGCTAAGATTCAAGGATTAAATTGTTAACAATTTGAAAGTACATGAGTTAATTTGTTACAAATTAAGGTTGGATAACTAAATTGTTTCCTGACGAATGTTTTTTAACCACATATATATTGTTTTCGGAAACTCTCCTTCCCATTTTTCATAATGGTGGATTCTTCTTCTACTCTGTTCATGATTGTTTCCAACTTTATTAGTCGTTTTCTAAATACAAAGCTTAAAGCATCTAGCATTTAGCGTCCTTTGAATTTGAAATCCTACCTCATAGACTTCGTTAATGAACATGCAGAAATTCGTGGTGTCGGGATCATCGCCACTCAAATCAGGATGGCACTCTTTCATACAATTATAATAGGCCTTCTTAATCTGTTCCGGGCTGGCATCTGGAAGCTATAAACGACAGATAGAACCAGTTAATTAGACACACTTAACATGCAATTCACAAATTCATTTGAAAGAAAAAAAAAAAAAAAAAATTGCAAAAAGGAAAAGGAGAGAAAAATCAGCCAGAACAATGCCAGTGTAACAATCACCATGAGAATGTAACTGCAGACCAAAAAAAGAATAAAAAGTGTGTTTAGTAGAACTTCCATAACAAAGTGGTTTTTTTATAATCTACCTGATTACAAATAAATCACTTTTTAAAAATTTAGTTTGATACATATGCAGTTTGTAAAGTTTAGGGTGAATTATCTAAAAAGAGATTCTCAAATAATCGAGTAAAGTCACTTAACTTGACATCTATAAACTTATAATTAAAACCATTTTTAACCAAATGTACATAAAGACCAAGTTATTTTAATCAAAACAAATTACCAAATCAAAAGTGTTATATAAGAAAGGTGCTTAAAGTGAAAGGACTGTCATACCCACTCTTAATTCTTCATTTCAATGACACGCATTTTATGACAAGAATGCTTTTCAGTCAAAGCAATTGTTATAAGTACTTTTTCAAAATAACTTCTAAACTTATGAGTATTCGACCAAGCACTACACAAATTCCGAAGAGCAATTTTAATGTGTTAAAAGCACATCTCACCCATCGACAGTTCAACAATTCAAAATCGCGCCAAAAATGTAACACCAGGAACAAGAAGAGAAGAATCCAAAGAAGCAAATAAAAATGCCAACAAAATTATGAGTTCTGATCACCAATTAGCCACTAAATGTTCATATTCAATTTAAAGTAAAACAGCATGGTAAGAAAGCGAGAGATAATCCATCCAGAGATTAAGAAACGGCGTTCTTAATACATTTCAACACTTAAACACAATCCAAATCCAAATCGAAACGGCTTACAAGTCCTAAAACGGCATAATAATCATCGGCAACGGCCTCCGTTGATGCCGAATCCCTTGCCGCGACCTTCAAATTGCCACAGCTCCGTCTCCCACCGCCGCGGCCAATCGCACCATAAGAACCGCTAGGCTTAGCAAAGGAGCGCCATGGGCTTAGAAGACTGGGAGATTGGACTTTGATAGCCTCTGTGCAAACGGGAGAGAGCAACTGAGCCATTGGAGAGTGAGTTTACTTGAAAATGAAGTTAAAATATTGAAAGGAAATCAGGGGAAGAGGGAGGGGCAAAAGTGGAAATAAAATGGATTTTTTGTGGGACATTAAGGGGATATTTGGAAATTATGAGGAGGAAGAAATTTTGACGTGGAAGGGTCGGTGATGACGTGGCGGATTGTGAGCCACTTGAGTCCAAGGAAAGTGGACAAAATTAGATAAATATAACGGGAGAAGAGGCGGGAGTGTGCATCACGTAGAAGCAAGGCACGTGTCGGCTTGTGGATTATTGTTGCCTCACGCGCTACGGTACCGTCTCGAATTGTCGAGCACAACACTGGAGACTACTCTTTTGTCCAAAATTCAAATATTCAAAATTAGAGATTCAAAGCCAAAATTGAGCTTAGCTCGAGTATAATTAGTATAATTCCTTAGATGTTGAAGATACAATCTTTTATTTAGGGGTGGTCGTTTAAATTATAAGAACTGAACCGTCTTTCAAAATTCAATCGAACTGAAAAATGTGATTCAATCCAATTTGAAGAAATCTTGAAAATGAATTATTTAGTTCAATTCAGTCGCAATTTCAAAAGTTAGATTTTAAACCAACCAAACAATTTATAACTAATATATTCCTATATTTAAAAAAACAAAAAATCAAATTTAAACTTAAACTAAACCAAACCCCTTTTAGTTATGTGTATATAAAGTAGCAAAACTGAATTTAAAAATCGTGGTTTGGTTCGGTTGTACCGATAAATCAGTTTGATTCGGTTTCACACATAAAAATTCTAAAATTTCGACACCAAACCAAACCAAACTGTTTCCACCCGTACTTCTATTTCTCTATTGTAAAGAAAATTACGAACTCAAACAATCAATATATATATATATATATATATATTCGTATCTAATAGATTTATGAACTTTAGAAAGTGTCCTTAAATTCTTAATTTTTTAACTAATGGGTATCTTAACTTTAAAAGTGTCAAATAAGTTCCTAAATTTTCTATTTCGTTATTGCATATGAAATCTTCCTAGCATTTTCTATTTCGTTATTACATATGAAATCTTCCTAGCATAATCAACTTTGAAATAAAATATACTGAATCTATTAAACGTAATATTCAATTTTGTGTCTAATAGTTGTATACCATATAGTTGTATATCATGAAGCTTCATAGATTTCAGAAAATGTTGAATATGTTAATGATTTATTAGATAGAAAATAAAAGATTCTAATCAAAAGTCTCCAAACTTATTAAACATTTTTTTAGTAAAGATTCATTAAACATTTTTTAACGTTCATAAACATATTAGGCACAAAATTGAAAGTTTAAGAAATTATTAAAAATATTCATTTTAGGAAAAAGAAACCTATTAGAAATAGAAACTTTCTAAAATTCAATTATCTATTTGACATAAACTAGACTTATTTCTAACATGTTTGCATGCATATTCATTTGACGTGATTACTTTTTTGAAGTCTTTTCTAATAGACGTCTATCACTATAGATCATTGTCTATCTAAAAGATTATCGATAGATTGATAAACACAAATCAATTATAATATCTATAACAAGCGAATAAATATTCTAAACTTTTCAATTTAGAATAACATATTGTATTTCCTAGTTTAGCTACAGTGCCATATGTGCAACCTAAAACATCATTAAAATTCATAATCGTAATCTATTTATTTACAAATTCCATTTGTTTATGCTAAACAAATATAACCAAATATAACCAACTTAACTAAAATATGTATTATCAATCAAACTATAGAAGTTTAAATCTACCGTCCCACATATTGTACAGATATATGGGTTAGATCAAGTCAGAGGCTTCTTTTAGATCAGTTCGAACTTTCGGGTTGGTTAAATCTCAAAACCTAATCAACCTTGTCCCATGTGGTCAACCAACCCAACCCAGGTTAATGGGGAAACACATGGTTCGGGGCTAATGAATCGAAAAAGAAAAAAAGTAATAAGTATTATGTGTATATATTTATTTATTTACTTACTCTACATAATTGGACTGGATCAAAATAACTCCCACCCTAAGAACCAAACTGAACTTTTAGTATAGTCCAAATCTTCTAGTAATTTCAACACTGCTCTCGCACATGAAATTGAGTTTTTTTTTAAGTTCAAGAAATAGACTCAAACTTTCAAGCTGCAATAAAATTCTCGTCCATACAAATGTATATTTTTAAGCACAGCAATTTTTTCAACCATAAAATTATATTTTTGGGATGGGTAAGCCAACCTAAATAACAATATTTTGGACTGAATCGGTTAAGAAACAAAAAAAGAGTAATTTCACAAGAAAAGAAAAATGAAGGGAAAAAAAGGAAGAAAGAAGCCCCAAGACTTGCATCATGAAATCATATAATTAGACTTGTGAAATAGACCTCTCATTACGGAAATTAGGTGTTAGAACTAGTCTGAACTTTGCATAATTCAGATATATGCCAAACAATACGTACAATAGTTGCTGCTTTAAAGTAGTTGTTCAATCATTCATCAAGGTACAAACTTAATTTTATGAAATAAAGATCATAAAACATGATCCACCTAAGGAAAACAATGCTTAAGAAACATAATTTTAAGTTCCATACCGATCCTCAGTTTCACATATAAAAATTCTAAAATTTTAAGTCCCTAACGTGACAATCAATTCAAACAAAAAAACAGGGCTTGAAGCTGATGCTTAAACAAAGAAAAACGAAGTAAAGATTTTGATGTCTTAATTCTTTTTTCAAGTCACGAAGGATTTAATTAATAAAACATATGACTACCAACAGCTTAAAGAGTTCTTCAAATTGATTCTAATAATCTCCATTAAACTTCAAAAATATTCAAAGAAAATATTAAAACAAAGAGCTTCAGTCAGGCTAATTTCAAAAGCACAAAATTTTATAACTTGCACGCAAATAACTCTCAAGACTATTTGGGAAAACCCTCGGAAGCTTAACCAGTGATTTGCTGTGATTTGTTAAGAATCACACCCTCATATTTCACCTGGAACCACTTCATGGCATCCTCCTTTGTGACTCTGTGCTGGATCCCAACGCGAGATTTGCACCTCCTGCGACGTCCAACACGGTATCCTGGTCGCTCCAAGACAACGAAGAAGTCCATACCATAGATACCGGTGGATGGATCGTACCTGAAACATCATAATTGCACACATAAACACAACATCGGACAAAAGGAAATTTCAAACATAGAGAAGGCAAATTCTTCTATGCAAGATCAGATAACCCCCTACTCCTATCCCCCATCCGATATCAGTTTACGTAGGGATTGAATAGTTCAGGACCCAGTCAAGACTGCACCTACTCCTTGCATGTAAAACTCTATCCCCTCTCTATATGATTAAATTTAGGGATAACATAATTCACAATGGATTGGGTGAGCTCCCTCCCAGCTCCCAACCCCGACCCTGTAGAGAAATTCAATACCCATCTCTTCTTCTACAACAGAGGACCGAGCACATCCATATGCAATACATTCAAGTTAGCTACATTCATACGCAATGCAAAGCAGATTCACCTCAGCATAACAAATTGAGGACTAAGCAGAAAATTTCATACAAATTTTGGAACATAAATCAACGAATTTCATACAAGTTTTGGAACATAATTTAAGAGATATTAAATGAATAAGGGCTTACTTGATCCCAAGATCAATGTGCTCCTGAATACCAAAGCCAAAGCATCCAGTATCGCTAAAGTTCCTACGAAGCAACTCGTACTCCTTAACCTTCAACCCACTTTCCAAGAGCTGCATCGCCTTGTCTCCTCTAACGGTGACATAGCAAGCAATCTTCTCATTACGTCTGATTCCGAACGATCGTACAGTGTATCTTGCTATAAGCCACAACAAATTTTTTCAATAAAAAAACCACAAAGAATTACCATAGTCTATCAGATCCAATATCAAGCTATGACTGAAACACATAAACTCAAACACAAATCCAACTATGAATGAACTTATTAAGGCTCGTTTAGCCTCATGTTTTAATTTGAACTGCGGATTTCAAATTTCTCATAGAATATGGATTTTCTTATTAAGATACAGACCATTCCAGAATCTAAGTCAAGAGACTAGAAGGAGAAAAAATGTACCTTTAGAGAACACAGGGCTCTGGCCGCTAAGTTGTTCGAGCACCTGAGGAAAGTAAATCATTAATGGCGCAAACAGAAACAAGAAGCAACCCAAATGAACAAAGAAAATGTACAGAAGGAAGCAATACCTTAGCAGCTCTGGTGAGCCGATCTCCACTCTCACCAACTGAGATATTGAGGACCAGTTTCTGCACCTTAATATCCCTCATGGGGTTCGATAACTTCTTCTCCGAAGCCTGCGCCATATTAACAAAAGAAAATGATTAGGAGGACAGGAAGAACAGTTGATTATAGAAGTTTTGCGGATCTAGAACGAGATGAAAGACGACGAATCTAGAAAGAAAACATCACCATTGGAGTGTTCTGGCGGATGGCTGCGGCTTGGGTGTTGCTGGTGCTGGTGCTGCTACTCAATCAGAGGGAGGGGCGAAGAAACCCTAATATGGGTTGAAGTAGCCGAAGCTAGGGTTTCGAATTCCCCCAGGTTATGGGCTTTAGTTGTGGGCTTCTAAAATTGCTGTCAAATGGGCCTAAGATTGAGAAATTTTGTAGAGGCCCAACATTGTGTCAAATTTGGGAAAACCACCTCCAACGGCTGCAACTTAATCTCAAACAATTTGGGATGAATGGAATAATAGAGTGTTAAAACATTTATATATTAGTTGAGTTATGTTGGTTTTATTACCATTTTCTTTTTTAAGAGTCATGGAGACCGTTAAACTACTGAAATAATTGAAAATCCAAAATCAACCAAATTGGAATATTAGGACTTGAATAATTATTTATTTTTTGTATTTTGTTTTCTTTTTAATTAAAACTATAAATGTTGTGCGTTTCAAATTTAAGGTGACTTTAAAAAAAATTAATATAGTTTTAAAAATTTTATTTTTGTTTTGTGAAATTAACTAGTAATTTAAATATTCAAATTAAACAAAATTATAAAACCATGATTAAGAAATTGGGTAGAACAATCCCAATTTTCAAAAGTTAAAAAAAAAAAAAAAAAAAAAAAGGAGAAAAAAAAAAAAAAAAAAAAAAAGGAGAAAAAAAAAAAAAAAAAAAAAAAGGAGAAAAAAAAAAAAAAAAAAAAAAAGGAGAAAAAAAAAAAAAAAAAAAAAAAGGAGAAAAAAAAAAAAAAAAAAAAAAAGGAGAAAAAAAAAAAAAAAAAAAAAAAGGAGAAAAAAAAAAAAAAAAAAAAAAAGGAGAAAAAAAAAAAAAAAAAAAAAAAGGAGAAAAAAAAAAAAAAAAAAAAAAAGGAGAAAAAAAAAAAAAAAAAAAAAAAGGAGAAAAAAAAAAAAAAAAAAAAAAAGGAGAAAAAAAAAAAAAAAAAAAAAAAGGAGAAAAAAAAAAAAAAAAAAAAAAAGGAGAAAAAAAAAAAAAAAAAAAAAAAGGAGAAAAAAAAAAAAAAAAAAAAAAAGAGGTATGATTGACAAACAGAGTCTTAGGAGTTGTGTTAAGGGTAGAGTTGGTAATAATAGTTAGTGATTATTATAGCATGTGGATTATAGCTATGTGTTTTGGGTGTAGACGAATTTTAATTAGGGTTACAAATAAGGAAAGATAACTATAATAAACATTATAGACGATAAGAATTTTCAAATACTTTTACTATAGCTAAATTTGACTTATATTAATTGATAATTTCAACTATTATAATGGGAGATCCAAACATTGGGTGTGAGGTTGGCAAAAAAATCCGTAGGGTCCGGAAATCCCCAATTTGACCAGGGACATTCTTCGGGTACTTGTCCGGGGACGGAGAGGGTATCCCTGTCCCGATTTATCCCTGACCACTCATTTTTCTTGCCCTGATTTATTTCTGGCCACCTATTAAGTGTGTATCACTCTCACTCTCTTTCAGTAGCGCTCTCCCACAGAGTTCTCTCTCAGTCTCGTTCGCTATGGTTGTCTACCCGTTTCTCCGACTGTGAATTTTCGCTCCCCCCACGAGGGCGGGGACTCGCTCTGCCGTGTCTTGTTGCTAACCCTAATTGAGTGGGCTATAATAACCCACCACCCAATACAAGCTAAAGGCCCAAATGTTCCCTTAATTTTATCGTTAATACATTCAACAAAAATGGAATCAAACGCAACTGAAAATGCAAATCTATGTTCTTATCTCTATGGTTTCAATTTGCCTTTTGAGTCAAGTCGAACCATGTACACAAATTTGCTTTTGTGACTAAGGATGTACCCCTCCCTGCATTCATATATTAAAATTTTCAACTCCATATTTGATTCATTTCCAAAAAAAATAAATCTCAAATATTTTGTTGTTTTACTATTTCAAATGTCTCAATGTCAACGTTTCAGATCTTGAATTTTAGGGTAATGTCATATTATGTCTACGTATATCTTTTTTAGTTCAATAAGATGTGTTGGTAAGATCTAAAATGTTGACTTCTAGACCGATAATACAACGCGTCGTTTGATTAGGTTGAAGTTGGCAAATATGACATAAAATTAAGTTATATATACTAATAAAATTTTAGGGTTGTTTTCAATATAGGAAAATAAACTAAAATATTTATAATATAACAAAATTTTATTGTCTATATGCGATAGACTAATCTATATCATGATAGACATAAATAGTATTTTATCATGATCTATTACGGTCTATCACATATAGACTGTAATACTCTATAATTATTTTATAAATATTTTCAATAGTTTATTTAAAACAATTTTCTTAAAATTTTTAGGTTAAATTATACCAAATGTCTTTCAAATTTAGTGCGTGTTTCAAATATGGCATCCGAATATATGGCAAAAATAAGTCCAAATAATTGCCAATACAACGATTTGTTTTCGTTCCAAAAAAAATATAAAATAAAAAAATGTTCGTGTGCATATTTATGCATTTTGAAGCTATCCCTTCTCACCATTGTATATTAGCAATGCACATCTATTAGATATTTATAATTATCGATCTATTTACAAATATAACAGGATTTAGATTTAATTCTCAAAATTTATCAATAATAGATTATATTGCTAAGAGAGTCTATTATGGGAGTTTATTAATGATTGATCATATCACTAGTAGGAGTCTATTTACGATAAAGTTATAGATTTTACCATTTTTGCAATTGTTTAAAAATGAGCAATACTATGTGACACCTAAGCTCATGCTCCCCTCCCTCTATACACACACAAAAAAATACTTTTTTAATAAAATTTTTAATAAAAATAAAACTGACACGTGTCAGATTTTAAAATGAGTGTAGCATGAGCGCTACAACGTGCAACCCAAGTTGCACCTGGGTATTTTTCTTAAAAAATGTTGGTATACAGTTAACTATTAACCCTAAAAGTGTTATCCGTTACAATTACCCTAAAAATAAAGGCGTAGCTTAATTTGGGTAGACATTCAAAAGATATACATATTTCATTTCAATAGGAGTGAACACTGCGAGTCTACAAATTGAGTTTTTAATTACAATTTCAATTTATTTTATGAACAAGCATTTCCATAACAATCTATTCATGACAATTACATCTAAAATTCATTACAGGTTTGGAGTGTTAAAAAAATTTGATGATCTGAATAATCAGATCAATCCAATCTAATGCGTGTGAGAATTTGATGGATTGGCTTGGTCTTCATGTTTACCTAAAGTAACCGGAACTTATTATTATATATATATATATATATATATATCAACTTATGATATAATTATATGTACGTATACTCATTTTAATTTTATTGGTTTCTAGATTATTTACTCTCGAACAGTTCATAAAGATAATTCTATTAGCACTAAAAGAAAGAAAATAAACCATAGTATAATTTGAAATTAAGTTGCCAGTCTTAATTCAATAAACTTTATATGTATTAAAATTTTAATTCTCCTTGAAATAAATAATTAAGTAACTCGAACCAATTTAATTCAAATGGTTCATGGTTGAGTTAGGATTTGTTTTTGTTCTCATCTAACAAAAATTACTTGAATTAAAGAAACTTGCAACCCAAACAATTAAGTTGCGACTAGAATTATTTGTTAAATTACAAATTTGGTCCTCATAGTTTGGAAAAAGTTAGAATTTACTTCTTATAATTTGATAAAGCTTTCACACATAATCCTTATAAATTATTAAATTTCCACTATAAACATTGGTTAAATTAAAAATTTGGGCACTATAATCTTGAGAAAGTTAGAATTTACTTTTTATGATTTGATAAAATGTTTAAACATAATCCTTCTATTGGGGATTATGATTTGATAAAATGTTTAAACATAATCCTTCTATTGGGGATTATAAATGAGAACTTTATTAAATCATAAAAACTATTTAGAAAAACTATTATAAATAGAAAAAATATTAAACTATTTACAAATATAGCAAAAATTATTCACTTTGTATTTACGGACCGCGATAGATCCACATAGACATATTCATATATATTGCATATAGAAAATAAAATTTTGCTATATATTTGTAATTGTTTTTAATAATTTTTCTATTTTTTTTTTTTTTTAACATCCAACCATTTATGAGATTTTATCTCACTACAAGGATTAAATTATAAATTTCAAAACTATAAAGGCAAAATGTTAATTTTTTTTGGGACCAAATTGATAATTAAATCAAAAATATTTCAAAATAATCCAACTTAGATCGAGAACAACTCAGCTGAGAAAACTCGACCCAAACTGGCGACGAGAAGAAGCGGAGGAGAGGCGATACATAGCACCGGAAACTTCTTCCATCTTTACATTTTCCAGAAGGTTCAGTAGCAATTACTCTTGCATTCGTAAGCACAGTGAAATTTCGTGCGTTTCGTAATGGTGTCATTCTTGTTCTACTGATGGACTCAAATGAATAATTTCGCTGAAAGTTGATTCGATTTTAATTTTACTTTATCGATTCATCAATTCCTTGATTTCTTTCGATGATATTATCCATATTACCCAATTTAGTTTTCAAAACATTCAAATAAGTTTTGCTGTCTCCATGTTCATTATGAGTTCTCTTTACGTTTCTGGTTGTTTTTTCTAGCTAAGAACGCCTTTCACATATTTAAGTTTTCATATATTTCGATGTGCAGAATGGTTATTATTCATTCACATACTGAATTGGCAGGTTTTTGGCACTTAGAACTTATAAAATCTCAAGGTTAGTTTGAAGAATGGTCTGCAGATATTCTACAAAGTTGTTGAATATTTGTGTGGCCTCATATTGTAAATGTCAGCAAATGCAGAAAGCTGAAATTGTCATAATAGATGGCATTCGGTTAGGAATTCTCCCTGATGTAGTAACTTACAATGCTTTGGTTCATGGATATTGTCGATTTGGTGGCATGGATGCTGCTTATTCTGTTCTTTTTAGAATGAGGGAAGCTGGTATTAATCCAAATGTGATTACTTATAATACTTTGATAGCTGGTGCAACCAGGAACCGTTCATTAGAACAGTCCCTTAATCTGTTTGAAGAAATGCTTCAATCAGGTATCACTCCTGATGTATGGAGTTACAACATTTTGATGCATTGTTTCTTCAAGTTAGGAAAGCCAGACGAAGCGAACAAAGTTTTTCAGAATGTCATACTTAAAGACCTCTATCCTCTTTCAACTACGTTTAATACGATGATTAATGGCCTTTGCAAAAATGGACATACAAGTAATGCCATTATATTATTAAAAAATTTACAGCGCCATGGATTTGTTCCTCAATTGGTCACATATAACATTCTTATTGATGGACTTTGCAAGGTGGGTAGGTTGAGGGCTGCTTTGAGGTTGCTCAATGAGGCTAAGGATTTGGGTCTGGAGCCTAATGCCGTAACGTACACTACATTGATGAAAAGCTGCTTTAGACGTAGGCAATATGAACATGGATTGGAGATTTTCTTTGAAATGAAAAACAAAGGATTTGCTTTTGATGGCTTTGCTTACTGCACTGCTGTTGGTGCTTTTCTTAAGCTAGGTTGGTTTGAAGAGGCAAACGTTTGGATGGCACGAGTGATAAAGAGTGGAGTGGGAATTGATTTAGTTTTTTACAACACATTTGTTAATTTGTACTGTAAAGAAGGTAAATTGGAGGCTGCATATAAGTTGTTGGATGAGATAGAGTTACGGGGATTAGGATGCGATGACTACACTCATGCTATAATAATTGATGGGTTGTGCAGGGCTGGTAATATCAAGGGGGCCCGACAACATTTGAATTACATATATACATCAGGTTTTGCTTCAAACTTGGTTGCCTTGAATTGTCTGATTGACAGGTATTGTAAGGTTGGACAAATTGGCCACGCAATGAAATTGTTTAAATCAATGGAGACAAAGGATTCTTTTACCTACACCTCCTTGGCGCACAATCTTTGCAAGGAAGGAAGATTCCGTTGTGCGTCAAAGTTATTGCTTTCGTGCTTAAGAGGTGGCATAAAGGTTCTTAAGTCCACACAACGTGCAGTTATCGATGGTCTTTGTGATTCCGGATTTACAAGTGAAGCAAGGAAGCTCAGAACAAAAATACGTTTGGCTCAGCTCTTTCATTAAGTATTTGAAATTGAATGCTATACCATATCGCAAAATGGCTTTAACTTTGAAAGCCAATTTATTTGGTTTGTGGGCAATGCAAGCTACAATTGCCATAAGGTGGCCCTTAAACTGCATACTGGTAAGCCCTAGGTCACTTGGGTATACGTTCGAAGAGGAAACAAGAAGAAAGGGGTAAATTTGGGATAAGGGATTATATGGTTAGAGTGGGGCCTAGATCGTTAGTGAAGGGGGGGTCGGGGAGAGCAAGTATGCAAGGGAGGTGAGGATGAGTGAGGGATATCATTTTGCAAAACTCTTGTAGTGTTTCTCTTTATGAGAATTGTGAAGAGGAGGGGAGCTCCCGAATACTCCCTTGGCTGTTGATAAATAAAACTGTAGGCCAGGGCCTATCACATACTTCACTGGTTGCCTGTTAAAATCTCATCTAAAACAAAATGAATGTCCTAAAAGATCTCAGGACATTGATTACTATCGTGGAAATCAGGAACACGGAAGGAAACTGAGTTATATATTTGATGATTATATTCAATGTGTTTGATCAGTGGCCTCTGCCTCTACAAAATGGATAAATTGATGCAGTTTCTGGAAGAGTAGACTGATCCTGTTCACCTCATTCGAAGTTAGTTTCAAGTCCTCAGAGTTCCTTTAGTTGGACATCCAGGTAAAGCAATTGTATATATGGATTCTGCATTTTTTATTCGTATATGTTATTTTAGAGAGTCGAGTATCATCTGTGTGTGGACTAGTTGCTGAATTTTGCCTTTGTGTGAACAGATTTATTTTAGCACTTCATACTGCAAGATTTTCAGCATGTTCTTGAAAATTTATGTGGATAGTCTTATGGCCTCCAGCTCCCCTTACCAATTTAATTTAGGAACCTTTTTTGTTTCCTCACAAGTATTTGCTTTTTGAAGTTTATTTATCTTCACTATTTTTAACCCAGGCACAAGTATTGTTTGCCTCCTGTTGTTTTCTATAAGAAATATTGTTTACCAATTGTAAATATTGTTTATATTGAGAATAGGAGAAATAATATCTAGAGTTTGGTATATTTTCTTCAATTTGAAATGCTATGCTTGGAGTTATATGCTGTTCGTGGCTGCTTTTGAAATGGTTAAAATCATATTTGTTATGTTTCAAAATCACTGCAAAACATGTTGTTCATCATTTAAAATTAATTTTGATGGTATGAAATCTGCATTTTTCTCTAGTTGTTGCAGGCTTTTCAGCGTTCCATCTTTCATTGAATTTCTGAGTTCACAAATGCTATTTTGTAAACTTTGAGACACTTCGAATTTCTCATTTTTATTCTTCATTTATCATCCTGTATCTTCTTAATTCCTTGCTTTCTAGCAATATTTTCGAGAAAACAACGTGAGTAGAACAGAAATTTAATTTTTAAACGGACCAATTTATTAGAATTGTTACGTAGCTATTCATTGCAGATGCAAGGTAATTATGGTTAGAAACCAGAAAGCAGGAGCCACCATATAAAGATCTATTTATGGTCTCTACGCTTAGTGCTTGCGTTGTTTGTTCGATGGCTTGACAAAGACGTGCCTTAAGAAAATAAAATTTAATCTGGAAAAGGTGAATAGTTTGGTGAATTATAACCATTTCTGTAATTTGCATTGCAATCTCTCTCTCTCTGGCTAACTATTTTGAATTTTCTTTCTCTTAGCATCGAATTATTGTGAGTATCATTTTTCATTTGCACTGTTCTATATAACTAGCCTGTTTGATCTTGATCTCCCATCTGCTAATTTATTTAGGCATGAAATGTGAGAACTATATATTATATATACATGTTTGTCAATTCCTATATGTGAAACTGTTGCTTTTCCTTTTTCCCAAGTACGGGATTGCACGTGTGGAAACTTTATTACTGGTTAATGTGATGATAGGATGTTTGAGAAAGACCATCGCTTATCACCCGAAGAAATCGGCACGAAAAAACCATGGGAGGAGGAAGGCTAGAACTGTGCATGTTAATAAGAAATTACAGAAGCGCTGCCCCCAGCAACATGATAATGAAACCTCATTGTCCAAGGACACTGTAGACACAGTTGAGCTTGTGACCAACCTCCTTTCATTCCGCTGTATCGTGAAACCGCTACTCCTGTTTCTCCTCACGTTTGTTGCGGTCTGACCACAAATCTCACACTGTCTATCATTAGAAGGGGATGATATTGAATTGGAGTTCTGTTGAGTGCACCGTAACTGATATAAAACGGCAAAGAGGAGAGAATGAAGATCAGAGGAATTTTACCTGTTGCCTCGATGCATAAACCAAATCTCGGCACAGTCACGGTGGGATATTCCAAGCTCGTCTTTGCAGCTACATCCGAGGTGTATGAGATCTGAAGTTATTGACTCGTGTTCGGTGCCCAAATGACATATCCTGCAAAGCTTTTCTCCACTTGAATCTTCATCATCCACTGACTCACCATTGCTTTTTATATCAATGATACAGTTTTGATGGCTTTCTGGTTGTCTTGAGCTCTCTAGCATTTCCTCTCCATGCCTCTTGCCATCCCCTTCATTCTCGTCCATGTGGTTCCCACTTTCACCTCCAATCACCCCTTTCGCTTCATGAGGTCTCGACGGCGATGTCGCAATTGTCTCAGGTTCATCTGGACTTGTTGTCCCACTCGATCCTTCGTCTTGATTGATCATATTGATGTTTTGTCTCCACGAACAAGTTTACATATCATGAAATTTCAAAGTGCCATACCACCATCAGAACAAAATAGTGGAAATGAAGGGCGTTCTAAGGTAATTGAATTGCTGCTTTTAAATACTTCAGTCGGCTTCAAGTGATTTCGGATCGGTTCGAAGAAACGAGTATGGAACACTTGATAAAAGAGTTTATAAGAGTAGATGGGCGAGAATCAGACTGTTGTCTTTCTTTAGTATGAAGCAAGGGAGACTGACAACTACACGGAATTTCAACTTACTGTCTGAAATAAGCTTTCTCCTTCGTTGGTTGTATAGACAAGACAAGAATTTGTGGGAAGAGGGTGATTATCCAGTGTGGCACAGCCCCATCATAAATCCCTCCTTCTAGCAAGGGTCACACTTTCACCTGTTCAGGTTGAAATATATATACATATATATATGTGAGAGGAAACATCAATTGCTCCTGCCTTAAAGCAATCAAAGCCTACCACATCCCAAGAGTTGTAAGCTTTTCTATACGTTGCCAAAGTTGTTATTATAGCATGTTCGGGAGTGATTTGGTTAAAAATAACAATCACTGTTGTTATTTTTAACATCAATTTTGATGGCAAGAGACTTACATTTAACCGTGGAAAATCAAATGTTACGTTGATTTTGAACTATTAAAAGATATGTATTTTAGTGATTTTGGATTCAATAAAAATAATTTTAACAATTTTGAAATTACACTGAAATATAGGTTTAATCAATAAAAATGGGATGCATCGAGTTGGTATTGCTTATGACTTGATTGATTGATTTTTGAAAATTGCTCAAAAACTCCCACACGTATTCAATGACATGACCTCTTTTGCTTTTTAAGGGTTGGATTTTGTAACTACTTTAACTGTATGGTTTTGCTTTTTAAGGGTTGGATTTTGTAACTACTTTAACTGTATGGAACACGTTTTCTTAAAAGTTTTGGAGGAGGAAATAAAAACCTAGGACAAGGTAGAAGGGTTTTAAGGTGGATTGGAGGAACTTATTTTTTTAAAATAAAGTAGACTTCATTGGTTATTCGATTGACGTTTGGTTTTTCTTTTCTAAAATTAAGTCTATAAACATTAAATTCTTAATTAATTATCTATTTTTTATCATTGTTTAAAAAATTAAGTCAAATTTTGAAAGTTAAAAAAAAAACAGTTTTAAAACTTGTTTTTGAAATTTAGAATTTGGCTACTTAAGAAATATGCAAATCATGGTAAGAACTTGAGATAAAATAAGTTTAATTTTTTAAAAACAAAAAACCAAATAGTTTTCAAATAGAGACTGAGTTTTTTTAAATTGTGTTTGTTTTCCTAATTTCTTATTTATTGTTTTCATATTTCCTATATAGATACTAGAATTCTTAGCCAATTTTTTTCAAAAAAAATTACTTTCTTTAGGTTTCGTTTGATAATCATTTCATTTTTCATTTTTTGTTTTTGAAAATTAAGTCTATTTCCTTCTTATTTCTTATAATGATTTGCATATTTCAAATACAATGGTTGAATTATTAGCCAAATTTTAAAAGCAAAAACAAGTTTTTAAAAGCTACTTTTTTTTAGTTTTCAAGATTTGACTTGGTTTTTTAAACCATTGGTAAGAAGGTAATTAGTAAAGGAAGAAATTTGAGGATGGAAGTAGTCTCAATAGGTTTAATTTTTAAAAACAAAAAACCAAAAACTAAATGATTACTAAACGAGGCCTTAATTTTTAAGGGTGTGTTTGGAATATATTTCCAAGTGTTTAATTTAGAAAAATAAGTCATTTTGAATGAGATTGGAATGTTTGTCAACCACTCAAAATAGCTTTTCAAGTGTATTTTAATCAGTTTTTATTTTTAAAAAAATGTTTAAATAAAAATGAATTTTTTGAAAAGTAATTTTTTTTTAAGTCAATTCAAACCGGCCTTTAATCTTGGTTTTCCTTTTGTAAACACTCCTAAAATGTGGACAAACAAAACATAGAAAACAATAGATGAAAGTAGTATTCATAGACTTTATTTTCAAAACCAAATGACTACTAAACAGGTACTAGTTTCTTATTTTTGAAAATTGAGTCTATAAACACTATTTTCAAATTTTAGTTTTGTTGCTTTGTTATCTACTTTCTACCAAATTTTCAAAAGATGAAGCCAAAATATGAAAACTAAAAAAATTATATGTTTTAATTAATTAATTATTTATTTATTTTTTGCAATTTGGTTAAGAATTCGATTCTTTTACTAAAAAAATAATTTTTAAAAATAAAAAATCAAACAAAATTTCCATAAATCTCAGCCCCCTCCCCCCAATTATAATCATTTTTATTTCATATAAAATTATTTCAACTTGAGAAGGTGATATACATATATATATATATATATATTCTGAAGTTGGAATTCCATATTTGTGCGTTACCTATGATGATGAAATGGTGTATTTGGGTGACAAAGTTAAATATTTGTGGAAGAAAAAGATAAATATCTTTTTTTCTTCTAAAAAATAATAATAAATAAATATTTTGTGGAATAAATTAAAGGATACAGAATAACCACTTTAGGACCTATGCCGAAGACAGCTGCCTAGAGGAGAGGTTTGAGTCTGAGAGGCGGATACTCTCTTTTTCTTTTTCAATTTTATCCAAATAATTCAAATTATTTATAAATATAGAAAAAGTTCACTCATTTTAGTTTATATATATGTCTTGATAGCCTGGACTTTCATTTTGTACTTTCGACTTTAATTTTGAGTTTTATATTTTTAAAATATTTATTTTAATTTACGTTTTTAACTTTTGTTTATTTTGGTCATTATACTTAAAAGAAATTGGTTGTTTTAGTCTATAAATATATAGAGTGGGATGATTTTGATCCTTATTTGAAAATTTAAGATAAATTTTCTACCTAATATTTACCTTTTAAAACAATTTTATTGTTATATTTTAATAGATTTTGTGAATGAAGTGAAAAAAAATAAACATGAAATAAAAAACTTAGAAGGTAGCTTTTTTAAATGACAAAATAATTGATAATATTTACAAAACAATAGCAAAATATAATAATTTATCTGCATTAGATTATGATATATTTCTATCCGTGTATATCACGACTCAAATAGACACAAATGATAGATACAAATAGTAGTCAGTCGCAGTCTGTCATAAATAAACAATCAAATTTTCCTATATTTATAAATATTTTTGTTTATTTTTCTATTTTGAAAATAACCCTAATAATTCAAATGATACGGACTGATTATAATACATCAGATAGTGAGATATGAAAAATCAAATCGCTTAAAATTTTCTACTACTATAGTATTATCTCCATAATTTGGCATGTCATTAAAGGATATCTTAATTTATTATTTATTTATTTAGTGGACCTCACATAACTATTTTCATTTTCATGTTGGCGAAAAGAATGGTGGTCCCCTCCGCCAACTTGCAAAGGTTAATTAAACTATATATTCATAATTTTCTTTTTTTTTAAAAAAAATCATAATATTATGTTTTCTCACTCATCATTCTCATATTTTGAGAAAACGTAATAAAAATTAAATTTTAAATTTATAAATAAAAATATGAATTTCAAGACCAAAGGAGGAATTGAAAACTATACCTAAATTTAAGGAAATATCTAGGAAAATATTATAAATAAAAAAAAAATATCAAAATATTTACAAAACATGACAAAATTTCACTTTTCTATATCTGATAAAATGATAGATGTTTACCGTGGTCTATCACAGGTAGAAAATAAAATTTTTCTATATCTGTAATTATTTTTAACCATTTTTCTATTATTTAAAACATCCCAAATATCTATCCATAACTAATAATATATCATGGAAACATTCTTGATAGAAAAAAAATGTGAATAAAAGATCCACTTAATCGATTTGAATCCATGAATCTAAGAAATAGTGAGATTTTTCCCCTCCATTTAATAATCTAGGATTTGAATTGAAACATTTTCGTATAAAAGACATAAGAAGCAACATAAAATTTAAGAATTCAAAAGAAGGTTGATAATTTTGTAGTAAGCCCACTCGAATATGAGGCATTTATCACAATGTTGTCAATTTTGGGATTTAAAGAGTTTTCTCCATTTTAGGGTTCTTTTCAAAGATAGCAAAAAGAACTAAAATATTTACAAATATAACAAAATTTTACTATCTATCTGCAATAAATGTGTATTTTGCTATTAGTTGTAAATATTTTGAACAGTTTTGCCATTTAAAATAATTTCTCCAATTTTTATTAGTTTTTATTGTTTTTTTCCTTTTAAGGAAAATTTTTCGACCGTTTCCTTTTGTTTGCTTCTGTCAAAAAATAATGGTACACCAAGCGAAGTCATAACAAATGATAAGAGATGTAATTCAGCTCACACTTCCCAATGTTATGTTTTTACCTATAGCCTATAGGGTTATATTTAACCAAATATTTATCTAAGATTCTACTTTCTTTCTTTATTTTTTTCATTATTTCAACGAATAATTATCATACACATATTTAACCGATAAAATTAGGTAAATGGAAGCTCCAATTGTTAATGAAGCTTTTGTAGTTGTTCACCATCAAGCGTCACCAGACTTTTAAGAAGATGTTCGAGTAATTGCACTTGCATCTTTCGTTGAAATAGCCAATGACTAGCCTTATTGTATTCTCAATCATATAAAATATTTTAAAAGGGTACTCCCATGTGGATTTTGGACATGAATGATGCTAATGTTTTTGAAGTAATTAGCCAAAGTGGGGGCTTTTGTCCCACTTATATGAAAATTGATTTTATGAATATTATTTTTCTTTAAATAATAAAATATAAAAAGAAGAAACAATATTCGCAGTGTCTCTCCAATCTCAAAAGATCGAGATGCTTTATGTATGTTATTTAAATATTTATATATAAAAAAACTACAATCCTAAAAACATATTTATAAATTATTTCTTCTCATTTCAAAATTTAAATATACATAATATCTCATTTATAAAACGTTACAATTAATTGCCAACATGAGCATAATAGAACTAACATTTTTTTTCTCAATAATAAATAGTTAACTCAATAATTATTACATAATTCTTTTAAAAAAAATAATTATTACATGTTTGATCATATTTAGTGTAAAAAACATTAAAAATCTTGTATTCTCATAAGCTTTTTCATTTGTGTGTAATTTAAACCATTTAAAATCTGAGGATATGAAGAGTTTTATTTTTGTTTATATTTCTAGTTACATAAGTTAACTTAGTAGTTATTACACCTTTAATCATTTTAATGATAAAAAACATCAGAAGTCTTGTTCTCGTAAGTTTTTTTTAGCACTAAATTTCACTAGTTTTACTTCTTCATTTATGTGTAACTTAAATTATTTAAAATTTAAAAGGTTAGAATTAGAATATGAAAAGTTTTCATTTTATTTATGTAAAATAATACAATAAATTATTACATTTATACTTCTAGATAATATAATATTTTAAGTTATAAATCTATAACACATGTGTAATTTATATACAAAAAAAAACAATAATATTTTATATCTTTTTGACTATTTGTTCTCTACATTTTAATTTTACAATCATAGTGCCAATTGCAATCTCATAGGTTTTAAGTACACAGTTTTATTATTAAATTTGAAATGAGCCAATTTTTTCATCAATATAAAGAAATATAAAGAAAAATGATGCACTTCATATTTAGTTTAAAATTTTGATTTATTGCATTAATTTTAAAAGATTAAATGAGAAACACGGCTACCAATTTTTAGGTTACTAAAATAAAATACTTTGGTTTTTGTTTTAAATAATGTTTATTAGAAATATAATTGCAACTTTAAACCCAGTTTTCATAAATATCATTTGTTTTTGTTTTTTTTTTTGTACAAATATGATTTGTATTTAGTTCAAATGAAGTTCATTCATATTTAATTTGAGATTTTATTAATTGTATTAATTTATTAAATTTAAAATTAAGATCATATCGTATCTATTATAATTATTCTTTTAGTCACATTATATTTACCTGAATGTGAGGGAAATGTGAATATAAAGTTGGAACAATTAATAATGTAAATGTTATTGCAACAAAAGAAATATATGTTAAACATTTTAGTTTTTAATTTTAAGCATTCATAAACTATCAAAGTTCCAAATATAATTTTATGGTTGCTATTGAAACCATTCAAAGAACTTCAACTTTGATTGATTGTGTCAATGGTTATTGGATGATGCAATTTCACAAATTATCAATTTTGTATGATGTAATATCAATCAATCTTACATCTATTAATTTATCACCCTCGCCATTTAAATTTTTTTTTGGAGATCTTGATCTACATCTCAAACCATGAACTTTAACTTTGAGGTAGCATATTATTTTCAACAAGTACCATCAATCACATATCAAATGAGCTTGGCTCAACCGACAACTACATAAATTATGAGTTAATTAGTGACCAATAGATAGGTAGTTGAATTTTTCCAATATAAATATGAATCTATTTGGTGTCAATTAACCAAACATAAAACGTGCATCGCACATGATAAATCACTAGTTTATTTGAAGTGAGATATTTTTATTAATATTGTTATTCTTAAAATTATTTATAAAAATATAGTCCATCTCAAACTTATTATAAAAATACTGTTATTTTGCAAATGTTTTACAAATCTTAACATTCTCCATCTTTAAAAATCTTAGGAAAGAGGTATACCATTAATATATATTATTTTATTATTATTTTTATGATTAAACGTATATACCATTAAATGTTATTTATTTTGATAGATACAATTTTGTCTCGACAAACTTGTTACATTTCAAGTAGGACCGATTAAAAAAAAGAATTTAGAAAAAATAGAAACCGGTTAAAAAATGATTTTTTTTATTGACATTGTTTAAATTTAAATCACACATCGTTTCCTAAAATTTGAAAAAGATGGAGAAGGTTAGTATTTTTTTTTTTATCATTAAATTTTTTTTTTTTTTTTTTTTAGCATTTAGGAGATTAAAGGACCGATTAGAAAAAAGAAATGAAATTAGAAAAAACAGAGATCGATTAAAAATAATTTTTTTTATTAATATTGTTTAAGTTTAAATCATACATCTTTTGTAATATTTGTAAAGATGGAGAAGTTAAGATTTTTTTTTAGCATTTAATTGACAAACAAAATTGATGGGACGTTAAGATCTTCTCTTTTCAGCATTTAATCAACAAACAAACTACTTTTAATTTTTTTTAATACACGAGAATATACACAAAAAACGTATCCTCGTCTTTTAAAAAGAAGATGATCCTCAAAACAAACTGTATTTTTATAATAAGTTTGGGAAGGACTGTATTTTTACAAATAGTTTTAATATTAACAATATTAATAATAAAAAAAATCCTATTTGAAGTATCTCATTTTAGTTTGATTTTTTTTTTTTTTTTTAATATTGAGCGTGAATATGCCAGTTCTACCAAATTCGAGTAGTTTGAGATTGTTGTTTTATTGGAATTAGTTGACACATCCTATTGAGGCGATTGATATGGTATGATTGTAGCCAATGTATAACAAATAATTCTTTAGGACAACACTTTTCAGAAGCATTGCCCGACTATCTATTGACCTTTCTACGTGATCTTTATGTTCTTTTGTTATTTCAATTTATGACCCTCGTTATTTCATATGACTTACTTTTTATATACAATACATGTATGCAGACACTGTACATATCTAGTTAAGGTATAATTAATTTGCTAGTGCTATTAAGTTCTTATGTACATTATCATTTCCCTCAACGTGTCCAATATGCTAATTAAAGGTGAATGCTAGAATATAAATTAAAGATAAAATTGAGAATAATTTAGGATGTTATGATCATCTTGACAACAATGTAATATATTACTACATATTAAATTAGTCAATATTAAAAATTTAAGACAACAAAAAGTAACATACTTAATAGAGTCATGGCGCGAGGATTCAAACTTCTAATCTCTTTTATCAATAATTAAAAGAACTAAATTAAACACAAATATCTTAAACATAAAGGGAAACCCGAAAACGTGTTAGCAAATATAATTATAGGATTTATGTTAAATCTTTGTTTTTGTTCCCGTACTTGCAAGTTTTTCCAAATTTTGATATTCAATTTTTTCTTTAACAATTATTTTGGTTTGTAGACTTTCAAATATGCTATGAACTTTCACAATATTCACTTTAGTATGTATCTTTTAAAAGATAATCACTTTGGTAGTTTTGTATTATTATTATTATTTTTTTAACATTAGTTTATTCTAATATAAATCATTTGAAATAATGCTCACATCAATATGACGATAAACAATCAAAAGTATACCATCAATTTACACAATAATTAAAATTATTATTTATTAAAGATTTATACCCATTATAGAAAACAAATGATCTACCATACACATATATAAAATATATAGTTGCCGTTACGAGCTAAATTAAATATTATATTTATATTTTTGAATTTATATTCTATCTTCAAAATTTATTTTAAATAATAAAACTTTTAAAATATTTACAAATAATGTTAAAATATCAATAATTTATAGCAAATAAATATAAAATTTTACCATATTTCACAGAATCTAAAAGTATTTCCAAAAAGGAAAATTACAAATATTAAATAAACAAAAAGAAAAGAAAGAAAGAAAAAAACAGGAAGCAAACAGATTTCTACTACACGGGATTTATTATTTAAAGGTTTTAAAAAAATATATAAAATTGGGTTTACACTTTTTGTCGAGAAGGGAAACGCCATTTGCGTCCTGACGATCTGACCTCATTGATTGTGAGAAGAATGCGCTTTTCGAAGCCGCTATGAGAAAGAATGTTATTTATTATTTTTTTTTAAGAGAAAAAAACTGGTGTCAATTTTTACCATTAATTTTTTATTTTTATTAGACTTGACCCTAAATTTAAATATTTCAAATTGTGTTTTAGTGGAGGAATGCAAGATATTGAGTTTAAAGTCTCATGATTATCATGTGTTAATGCAACAACTTTTTCATGTTGTCACCAAAGAAATGCTTCCAAACGGCCCAAGACATTCAATAACACAAATATGTGCATTTTTCAATAAAATTTGTCAACGAGCAATTGATCGATAAATTATGTTGGAAGTTGAGAAAGAAATAATTGATACATTATGCCTAACAAAATGCTAACAGGGCATGCAAGAACAACGTCCTAAGACCATAATTGGCCCAGGGGAAGATGCTTGGCCTAGGCCTTGTCAAGGCAGAGCCTAGCAAAATGACCAATGAGACATGACCCCGCATATGTAGACTTGAGAGATGAAGAGTCATCGTAATGCATATTATAAGCTCTATGAAAGATAATCTAGGTCATCTATAACTATAAATATATTCATTATATGTCTACGAGAAAAAGTTAATTGTTCATCTTCAAACTCTTAGGTTGTTACAATTGTTCATTTTGTGACTTAAGCATTAAAACATGTGTGGCAAATACCATACCAGTGTGCATATTTTCCTAGTTTTATGAGTCATATTATTCTCTCATCAAACAAATTTATCGTTGGTGTCACGTGAATGTTAGATGCACTTTCCCTATTTATATGTTGGTATCGACACCTTGAATAACATAAATTACAATAACAAAATTTAGCTACAATGACATTTTTCTCTAGGATGTTATTGATTTCATATTAATACACATGTTTTATACATAGAGGACATAAATGTTAAGTTTTCTTAAAGATATCTTGAAAGAAAATTTATCAGAGAGTTAATTTTACAATACTTTTAAAATTTTATCGTTAAGATGATAACAATTATAATTATTTTACAGTTGAAGTAAATCAAACTTTTGATATAGGAGTTGATAGTACAAATTTATGATAGTTGAGTTATATTTTTTATTTTGATGACATTAATTTAAGTTTGAAGTCCAATTCGATAGAAATTGAAAGTTTAGAATTAGAATTATGAATTTGAAAGTTTATTGTTATTGTTATTTTATTTTTTTTAAATTGAAAAAGAAATGTAAAAGAGAGAGCAGAGAAAAAAAAAAAAAAAAGAAAAAAAGAAAAAGCGCAGTCAAGTAACATCGGGGATCGAAGATGAATATATTTAAAGCTCTATGAGCTGAGCATTTCGAGATTCTCCTATCTATTTCTCCAGTTGGAGCCTGAAGCCCGAAACCGCTCCGTTTTCGCGCCTCCACAAAATCTCGTCCGCTCCTTTTCCTCTCGCATTTCCGTCGGATTTTGTAGAGAGAATAGTGAGAGAGAGCTAAGAGTGTATTGTTGATGTTCATGGCGTTGCAAGCAGCGATTTCGAGGAAGGTTTTAGACCAGAGCAGCCTGAGATGCTTCGGCGTCGGAGCTAGATCCATGTCGTCTTGGTGGAAGAGCGTAGAACCGGCTCCAAAAGACCCGATTCTAGGCGTTACTGAAGCTTTCTTGGCCGATCCGAGTCCTAACAAAGTCAATGTTGGAGTAGTGAGTTTCTTCTTCCTCTTGCCTTGTTCGTCTTGGATTTTGCCTCGATCATTGTTTGATTGCTGTTGTTTATCATTTTGTGTCTGTTTTGCTTCTCTTGAGAATTTAATAACGGAGATCACAACGCGGAATGAAAAATTTCAAGTTGCCGATACGAATGATGCGAAATTTTCAGTATATTAGTGGAAAATGGAAATCGTATTCCATATGTTGATGTGTAAACTATTTGCTTCATCCGTCTCCTGTATATATCTTGAATAATTGTCATTCGAACTGCACTATTCGTGAACGCGTGCGGCAGCTTTTGCTTTTGAATTAAGCTTTTAGTTCGTCAAGTCGTTAAATATTGCGGATTCCATGTGCGAGAACTGTTTTAAGATTTGATTGTTGAATCTAAAAGCAGGAAATCTGTCTTTCTCACCTATTAATTTAATAATTATTCTGTCTGTGATGTTAGTTCAAAATTTCGATGGTTGTCTCGATTGATCCAAAACATTCTTCAAGTACTCGGATCGGAAACTTCCTAATATTTGTTAATTGTTATTTTATAGACAAATTACTGTCTCTTTTGATCGTGTGCTGTTTTTTTCTGTGGAATCTTTAGATTTATCTTTACGTTTCCTCCACTTCAGGGTGCATATCGAGACGATAACGGAAAGCCGGTGGTCCTCGAATGTGTGAGGGAAGCTGAACGGAGGATCGCAGGAAACCTGAATATGTAAGACGGTGTCTCATGTATCGTAGTTTGGATGCATTTAAATAATTATATTTTCATGGTATAATTTAATTAACAACTTGCTGCTGTGATTGCAACTTTTTACTGTCGTTTATCGTTCTATCCCCGCCCACTAGACGGATTCCTTTAGCATTCCATGGAATTGGACCGTGGTCCATACTGTGTGGAATTTTTTCCTTTGATTCCCGTAATTTTTCACTTCCACTCTTTCTAGTGGATTCAGATTTTGGCATAAAGATGTCCGTGAGTTGAGTTTTCGTGCTTAAATGTTGACTATACACTGCTTGGACTTGGATTCTTAAGAGACAATTGTTGGAATCATCTCTCCGAGCATCATTACATGTAATGACTGTTGGATTAAATTGCACTTAGGAACAGAAGTGATTTAAGCCGTGAATAGGCACCAGGTTTTCTAGAGTAATAGACGAATAAGATAACTACAAAGGTTCTTAATTATTCCTTGCCTAATATAGTGCACCCGATTCTGCTTCTGCACCCTAAAATTTGAGGGGAATGGGCAGTCCACGAAACTTGATGTTATTTGGCGGTAGCTCGTTTGTGAGAATAATCAGGTATTCAATTTAAACTACCTACATGTTTGCTAGTTTTATTTTGTTATGTCGTGTCTCTGGTAACATTGTCTGCCTCAACTATTTTATCTAGTTACACTGAGATTAAATATTATGCCATGTAGAACCACGATACAGTTGCATAAGTGCGGAGTTCTTTTGGATTATTCGCATTTTAGGAGACAGTGATGAAGGATAGCCTAACAGAATACTACGAGGAGCCTATTGGCATCACAATTGGGGATTCCCTTTTCTATAAAAAGAATTGAGTGCCCCTTTATTCTTGTGTTTAGGCAAGCACACATTCCTGAACTAAGTATGCTAATTGAATAACCCAAAGCTGTTCTTATTCACCTGAAGACAACTTCTATTGGTGTATGTCAATGTGGATTTCCTCGTACATTACGTCATAGCTACATAGGTTTTACTGTTTAATGTATTTGTAATTTGCATGGCGTCTGCTTACTTGGTTTTATATGAATGCCATTTTATCAAGTGTTTGATTAATTTTTGGTGCATACATCTAGACTTTTTGTGCACGAAACAAGGCATGTCACCTGGTTGGGCGTCCACAATTGAAATTAATTTTAAAAGTAATGACGGCATTTTGTCTGTTCTACCAGGGAGTATCTTCCAATGGGAGGGAGTATAAAGATGGTGGAAGAGACACTGAAGCTGGCTTATGGAGAGAATTCTGATTTCATCAAAGATAAGAGGATAGCAGCTATACAATCTCTATCTGGAACTGGAGCATGTCGAATTTTTGCTGACTTTCAAAAGCGTTTCTGTCCCGAATCCCAAATCTACATACCAGTCCCTACATGGGCCAAGTAAGAATTGTTGCTAAATCTGCATGCAAATTATTTACACTACCCCACCAATTCCATAGGGGGAAAAATTATAAGCTACTTCGTGGTATGCTGTTTCTTACTTGAAGATTTTCAACAGCCACCATAACATCTGGAGAGATGCACAAGTTCCTCAAAGGACATACCATTACTATCATCCAGAGTCTAAGGGATTAGACTTTTCTGCATTCATGGATGACATTAAGGTATTGAAGCATTTTGACATTTCCATGCCGTTTATCTGACCATAGAATTCTAATATTTATGTTAATATTGCCTCATAAGCACACCGCAGTCCGTTGATTTTTAATTTGCATGAACTTGTTTAGAATGCTCCAAATGGTTCATTCTTTCTACTTCACGCATGTGCTCACAATCCTACTGGAGTGGACCCCACGGAGGAACAATGGAGAGAGATATCATACCAGTTTAAGGTCAGAACTTTGGGGATGATTGTTCATACTTGCCTGATTGTCACTGCTTCTTTGCCAGATGTTGAAGCATTGTGATTTCTTTTTCAGGTCAAAGGTCATTTTGCCTTTTTCGACATGGCATACCAAGGTTTTGCTAGTGGTGATCCAGAAAAAGATGCAAAGTCCATCAGGATCTTTCTCGAGGATGGCCACCATATCGGAATTGCTCAATCATATGCTAAAAATATGGGACTCTATGGCCAGAGAGTAGGATGTCTTAGGTATGTGCCTCTCAGCATCGAGATTCCACTCCCACTTTTTCTTCACTCTAAAAAACATGCTATCTCCTAGTAAGGTCTACCCCTGGTGCCTTTTTGTTAAGTGGTTAACGTAACTTTGATGTGAATTTATTCTCTGGCAGTCGTCAAGATCGGGTATAGCGGTCATTGGAACTTATGATCACACATTACCGTTTAGAAGCCAAGCATGTGTAATAAAGTTTGTTGAATATTGTATTGATACAGTCTATAAAGAATTCAAATTCATTGTTTAGTGAATTAAGCCTTTAAATTGATAAATTGATATCATGTCTGCTTACTTTTACTATATTCATTTCAATCTACTTTATATTTTAAGCTATTATAATTCTTATGTTATTTGCTGGCGTTAATGCTATATTCAATTAATTGCAGTGTGGTCTGCGAAGATGAAAAACAAGCAGTTGCTGTTAAAAGTCAGCTGCAGCAGCTTGCCCGACCGATGTACAGTAATCCACCTATTCATGGTGCATTGGTAGTTTCAATCATACTTGGAGATCCAGACTTGAAGAAGTTATGGCTGAAGGAAGTTAAGGTAACTATGATTGATTCGGAATATCCATATGTTTACTCTACGTCGTCATAGAACTTTTCTCTATTCCACTTTGATTTCGTCATTTAAATAAAATCAGAGTGCATATATCTATCTTTTAATTTGAGATAAACATGCTGATTTCATACTTCTCGCTTTCCAAGTGTTGGATAATTTATAATCATCATGATTTATTTACTACTGATTAACATTCTTTTGCTCGTGCAATATCTTCTGTTTGGAGATATGTCATATTGTATTTTATCCCAAAACCATCGATAACGATTCAATGCATATGCTGCCTTTAGAAGTTTCTACGAGCAAGGAATTTTCCACCAGGCATTGCTGAGTAGTTTTTGCCTGATAAAATTTCAAATTACATCATAACATTTTTTATTCTTCCATCAGCTTCGAATGGTGTTATCTTTCTTATTGAACAAATTCGAAGGGCAAACTTCAATAAGATTTTCTTACTTTACAAATCTTTAGAGATAGAGGAAATCTTGAGGCTGACGCCAATCTATTCAATTAAATAGAAAATAGAAAACTCAATTCAACAATTATTCACTCCCCCAATTGATAGACGTCCTCATCTTCATCTTATTTTGTCTGTTCAGGTCATGGCAGATCGAATCATTGGTATGCGAACTGCTCTACGAGAAAACCTTGAAAAGTTGGGATCACCATTGTCGTGGGAACATATAACCAAACAGGTACTTAACATTTTCAATTTTAGAGTCAATCCGAGCAAAGCTTAGGAGATAAAACATTAGTTACCATTCCAAAGGCCAATAGTTTCACTTATAATTGTTTTACTTTTCTAAAGGTTAATAGTTCGAATTTCACCTGGCTGTTAAACTAAGGTTCCGTTTGACAACCATTTGGTTTTTAGTTTTTAGTCTTTGAAAATTTAGTTTATAAACATCAATTCCACCAAAAAAAATTTTTCTTGCTTTATTATCTATCCCTTAGCAATTTTTTTTTTTTTAAAATAAAGCCTAAGTTTTGAAAACTAAAAAAGTAATTTTAAAAACTTGTTTTTGGAATTTGACTTAAAATTCAACTCTTTCACTTAAAAGATGGATGAGAATCATAAGAACCTGGGAGATAGACTTGGTTTAGAAAAAAAAAAAAAAATCAAACATGGCTTAAAAAACATTTTCAATTCCTCAATACTAATTGCTTGTTTTTGCTTTGTCGTTTTCATTTTATTTCAACACGTTAGCTAATCTTATTGGTTTTGCTGTTCCATCCCAACAGATTGGAATGTTCTGTTACAGTGGATTGACCCCCGAACAGGTCGACCGTTTGACAAATGAATATCACATTTACATGACTAGAAATGGCCGCATAAGGTAATTTCACCAAATGACGTTTGCTGATCTTATTGCTTTTGCTGTTTCATTTTTTAGTTTAGTTTTATTCTTCATAATTTCTTGGGTATGTTTTTCATTTTTCTTAAAAGTAACACATTTAATTCTAAATCAAATTTCAAACCTAATAATGAGTTTTTAGGTTTATTTTTTCATAGTTTAACTTGTGAATATATGTCTTAACTAGTTGAGCTATGTTAAGTTATGACAAAAAGAAAGAAAGAAGAAAAAAAACATTAGGTTGCTGAAATTAATTATAAGTTTGATTTTCAAAAATTGGAAACAAGAAACAAAATGTTTAGCCTCGTTTGTTAACTATTTTGTTTTTGAATTTTGAAAATTAAGCCTATTTCCTCTTCATTTCTTATGATGATTTGCATCTTTCTTTAAGTACAATGGTTGAATTTTTAGCCAAATTTTGAAAATAGAAACAAGTTTTTAAAAGTTTTTTTTTTTCAAAATTTTTTTTTTTTTAGTTTTCAAAATTTAAACTTAATTTTTTAAACCATTGGTAAAAAATAGAAAACATAGGAAGAAATTATAGGCTTAATTTTCAAAAACAAAAACCAAAAATCAAATGGTTATCAAATGGGGTTTTAGGCTTCGTTTGATTTCTTTTCTTTTTCCCTTTTTTAAAAGAAGTCTGTTGATCTCCTCACTTTCTTTACATTGTTTTCGCCTCTCCTATCCTTAGAACTTTCAAATTCTAGAAAGTAGATAACTAAACATTATAAACTTAATTTTCAAAAAGAAAAAAAAAAAAAACCCCTATTTCAGAGAATTTGGGTACAAAACATAAATTTCAAAAACAAAAAATAAAAAATGGAAACTAAAGTGGTCTGTTTACTGACAAAAACAATGTGTGTAAACAGCATGGCAGGTGTTACAACCGGGAACGTACCATATCTAGCAAACGCCATTCATGAAGTTACAAAATCTGTTTGATTGATTGCGGCTTACAACCAATTTTCTTTTTAAGGATACGCTACAGGAGAGTTCTCTGCTTGGTGAATAAAAGGTACCTATTTACCAATTCCTTCCATCCTCCCTTTTAAGTTTAGGGAAGAGGCAACACACATCAAACATTGATTTTTGTCCTCCTAAATCATGTTCCCCCTCTTTTTCCTGGACTTACAAGATGTAATTCAACTTGCATTCCCCAGTCTTTTAAGTATATAATAATGCCTGTGTGCATTGTCAAATTGGTCCCAATACGTTTATCTTTTAGAAGTTCAAATTTCGCTTGATGGCCTTTTGTGAAATATTCTTCTTTTTACTTCATATGAATTTGAACTGAAGATCACTGGATGCCATTTGATTCATTTTAATAAAATATTAGACCGTTATTAGACCGTTTTCAAATATAACAAAATGACCTAAAATATTTATAAATAAAGAAAATTTTCTATGGCTATCACCAATATTACTATCTTTTCCTGATAGACAATAATGAAATTTTTCTATATTTTCATTTATAAAAATTTTCCTAAGATATTTGTGTCTTGATAATGTTTTTTGCTTTTCGGTTTTCTATATTTTAAAAATAAAGATCAGATGTATTTGATGATTACTTTTAGGAAGGTTTATTTTAATTTTATTTCTAACTTTTCTCTTTCTGAAATAATATTTATTTTTTCTAACATGTCACTAAATCTTCTCTGACTGTTTTCTAACTTTTTTACTCATCTTTTTTCAATTTCAAGTCACTCCAAAGTACGTTTATAATCATTTAAAATCCATATAATTTGCATGTTTTTTTTTCCCTAAATGAATATAATTTGAGTGTTTTTGAAATAGTAAAAACTCACTATTGTCGATCAATTTTATTAGTATAAGGAATGTGAATTAGACACTAGTTTTGAGCAATTAAAGTGTACTTCAAAATGATTTTTTTTTTCAAAATACATATTTTACAGTTTATATGCAATTTTCATATGGTTATATAATCAAATTCAATGTTAAATAGTAAAAGCTTGTCTTGGAGACGTTAGTCCTTTTCAACATAACCAACATGATATTTAAGAATTTGAAAATCACTTCTAAAGACATCTTATTTTACTTTCTATACGCGATAGATCGAAATAGACATTCATCACTTTAACAATAGACCCAGATAGACAATGGGTCTATCATAGATAAAAAGTAAAATTGTTTTATCATTTAAAATAATTTCTTGAAAAAAAAATCCATAATCTATATGGACTCGTTGGCTAAGTACAAATTTTCGTTAGACGGATGGGATAATGACGAACCTCAGAAAAAATAGAATGGAAAGGGGAAATTAGAATGTCGGCCACCAACTTTTCATGCTTGGCATATTGATTGGCTCATGGGAGATCCATTCATCTGATCGCTTTTTCTTCTCTGCCTGCAAAGTAAAACAATGCCATTTCTTTTTCCTCTTTTTCCCCCCTCCGGCAACAAAATCTACACTAAAAAGCTTAAAAATGGTACACACTACGTTATGAGTATAAGCTCCTACACTAAAGTAAATACAAAAAAAGAGCATAACAGTAAAAACGAGATATAACGGCGACGATTATTAGCCAACTGTATTACAATCTATAAAAAGCCACTCTTGAGAGCTTGTATTGGGATTTTGCATCCCCTAATACCTATAGCAAGAGGTGAGATACAATACAAGATTACAAGTACCCTTTATATACTCTCCTAGCTATCTAGAATTTGTGCAGGTAAAAATAATGTACAGACGTAGCAAATATATATGTATATATTATATTAACCAAAGTAAAATATTTTACCACTTCCGCGATGGCGCTTGATAGCCCCTATATATGTATAGCTTTCCAGAATGGTTGGTTTTCAGAGACCGCAGGCCTCTTTAGGTTCATAACTTTTGCAAGAACTTGTCCTTTCATGGCCTTCGAGTTAATCTATGTAACTGCATGATGGGTGAATGAAAGTCCGGTCTGCCGCCGAACATGCTCTGGTATGAGCCTCTTTATCAGTTCAGGCGATGCTCCTGAAAGCTGAAAAATAAATACAGTTATGGAAAAAATAATCAACGGACATATTAACAGCTTGAACTCTTTTCCCTTTCCCCCTTTTTCTTTTTCTTTTTCTTTCTTTTTGTGGGCGAGAGCAGTGCGCCGTTGGATGGGATGTCAACTCTAAATAGTTGAAAACTCATTTTCTACTCAAATTGCGAACTACGAGACTTTCATTATCCTTTTACTTGATGTGAAGTACTACTTAGATGGAAGCTAGTTGGATATGAGAAATGTAAATGAGACATACTTCCTGTTTAAAGTTGAAAAGAGGGGGCAACTGATGACCATCGGGAAGGCGGGCATTAGGCTCCCGAAGCTCATCAAAGAAAGGATGCGCACATGCTTCAAGCTGCTCATGGGGGATTGTAGTCAGTAAGAAACGCAGCATTTTCTATCTTGAACAAACTAAATTAAATAATTTGATAATGTAAAGATCAAAATGGTAGAATTCGAGAGAATTCAACATGGTACAGATTCTGGATATATGAGCAAGTAGATTGCCAATTAAGTTGGTGTTATGATATATATTTTCAGATATCAACAGTAGAGTATGAAATGTTTGAACTCACTGCAGTGCACCGGAGACCAGGCGAATATTGAAGAAGCCTTGAAGTAAGATCTATAGCTTCAGGTGGCATTCGTTTGTGGAAGACCTAAATATGGATATCGTGTAAATGTATTAGTTGTAGGAGCAGAGAAAATGCAGAAGTGAGTTAAATCAATCACAAATGAATTCAATCAGACAAATGATGTATAGCCCCTTTATAAAGGTGAGAAGGAAAGATGACAAAGCGAAATATATTCAAAATACGATAATTTAGGTCTTCCAATAAAATACCTTGTGCCACGGATGGGCTTTAATCTGAGGAAACCTAAAATCTGTATAATTTGGATTCATGCATCGAATTTCTTCTCGAGTTGGAGTGCCAAGAACCTGTAAGTTGGTAAAAAAGGAAAAAAGTTGCTAGACATAGTTCCATGGCCATAAGGAATATGTTCATTGAACCAGAAATTAGGCTTCACCTTGATAATTTCAACCAGTTGATCTACGGCACTTTCACCAGGGAACAATGGCTACAAAGAGAACAAAAGTTAGATGGAATGAATTTCATAACCTCTCTGTCATAGCAAGTAACTGCCGTCAGATGTCAACCTGGCCTAGAAGCAGCTCTGCAAGAACACAACCAGCTGACCATATGTCAATGGATGTAGAATACTCTGTTGCACCAAATATGAGCTCCGGAGCTCGATAGTACCGGGAGCATATGTAAGAGATGTTTGCTTCACCTTTAACCTGATGATAGAAATATAATAAAGATATTGTTGACATAAAATACTATAAAGAAGAAAGAGTAATAAATTAGTCGTGAACCAATTTTCAATATTATAACTTGATTGCTCGGCATAATAAACAAAACTGAAAATCAGATGTCATGATTTTAGACTACTTTCTGAGTAACTATGCATAAAGAAATCGCCTTGATAAAATATTCATTTTTTCTCTCAAAGAAATCATTTGGCTAATTTGAGAATACCTACATCTTCACCAAAATAAAGTCATTACTTTTTGGTGCAACACTAGAAATATAATATAGAAATAGTGAAAGTGAAAGCTATACCAGGACTTTTGCACTACCAAAATCACAAAGCTTGACCTGATGTGTGAGAGGATCAACCTGAAAAGTTTATTCTACTTTAGAAGGAAACTTGAATTAACATGCAAAATGTAAGAGGCTAATCTATTAGATCCAGTATGAAACCATTATTTCGCTCACAAATAATAGGACACAAATACGTTACATACCAAAAGATTATGAGGCTTTACATCGCGATGACAAACTCCAGGAACAGTGTGGATATAAGCTAGCCCCCTGAAGATCTAATAAACACATTAATTTAGTTTCGGAATGAAGATGGAAATAGACAGAAAAAATGTTGAATGTGTGAGTTCATACTTGATAAGTGTAAAGTTTCACATAGATGAGTGGCATCCTCTGGTTTATACTGCAGTAGTGCTTCAGTACTCGATACATAGTCTCGGGAACGTATTCCATTACCAGATTTAAGAAGAGTTCATCTTTACTAGTTGTAGAGAAAAAACAATGCTTCAAGGAAACAACATTTGGATGATCCATCAAGCGCATCAACTGTAGCTCACGATTTTTATAACGCCTGTCCTGTAAGACTTTCTTTATTGCAAAAGTCTCCCCGGTTTCCAAGCATTTAGCCTAAGAAGAGCATTAAGAAAATTTCAACTAGAAGTATAGAACAAAGGAAAGGAAAGGAAAGGAAAGGAAATTTCGACAGAAGTTTCATTTGTCATTTTATATACCTGGAAAACAATTCCAAACGATCCAGAACCAACAACATGTTCTGCCATGTAGCTAATAGTCTAAAGCAATGTGAAAATCAAAGGAAAAAGAGTAAACGGTTTAGCCAATCAAAGCATTGGAGAACAATAAAATGCTAGAAGTGCGTCTGAGCATCATGTAATAGTCTTGGTTGCCGTACAAGAAGCAAAAATGACCAACCAAAAATTTATTATAGTAACTAAGTTGAAAAAAATGGGGTCAATATTCGCAATTGAAAAGTTCTACAGATACGTATGTGACATTGTAAATAACAAGAATTTAAGTAAAAAATAGAATTATAACCTGTTTTTGCTCGCCATTTTTCCCACCAATAGTAGTGGAGATTATGTGACCAGTTACTGCGTCCTTACTTTCTACAGTAGTCGATGACATTTCCTGCAATTTTGTAGCAACACATAACAAAAGATGAGTTAAGCACCGAAACAATAAGAATGGCCAACATTTGAATACTTGGCAAATAACACCTCCAAACTTAAAATTGATATTAGGTACCATTCAATGGCCTTGATAAAAACACACAAGACATCAACCATGCCTCTTGAAAATATTTTTTTTTAAATCAGAAACTGATTATTTTGCCGATCATATTCCGTATTAGGTCTCTATTTTTCAGTGAAATGATTTCCAATCGGTGCAAAATATTATAAAGTCTTCAAACACTACAACACAAGCAACAATAATATGAATACTTATTGCCAAGGATTTGGAACTATCCGCATCTATGCTAGTATTTCGTATGTTTGCAAATATTAGGACGTGAAAAGCTATGAAAAGGGAGAAGCAAGTTTAAAAAGAGAGAAGAAAAAGAATCGATGTCTTCAAAATATAGAATAATGAAAAACATAGAGAATCAAGAATCATCAACATCCTCAGTCGAACTCTAAGCGCTTAAAACACAAGCAACCAAGCAACCGAAAGGTAAAAGCCTCAAATAGTTGAAACATTACCTACTGTACAGCTCCTGAAGGCCAAAATCAAGTGATACAATACTCAACAAACAGGTAAATGCTTGTACTCGAGCATCAAGAATTGATCATCCAATGGAGAAATTATATTCTCTTTAAGACAATAAAACATATCAAGCAAATTCAAGACAGAACACAGCCTAACCAAGTAACTGCAGGTCGTGTCAGATTGAGCTGTCAATGACATTATAATATTGCAAAGCACCTTCAGCAACTAAGAAGACAAGATTTGAAAGGGAAAAACAAATGGACGAAATCCGTATCCGGTTTTCGACAACGTACATTTGCTGTTCTTTGACGAAATCAAGAGAAACGAAAGGAGCTAACAAGATAAATGCGCGTTTTATTTACTCTTAATTTTAGCAGTCAAACCAAAATAAGATACACAGAGAGGACTAAGCTCGTAATCAGGATCATGATCTCCACCAAATTTTCATAAATAGAAGAATGCAGCAACGATAGCATACAGTTTCGATAGACATAAAAGTAAAACTAGTTCAAGAAACAAAATCTCTCCGATCACATACTAAATCAAAAACAGACCGATCAGAAACCATAAACATTATGAAAGCAACAAGATCGCTTCCCTCCACAAACCGCGAGATCAAACGCGATTCATAAACCATCGCTACAACAAACACGGAAACAAACAAGAGAAAGAAAGAAAAGAACTCGAAACAAAGTAAAGAAAGCAGAAAAATACCTTATCAGAGTCCATTGCAGAATCACGGAGAATGTAGTCTGAAGAGGTTCAGAGGATCATTCCAAAGCCAAAGCCGTGGCCGCAGAAACTCCGGTAGCCGACAGTGAAATGCGAAGCCCTAGGAATCAGGAGGCAATACGAGAGTGAGAGAACACTGAGCCCTTGCCATTTCAATTTCTACATAGAATTTCTCGGTCTGTTCATCGTCTTTGAGAATAGAGAGAAAGAGAGAGAGAGAGAGAGAGAGAGTGGTAGACCCAGTGGATTAAGAGAGTGGCTAATGGTCCAGTCAGAACGCTTTATGGAATTGGTATCTTATGATCTTATCTACGTCCGAAGTCAGTGCCGGTGATTCTGTGCGATAGCCGACATGCTAACTAAGGTGAACCTGCACCCAATGGGACATATTCGACAAGGATCACATGATGTGGAACCCCAATGATTCAACTTTTTTATAGCAAAGTCGTTTTTTTTTTATTTATTTTTATTGTTAACATTAATTATGTCTATATTATCCGCAACAATGTTACCGGACCCAAATTTGAACTTAGCTCAATTGGTTAAGAGATTAAGTTAGAAGTGCAACAAAAAATAAAACAATAAAAATTCGAATAATGTCAATCTACGATTTTGGTTATAGTTTTTTTTTTTTTTTTTGTGGCAAATTTATTGAATTGCAATTAATCGAAAAGAACCTCACAATCCAAAGTCAAAGCACAAAGAAAACCAAAGAAAAAAGAGAAACAAAAACAAAAATACAAAGAAAATGCATACACAACTTCAAGAAAGGTGTCTCGAGGAGGAGAACCTACTCGAGTGCCCTCAATAGAAATCTCAAGTCACTACGAACAACAATAAAAACCTTAGACAACACAACCTAACTACTCGACTGTGAAGAACACAAGGTGGCTCCACGGACACAAAAACTATGCTCACGCCAAAAATGATATATAATAGTACATCATTGGACTCTCCAGATCTTATGCCTCAACCGATTACCCACGTACACTAAAGTGATATATCCAATTGAGCTATGTATATTCTAATGAGTGATCCCATCCTATGGGAGCAAGTGCCCCATGGGAGCCTAGACAGTTTGGTTGAAAGGGCGATCAGAAAAATAAATGGTCCCTAGTCTAAACTCCACTAGTGCACAGAACACACATACTAGGAATATCATAACACCAACTGCTGATACGATATCACATTCTGAAGAGCAAGCCAAGCAATTAAGAATGTCTGGGAATATTACCTCCAAACCAAAGGTTAGACCTAGCAACCACAAGGTGCCTAGACCATAAAGAATCATAAGCACTAGCAACCGAAAACTCTCTTGGGTGACCGGGAGTAAAGTCACGCGATCCTCCCTTCTAATCTCAACCACTATTGGTTGAACTTGCTTGAAGAATTCAACCATCTCTAGAGGTAGAAGGTTAGTTCAAATTCCCATCATTGTAAAGGAAATCACCAATTTTAGCATGAAGTGAGCTAGTCACATCCAATATAACCACAATATTAAACTACTGCATAATAGGACCTCTTCCAAACCCAAGGGTCAAACCAAACCGATCAATGGCGACCATCTCCAATAGAAGATCAATCGAACCAAGGGCCACAACATGCACCGAACACGAAGAGTAGCCCACCAATACCAAGACAAATATCTAAAGGAACTAACCACCCAATTAGTTTAGACTCTGTATTAAGATTGCATTTGAAAATCGTACATGCATTCAATTCTTACACGTGTTTAGACTTCTTTAAATGTTGGATTAATAAAATAGATGATCACAATTGATTCATGGATAATTTTCACAATAAATCTTAATTGATAGTCTAAATTGATTCACTTATGACAGTTTAGAGGCAATCATCTGGGGTTGACCTAGTAGTAAATAAAAGGGCATGACCTTGAGAAAGGACCAAGAAGTAATGGGTTCAATCCATAATAGTCACCTGCCTAGGATTTTATATTCTGCGAGTTTCCTTGACACCCGAATGTTATAGGATTAGGTGAGGTGGCCTGTGAGATTAGTCGAGGTGCATGTAAGTTGGCCTAGACACTCACACACATATATAAAATGAAAGATTAAAGGTTTAATCGACAAAATTATAAGGCTCACACATGTTATACGTACAAAAGTTCTTTTTTAAAATTGATACAATTCTTAAAGTTTAAGAATGATATTTTTTTTATTAAAATATATTATACATTATGCCTGAGTTAAAAGTTGAAACATAATTTAAACAAATTGCAAGAGTTTAATTCAGACTTGAAGCCCTTTAGTTAAAGTTGTCAAAGATTCACCAACGAGCAGCAACTTTAAAAGGCGTGCAAAGAATTTTTGTAGAAACGGCCGAAAGGCAAATTATGAAAAGGCTAGTCTAATTATTGCTTCTTGTCGTCCGAAAAACTATATGATACTCAGAAGTTGGATGTTACCAACATATTTGTATATTGATTGAATGGTTTGATTTGGGAAAAAGAAAAAACCATATGTCATCTTAATTAAAGTTATAGTCTTTATTCTAATTTATATGTTAAAATATCATTTTGATTCATATATGTTAGATATGTTGAGACTTATTTTATGTTATCTACTTTTATTTGAAAAACAAAAATTCGTGATCGATATTACTTTAAAATTAATTCAATATGATTGTTAATTTTATAAAAAAATATTTGGATGCCATCTCAGGCTGTACTCATCTTTTAATTTGTGTGTAGCCACCCACTAGTTTAATCATATTTTTCAAAGCGACGAACTTTTATTTTATTTTTTAAAAATTATTTTTGAATTTATGTTTTCTATTTGATTGGATGGATTTGCAGGAAGATGACTTAAATTGCAGTTGAACTTGGGTATTTCTCAGTTTTATATTTTGCATGGTTGTGCGAGGACGACATGTATACACTTTTAGAATATTGTAATTAAATTGTGGAAAATAAAGTTTTATATAATCTTATCCATAAAGGAGTTTACTAGTACATTTTGACTTTTTGAAGTTTGACCCATCGTAGCAATAATTATGTCACCCTTAATTTAAAATAGAGTTCTCGCATGATTATATAATTTAATATTGATTCGCAAATGTATATCGTATATATGTGTACATCATAATATATGTGTTTTCATAGAAATAAAAAATAAAATAAAATAAAATAAAAATACCAGTATTTGTACCGCATATGTCAAACTAATTTTAAGGGGCATTTTGCAAAAATAAATAAATAAATAAATAAAATAATAATATAGAAGATTTTTAAATATTGTAAAACTGTTGAAAATAATTATAAATATAGCAAAATTTCAGTGACAGAACATCTATCACTCTAGACATTTGCTATATTTGTAAATATTTCAACTATTTTATCATTTAAAACAATTTTATTAATAAAATAATGATAAATAAATAAATAAACTACGGGGCATTTCAATATATAATTAAAGAGCAGGGACCAATGAATCAAGGACTATAAAGCAAAATTAAATTTCATTACTTTGGCATTAATCCTCCAATTGGCAGAAATATTCTACAACACGTAGAAACCAAGAAGGAACAGAGAAGAACTAAATTTTAATCCTATATCCCTTTGGAAAAAGCATCTTTCTTATTTTGTAGCGTGTGTGTATATATATATATATATATATATATATATTTTGTTCTTACTATTTAATTATTAATTAACCTCTAATTAATTAAGATTAATTAATTCACCACCCTACAATTCTTTCTAATCTCAGTGGGGGTTCCACTCGGTGGACGGAGATTCCCCATCTTGATCATCGCATTTACAAAATCCGATTTAAAGACAGTAGGACTTTTACTGTAGGTCTGAACCAACGCATCTTGTGAACCGCCGTTGAAGAGTTGTTGGTCCGAATGAAACAGGCCACGCTTATTAGTTAGGTCTACGTAATATCTATTGTCAAAAATAGTATTGGTTGAGTCAAGAGGGGCCAAGTTCGAGTCTCCGCCGCTGAACGGACAGTTTTCTTGCCGCTGGGTGGCAAAGGTGGGATCGATGTTGGTTTCGTTGTAGATGCGAGTTCGAAAGAAACGACATTGGCCATTGCCTATGGTGTGAGCGCCCGAGAGGGCTGTCATGTCGCGGGCGTTGAGGCCTTGAGCGGCAAATAGTGAGATGAGTGTCGAGAGGTCAGAGGCTGGTCCCGGAAGGTTGCTGTTCGCTCCACTCTCGCTCGCTGTCCTTGAGTCCCTTCGACCAAGTGGTACAACCCAATTTGGCCCTCCGAGCTACAAATGTTAGAAAATTAAACAAACAAAAAAAATGGTTAATAATAAGTTTAAAATTACTTTAGAAAATAAGAATAACTCAAATGCATCAAGTATGTACAATAAATACAAAATCAAAGATCTGTTCCTCACCTCACTTATGGTTAAAAATAAGCTTACAAAAATATATTATTTAATCTTATTTTGTACCTAATGCATGGTAAAATAATCATGCAGGGAAAAAGTCCAACAAAAAATTAAATATCTCAAAAAATATGTATAAAACAAATAATAGGACGATTAATTGAATCATGTTATTTTCTGCTTTGAAAATGAAAATGAAAAAGCTATCAAGTTGTTTAAAATATTTTTACGACGTACTATAATATATTTAATAGAAAAATAGTTATAATCTTCTCATCCTACGTAAAACGATTTTACCTAAGATTATATATCGAAAAAATAACTAAAATTGAAAAAATAAAATCAAAATTACCAGAACGACCCCATCACGAGTGGCAAGAGCAAGAATATCAGCACAAGAAACGGTGGCATTGCAAGCAGCTTCAACTTGAGTTTTAATGTCATCAATTACTTCGAAACCTCTAGCTGAGTTTCTATTTGGAAATGCATTTTTTTCACCCGTAAATGTTGAAGTATCATCCAACAAGATAGAACCATCGCAACCCTGAATTTAAAAAGTGATTAGAAAACTAATTTTCATGTATTTCTTATTGAATTAAGCTATTTTTATGCAATCATGTTTGATAACTTTTATTTTTTTTTATTTATTTAAAATTAAGTTTAAAAACACTAATTCTACTCTACTCATGCATTTATTCTTTTGTTTTATTCACTTCCTACATATTTTGACAAAATTCAAACGGTTTTTTAAACAAAAGTGATACCGTAATAATATCCTCATCAAACAAGTTGCTTTCACCATTAAAAATCACTTAAAAAATATGAACTCGAAAAAAATTAGTTACAACATTGTAACTTCGTACTAAAAGTGTTCGAATTTCCACTTCTATATTAAAAAAATAAATAAAGAAAAAATAGGGTTTTTTTTTTCTTTTCTCGTACATTTACGAAGCAGTCGTGGAAGAACAAGCGAAGGATCGAAGCTCCCATACGCTTTTCTTTGTCAACAGCTTTGGTCATACCAGCACGAACAATTGATTGGAGTCTGGGACAGCTTTTTGAGTAGAAGCTGGATGAGAGCTGAGCATGGGCTGAGAAGGCTAAAAGGGAAAAAGCAACGAAAAGATGAGAAATAATAATGGACGCCATTAGAGAAGAAGAAGAAGAAGAAATATGAAGCTTAAGGATGTGAGGATTAGCTTTGCAGAGTTGATTTATTTATAGACCATAAATATTTAAATTATTAATATTATTATTTTTTGTTCTAGTTTTAAAAAATTAAAAAAAAAAAAAAAAAAAAAAGGAAAATTAGTTTAGAATGAGATGAAATGGTGTGCATGTGAGAGAGACGTGGGATTCTGAGGGTATAGAATTCAAAGTTTGCTGCTAATAAAACGCGGTTCTACCTTTTGTTTGGTTGCGAGGGGAAGAGGAGAATCTTTCAATCACGATTCACGGGGAAGTGAAAAAAATGAGTCTCCAGCCAAAGGGAACCAAGTTGGAGTGTTGACTTGTATATATATATATATATATATATATATATTTTTTTTTTTTTTTTTACGAAGACAAGGGTTTGGTAGAAGGAGTAGAGCCCCTCTTTGCCCAATCGTTTTATAAACCAAACTATATTTTTGTCAGCTCAAAAATACACGTTTTCGAATATACGAAAATGAAACAAAATATCTATAAATATACCAAGATTTTACTATTTATTTGTAATGGATCCCGATAGACTACTATTTGTATTTGTATTTATTTAACTGTATTATTTTGCTATTATTTATAAATATTTTCAATAGATTTTTATTTAAAATAATTTCTCATTAATTTAAGTATTTTTAAGCTTTATGATTGTGTAAAAATAGGTTAAATTACACATTAAATTCCTCAATTTTAAGTTTGAGTTGTTTTCGAATATAGCAACGTGAGCAAACTTATTTACGAATATAGCAAAATGTCATGATAGATAGCGATAAACACTGATAAACCACTATCATCTATCATTGTCTGTCACTAATAGGTAGTGACATTTTGCTGTATTTGAAAATATTTTCAGCACTTTTGTCATTTAAAACAATTACCTTTTAACTTTTATGTCTATTTTGTCTCCAAACTTTCAAAAAAATTAAAGTCTATAAATACTATTTCTATCTTTAAATTTTTTGGAATAATAAAAAATAGAAATATGGTTATATATATATATTTTTTAAATATATTTGCAATATTTAAAAAACCACGGCTAAATTTGTAAATTTAAGAATGCTTTTTTTATTTATTTTTGGTTATTGCCCCGTTTAGTGAAATTGAATAACAAGTTTCACCAACATTTTAAATTTGCATAATAATGTGGATGTTGATGGCATGTACTCATCTAAATAATCCACCAAATGCCACTATTTATAGGCATTTTGGCAATTAGAATATGACATTACTTAGACAAAGTGTATAACCATATGACACATTGATAACTTGGTATAGATAAGTCACTTGGCTTTTATAGGCTATTAAGCATGAACATCTACTTTTATTATGATATAATTTATAATAATAATTAATTTTTGTACGTACAACAAAATAAATGTATGAATTAAATATTAGATGGTTGGAAAAACGACAATAAAAGTTTATTAAAGTTTGGGTACCATCTTAATCTACCCTAATTTAGATTGTTAGGGTTGTTGAGTTATATGCTTTGAACTCATGGTTGGCAACTTTGTAAACAATTTATTTATTAATAAATTTGTTATTTTATTTTGTTTTCTTATAATTGCATGACATAAATCCAATAATAAAAATTCAAGGTTATTTAAATGAAACTTGAACAATATGCAATTGACATACAAATGAATTGTGTTCAATTAATAACTTGAAGAATTTATGGTATATGAATAAGGTTGGGTGCAAAATTTTCTTCAAAAACAATCTTCTTTTTCCCTTAAAATCCATGCTTAAAGATTGTTGTTTTTCTTTTCTATATTTTACTTTTCAAACAAAAACGATCACTTGCTTTCCTTGCGGGATTCGGTTCCTTCAAGGACATGTTTCGCCAAACAAGAGTTGGAGGAGTAGAGTTTAACTTCATTGTTTCTTATTTGACCAAAAAATATTAACTTTATGATTCATTAACTCGCTCTATATTAGCTATGTGGTATTGGCATGCGGCTCTATCCCTAAGGGTTAGAGACTCAAAGGTTTAATCTCCACCCGATAGTTGTTGTACTAAGAAAAGAAAACCTCTTTATATTGTGGTCTCAAGGACAAAACAACCACTTTTTTAACCCCATTATACTAAAAAATCCTTAAAAAAGAAAAAAGAAAAAAAAAAAAAAAGACAGAGAAACCAATCCAGATAATTTAGAAACACTAGCAATTGACCATGAAAGCTTATGCTAATTTACAAAAACGAATCTTAAAATACTAAAATTAATTAGCTAGATATATTTATTATCATCATCATCATAATGTATTGATGAATTAAAATTAAAACTTAAAAAGTTAACCGCTATTTTGGTACGGAAAATAGAATTAGCTAGAAAGATGATGCAATCCTCTAAATAGCCATTTTTTAGTATTTAAAAATTGTAAGAGTGAACCAATTTAACAAATATTGAAAAAGAGAATAAATTATTTTAAATGATAAAACTGTTAAAAATATTTATAAACATAGTAAAATATCATAGTCTATCAGTGATAGATACTAATAGATATTTATCCGTGTCTATTAATGTCTATCAATGTCTATTATCGTCTATCAATGTTTGATTTAATTTTTCAAGTGCTTAATTTTCAAGTCATTTTAAATTTAAAAAAAAAATTAAATGTTTGACAATTACTTTTGAAACACCTTTAAAATATGTTTCAAACAACTTTTATAAAAAAATTTAAATAAAAATAACTTTTTAATTTTTTTTTCTTTTCTCTACTCAATTCAAACCTACCCATAATTTTACAGTCTTGTTATCACATGCCTTTATTAACCTTTTCTTAGGATGCTAAAGTTTTTGACCGTGATATTTGAAATTAAAATGTTTTTTTTAGATATTAGAAAGGCAAATAATCCAAGTTTTTTTTTTTAATTTAAAAATTTGTTTTAAATTAAAGGCAAATACCCTATTTTTTCTTTTCCTTGAAAAAAACCCAAAATTCACTTTGGGTCAAATAGTAGAAAAATTAATTTTATTTATTAAAAATATTATGTATCACATACATCAAATAAACACACACGATACCAAAAAGAACATAGTCCAATTACTGTGAAGTATATACTGCAACTTCAAAGTTAGAGATATGATTTTCTACTCACGATGGTGAGAAAAACAATAATATTAAATGCACACAAAATATTTTACATATTAAAATCTTTGGTGCAACTTTATATAATTTGCTAGTTTGCCCTCTATTTTATGTTTATTGACTTTTTAGAATGTAGTGATCAATTTGGCGTCTTTATATAATTTTTGTATTAAATTTCTGCCAACACATCGACATTTTTATCTATATTTATGTTTTTATAAACTTAATATCATCATGAGAGATAAATCAAAATTTCTAATATATCGTAAAAAAAAACATAAAACTAAGTAATAAATTTTTGTAAGTTAAATATGAGATAATTAGTAAACATATTAACTTGTTTAACAAATGTAGAAGATTTATTAATAGAAAAATTATTTTAAGTAACAAAACTGCTGAAAATATTTACAAATAATATCAAAATGTCACAGTCTACCTGCTATAAACTGCGATAGACTATTATTTGTGTCTATCATATTAACCTGCATATTGGTCTATCGCAGTCTATCGTAGATATATAGTAAAAATATATTATATTTATAAATATTTTATTTCATTTCCTACATTCGAAACAACCTTATTTAATATATTTTGTTGTTTTTATAATTTTTGACAAATATTCATCAAACATCAACATTTCCATTTTCACCCATGTCTACATTTTAAGCTTTCATCTTTATATAATATACAACCAGTTGTTTTTTCATTTTTCTTCCCTTTTTCAAATTTTAATTTAAGAAAACTTTTTTCAAATATACCAATATTTTATCGACATTTGCTCAAAATCGTATCGCAAAAGAATATTCATAAATGTCGATCCACATTTACATATTTAGAAATTAAAATTAAAATATTTTATTAGAGATTATAGACTGATTAACACAAAAAAATAAATTCTTTGGAGAGAGAAGGCTAGATTTTAATTGGGTTAGTTTCTTGTGTTGACTCGTTTCATGCATAAAAGAAAAAACAAATTAAGCATCAAAGAAAGGGGCATTTAGAAATATGTAGGGGCAAATGAATAGTTCTCACATCCAAGATGAGACGATTTTGGATTATTGTTATTATTATGTTGACCAATTGCCTTATTCCAAAAGTTTTCTGCAATTGAGGTTAAATTATAGTATTTTAAGTTTGTGTCTATTTATATTAAATGATAGTGATAGATGATAAATGTTTATTAATGTCTATCGTTGTCTGACAGACAGTAACACTTTACTGTATTTATAAATAAATTCACTCATTTGCTATATTTGACAACAATCCAAAAAACAAATTTATATTAGAACTGTGAGAATTTAGTGGTAGCTCATGGATATGATAATCATATTTTTTTTTTTTTTTTTTTTTTT
>QLSR01000647.1:249747-303245 GCA_031780015.1 Citrullus colocynthis
TTTTTTTTTTTTTTTTTTTTGTTAGTAGTAAAGGAAAGATTGAATCTCCGACTTTAGAAATTTAAATTTATTTCAACATATTTTAAGTTAGTTGAGTTATGCTCATATTATAAAAATTAGATTAATTATGTTTTTGAATATACATAACACAGTTTACGTCATATACGCGTTTATTCATGTTCTCAATCCATACTCATCCTTATTACTTAATTAATTTTAATAGAAATACAAAAATCTCTAATCATTGAATAAGTTTGTCAAACTCATAAATTTAAGAAAACTTATAAGAGTTGTAAGATTGCAACATTTTATATATATATATATACACTATCTAATAATTTGACAAAAGCTACAAATTGAACATTTTCAAATGAATTGAAATCTTTATGGTAACCACGTGACAAGTTATCTAAGTAAAACTCCAAAATTAATTAAGATCCATACTAAAAAAAAATTACTTAAGATCCCACTCAATTCACATCAAAATGAAAAGTAGAAACACGTGAAAAGAATAATGGTAATACAATTTATTTATTTATTTATTATTTTTTTAATGATAGTAATAAAATTTAATTTATAAAAAAAGAAATTATCTTAAATAGCAAATTTGCTGAAAATATTTATAACTAATAGCAAAATATACCGTCTATTTGCGATAGACCACGATAGGTGACATAATCCCGATCTATCATAAATAGACAGTGAAATTTTACTATATTTGTAAATATTTTGATTCCTTTTATTATATTTGATAAGAGCCTATTAAAAATGCTACCTAAAAAGTCGAAACAAAATAATTTTAATTAAACTTTAGTTCAATTTCACCCCTATTCATATGGTAATATTTTAAGACATTTAACCAATATTTTATATGTGTGTATACATATACTTCACTCAATGCACATCAACATCCACATCATTTTACCCACATCTTAAAATGATTTATATTAATAGTCAATTGAAATGTTAATATTAAATTGGATACATTACAAAAACTAACATATAGTATGATGGCAGTTGAAGTTATTCTCTTAAATTTTCAATTGAAAAAATTAGGCCCCCAAATTTCCACAAATATTAAAAGTGGACTCTCAAACTTACAATAGTTTTAGAAATTGACCAAAATGATAAAAAATGAATCGTCAACTTTATACCATTGTTACAAGTTCTACAATTAAATAAGTTTAAAGGTTTAATTTTAACACTTACATGCATTTAAGAGTATAATTACAACTACCACCATATTTGTAATCTCTTCGGACAAGTTTCTCTTCCTTAATTATTAAGGTTTGTTCTTCTAAAATAACTATATTGACGTTCTTCTAAAAGAACCATATTGACTTTCTTCAATTATTATAACACTTTTTTTTTTTTTTTTTTTGAGGGAGTACCATTCAATTTCAACTGCATTAAAAAGTACAATTCAATTAGGAATACATATATATACACATGAAAGCAAAGAAAACTTAATTTTAATATCATCACGTATAAGAGTTGTTTTCAAATATAAGAAAATGAATTAAAATATCTACAAATATATCAAAATTTTACTGTCTATTTGCGATTGATCATGATAGACAACTATTTGTGTCTATCTGTTTCATGATAGACTCAGATTGAAGTCTATCTCAGTTTATCGTAAATAGACAGTGATATTTTGCTATTATTTGTAAATATTTTCAATTGTTTTATTTTTTTAAAATAATTTTCCTATATATAATAACCATATTTTGTGGATTGATATTTTTTATCCTTAATATCTTGAAAATGCTCTTTTGAAGTGTTATAAAACTTCTCAAGTGGTTTTTTTCCTTAAAAAAAAAAGGCAAAATTATTTTTATTCTTAATGATGGTTGCAAAAATATTATGAAATAATTTTAAAATGCAATTAATCTCCCCCTCCCCCAGAAAAAAAAATAGATTGATAAAATATAACAATTAAGATTTCATCTTATTTATTATTATTATTTTTTAAAAATGTGCTCATTTTATTGGATGAATTAATTTGAAACAAAAACGGTGAAAAATATTTTTCATGATAAAGCAAAATGTCATTGTCTACTCGTGATAGACATTGTATCATACAATCAGTAATAAACATTGATAGATGTATATCAGTGTTTAATATTGTCTATCATTAATAGACAATGGCATTTTATTATATTTGAAAATAAATTGACTCATTTTACTATATTTTGAAATACTCCCATCCAACATCTAAATTACTTGGTCATTGTCTACTCGTGATAGACATTGTATCATACAATCAGTAATAAACATTGATAGATGTATATCAGTGTTTAATATTGTCTATCATTAATAGACAATGACATTTTATTATATTTGAAAATAAATTGACTCATTTTACTATATTTTGAAATACTCCCATCCAACATCTAAATTACTTGATCGATCAATCAAATTACTTTCTCAAATAATTTTCGGGTGCTTCATTGTGATTTCAATCTTCTATGTGGCTAACTTGAAATGTTATTTATTTTTTAAAAATAATAATAAAACTTCGTCATTATAATTATTTTTTTTTAGAAAAGCTTGACCATGAACATTTTCTAAAAAAATATATGCTCAAGTCATACAAAATATTTGAATCACATATTGAATTTATGCATCTTGATCATATTGTGAGTCTAAGTCATGAATACAATTTGTTAATAATCTCACGCAAACTACCAACTTAGGCTCTAAAACCTCACATTAAGCAAAACCAATTTTGAATTGAAAAAAAAGCCACACACCAATTTTTACAGACTAAACAAGGACAAAAAATTAATTATTTATAGAATTCCAAACATTTAGGAGTTGTTTGAGAGCTTATAATGTAATGGATTTAGATTGTAATGTAATTCAAAATCCATGTTTGGGTTTAGCGTTTTGAGCTCGAATTGTAATATTAACTCATTCTGTTCGTGCAGTTTTTAACTAAATCCTCTTTCCCATCGTTACACGTTTCACAATCTCATTTCTGTTCCACCCTCGATAACTCATGCATTCCAACACTTCTCTACTTCCCAGTAATTTTAATTACATTTCCGCCAGCTCCCGAACAGTCCCTTAGACTTTATAAATCATGTTATATGTTCAAATTTATTAATTTTTTAAAATTCAAATATATATGGCACATGCCTGATCAAGAATATTGATAACTTTCTTTACATATTAAAAACTTAAATCTTCATTTATGCATTTGAAACCTTATGTTTTTTAAAATGTATCGTGTCAAATCTTCAAAAGTAAAATCTTTTGTCAAAGTAGGCACAGTTCAACTGACATATGAATATATTAACGACCAAAAGGTCTATGGTTAGATTCCTCGTTCCCCGGTTGTAAAACAAAAATTGTATAACAAGTCAAAGACTTTAAACATTATTAAATAATTAACATTGAGAATTTTTATGTATAGAAAAATCACATAAAAGTGGACCAAGAATGCTACCCAAATGAACGAAAAAGTCATAAATTTAAGCAAGTCTTATTCAAAACAAAATATATCCAATATAGAGTGAGCTGTAATGTGTCTTATTCTTCTAGGAATGAACTAAAAATAACTAATCAAGTCTGCTTCCATTTTGTTGATGTAAACTGGAAAATGACAATATATATAATTTAGCTTATAATTCAGTTTGACCTAACCCATGTCCTTAAATTAAAGTCGGAGGGAAAATGATAGTTGCCCCTCCATTTGTTTTACGTTGAATTACAAGTATCTCTAAATCTTCTTTCAAGGTTGAGTTTTATATATATATATATATATAATTCATCAATATATCGCGATAGACTTCTATCGCTCAAGTAATAGGAAGTCTATCCCAAAATGAAATTTTTCTATATTTATAAATATTTTGGATCATTTTGCTATTTTTGAAAACAACTCTATATTTAAATTAAGACACCATTTGTAAATTATTTGGTAACTATTTTATTTTTTATTTTAAAAAATTAAGTCTATTTTTCTCTCAATTTTTTATCATGATTTTCATTTTCTTAACTAAAAGAGTTGAATTCTAAATTTCAAAGACTATAAACTAAAAGCAAATTCGTTACCAAACATGTCTTTATCAAAACAATAAATTTTTAATTTTGTGTCTAATACATTAATCTCACCTATAAATTTTGTTATATTTACAAATTTTTAAAAATAACGTTAAATACTTAATTATTAATTTTAAAAATGCTATTCAATGCAATTGTTTTGATTTTATATATTGTTTCGAAGCCAAAGTAAAAATGGAAGATTAGATCGGATCAATAAAATAAAATAATTGAAGATTAGAATTCCAGATTGGATGAAACGTGACACTTTCTTCCAATTTTCAACCAAGTGGATAATTTATTTTTATTTTATTTTTTGATTTCGTCCTTAGACTTTTGTCATTTGATGCAAGCTGGAATCTTCACCTTGAACATAATATAAAAAGAGGAAGAAAATTTTCCAATTTGGATTCAACCAAATGGTTAAGTAAATATGTAGATTCATGTCAAAATGATGGTACAAACGTACCGTTAGAACTATGTTCGTGTTAGCTAATTTAATTAAATATGTAAATATCTATAAAACCACTCCACACGCGTAACACATGAGAATTAGTTTTTTAAATGTAAAAATTAACATAATGATAGAGAAAATGCTAGAGTAAATAATTAGTACTAGTGGTTTTTAGATTTTAATTACTTGTCTTCTATTTTTCTCTCAGCTCGTTTAGAAAATAAAAAAATTTATTTATTTATGTAACGTTGAATTAATTTTTAATGAACTATAGTTATAAATTACTAAAATATATTATTTGTTCTTGAATATAAGGGACATGGAAGCTTGACCTATTCAAAAAAACGTATTTGTATTGAATATTTCAAACGACACTACAACAATACACTGCAATACATTGAAAGGAATGATATTGAAATATTGAGAGATCCATTATTATTTTTTTAAATATCAACGAAATATTAAGGACATATGGACATCGTATGTATTTTTTTAAAATAAAACATAAAATAATAGAGAAATTAAAATAAAACAATAAAACTGAAAATACAAGAATTAACGTGAAAAAACTCCAAATCTGAGAAAAAACCACGGACCCAAAATTTCTACTATCTCTCTGATCCCAATTACAAAACCACCCTCCCAAAACTTTTTACTGCTCAAATATAAAAGGAGATTTAACTAGAGTTACACGTCTAAGCTTAAAGTGTTTCTAACATAGACGACTTGAAACTAAGAACATAAGCTTCTTTTATACTGGTAGGAGTCTATCACTTTTTTAATTTTTTTAACGTGGGACAAACTACACTTCTAATATTTTGTCAAAAATTTAACATTTTTTTTCTTAACAAATAAACCTTTGTACTTCTGTTGACAACTCTCTATATTAAAAGAGTTGACATAAAATTTTTTGACTATTGAACATACGCTGACTTCTATTTTAAAAAATGTCATTTTTATAATTCTTTAAAAAAGAACTGTCTAAAGTTTTGAACCAGTAAAAATTTCAATAAAGAATATCATTGATAGGGAATGTAATATTATCCCTAAACATTTATAATTTATTTAAATTGGGAAATTTTCTTATTTACTACTTTTCCTAGGATTTCTAGACATATTTTTGGTAAGAATTTGATATTTTAAAAGTTTGGGCTCCACTTCTGATTTTATTTTTAGTTTTTTACTTTTTAAAATTCATATGTTTTTTCTTTCAATTTCTACTTTTATATATATTGGTTAAAGAAACACTTGAATTCTTAATTAAAAAGTTTATTAGTTATGCCTTGCAACCGAAAACCGGTTCCATTGGAAAATGGTCAGATTCATTAAACTGCCTACCTTCGACCTTTTTACGGGCCGGATACAGCTGACCTTGTCTTCGTGGAGACGTGGACCACCCAATATAGCCGGTGACCAAATCAATATAATTTTTTTAATTGATTAGGTTTCAAATTTAGTAAATTATCACAAAATTATTTGTTTAGAGATTATTCAGGAAGACTTTATTAAAAATAATAAAGATTAGTTTTTGAAGTTTTATCAAATCATAAAGACTAATTTTTAATTTTCGAAATCATACCAGTTAAAATTTATTTATTTATTTTTTAAATTATAGGAACCAAATTTTTTAGTTGACTTTTTTTTTTTTTAATTTGTTGTTTTTAGATCTATTTAAATAAAATTGAGAAAATATTAATTTACATTTTGTAGACTTTGAGGTTGACTCACTTATGAAAGTTTGTTTTTTTCCAGAAAACTATAAGTTTCACACGATGTTTATCTAAAACAAAATGTGAGGGAGAATTTAACATAGTATTTGGTTTATATATATATATCACACATTTTTGTTTACATATGGCAATAAACTAATGTTTTTTAAATCATTATTTTAGTGAGAAACTTTCGAGTATTACGGTAGTGTAGAAAATTTTTCATACTATCTACTTCCATTTATTGCTTACTATAGATGTAGCATTTAAGATTCACGTGAGATCTACAAAATAAATGAATAAATCATTTAATGACTTGTCAAATAACGAAGGAGATTAGTATAAAATAGGGTAATACTAGATTTTCTTTTCCTGTTGATTTGGGTATGGAATAAAAGCGTGCATATATATATATATAGAAAAGATTTTTTCTCCCTTGCAGATTAGAGACATTTTGGAAAGTTTAACTAAGCTATGTGGATTAAATTAAAATTTTCATAAGGATTAGAAAAATTCATATGAATCAAATTATTTGAACCATAGTTTGTGATTAAATTTGAAGAGATGAGTTATTAGAAGTTAGATTTTTTTAAAAAGTAATTATTAGAAATTAGAATTTATAGTTAATATGAGCATAACTCAATACATAATTTTGACTAACATACTATTTAAAAAAAATCTAGAATTTATATCTATTTGATTTTATAGGTTATGAATTTATGAGAGTAAATCGAGTAGTATAGAGTTGTGCTATTTGGAATATGGAGCTAGAGTAATCTAACGGTTAATCGTTTCAATAGTCTGATTTAAGATCACTATGCATTAAAGTAATATCAAATCATCGTTATCTCTTAAACTATTCAATTTCATAAAATTTAATTAGCATAAAGTTTAAGATACAATTTACTTTTCCAACTAAATGAAATTTAATTTGTAAATGAAATGGTGTTTTGAAATAATGAATTTGTGGTGTGATAGAGTCAGTGTATGTCAAATACAATAATTTACGATAAGATATAACAACAAGATCATTTGAATTTTTATCGAATTTTGAAAAAACTATTATTATTGTTAAATTTTTTAGAAAATATCTGATCCATTAATATTATGAATAATAAGGTCAGATCATATGAGTGAATAGAAAATCGAAAACATAGATAATAATCCCAGCTGAAATACTTGGAATAATTTGGATTAACTAGCACATAGGTCTTATATCTTTACATCAAAGAGTCGAAAAGTCTTGGCCTCGAACAACCTTCAAAGGTACCTATACCTAAAATGGGCCAAACATTTTTTAAACCAAAGAATACCAGCAAAAGATATATAAAATTTTGAGATAATAAATAACATTTTTAGGCACAAAGTAACATTCATACCTACCTATCACACTCAATCATAATTTCCAAAATAGAATTGGCAATTGATTTGAAAAGAAAATTTTCATCAAATCAATTAAAAAAAAAAAAAAAAAAATTTTTTTTTTTTTTTTAATTATAAAAAAAAAAAAAAAAATTTTTTTTTTTTTTTTAATTATAAAAAAAAAAAAAAAAATTTTTTTTTTTTTTTTAATTATAAAAAAAAAAAAAAAAATTTTTTTTTTTTTTTTAATTATAAAAAAAAAAAAAAAAATTTTTTTTTTTTTTTTAATTATAAAAAAAAAAAAAAAAATTTTTTTTTTTTTTTTTATAATTAAAAAAAAAAAAAAAAAAAAAAGAAACAAATACAAATGCTTGTCGAATCACCATCTGATATTCTGCGACCTATTGTTTATTCTCAAAACAAAATTAAAATAATGAGGTGATGTTTTTTTTTCTCATCCCTCCTACAAACAAAGCAAGATAAAATGAAAATTAATTTCTTGTTGGATTATAAAACTCCCATGCCGGACGCTAATATTTGAACAAAACCCTACACGACAAAAGGAATTGTTAAATAAAATGTGTCAGTACACTAAAATTTAGGTGGATTTGGAATACAGTTTTTCGATAATAATAATATTTAATTTAAAAAATAAGTTATTTAAAATTTAATATAAGTACTTCACAATTATTTAAAATGAATTTTTAAAGTCTTTAGTATCCTTATTTTAAACGGTTCTTATAAAAATATTTAAATAAAAATAAATTTTTGAAAAATATTTATTTTTTAAGTTAATCAAACGACCTTATGTCATTGAGATTCACTCCTTTTATTTTTGGTTTTTTAGCCTTAATTAGATATATAATTGAGATAGAACTCTTTTTCTTTTGTTTTTTTTCCCTACTGTATGGGTGGTGAGAAGCAAACTAAACCTATTCTTATTTTTGAAAAATGTCCTTGTATGAAAGTAACCTATTGTGAATGGTTGAGTCTAATTCTTTGGAGTTGATTAATTTGCTGAATTTCAAAAGAGTTTGATCTTATGGAAGTAGCTTTTTTTAGTGTTATTCAAGATGTTGCTCTCACCCAAGATGGTGGAGCTCTAGGGTGCATGGACATGCTTGTTAATCAACTAACCAAAGGTGCGTTTGGTTTAACCTTTTAGAACGTTTCTCACATTTTAAAAATAACAAGAAACGAAAATGGTAAATTTTTTTTAAAAAATTAGAAACGAAAACTAGAATAAAAAAATATGAACGTTATCAAACAAGTCATAAATAGCCATATTTAATCTTTAGTATTGTAAAGTACTTTTTAAATTTAGTTGGTATTGTTAAAAAGTTTTAATTTAGTCTCTTGTATTTAAACAAAAGTCAACTAAACGAGATAATACAGGTTTCTAATTCCCCCAACAAATCTATAAGACATTAATAGAAATTTCTAATTTAGTTTTCTTAAAACCTCTTGCCAATCTCTATTAAACCATTATAGTTTTTATATTTTTAATAAATCTTAAATTTAGTTTTTAAAATTAATTTTGATTAAAATTAGTTAAATAATAACAATATTTTACATGAAAAAAGACACCAATTTAATATATTTTTACAACTTATAAAAAGAAAATGCTAATAGAAAATAATAATAGAACGAATATAAAAGTCAAAATAAACATAATTCAACCGGCATAATTTTTGTACTATAAATTTGAATTTAGAGGTTCGATCCTCCTACTCTTACATATCTTAGAAAAAAAAAAACATAAAATATAGTTGCAGAAATTATTAAATACTAAAATATATTATTTAGTCAAAGAAAGAATAAATTAAAAAGAAAAAAAAATGTTTACGTAATGAATCTAAGATTTGAAAAATTTGCATAGCAACGTCAGAGTCAAAACTGAAACGGTTACGTGTTGGGGGCGGCTTGTTGATGGTCGCACGATCTTCCGGGTGTGCACGAGATATGATGCGGATGCAATGCACCTGATTTCAAGCAAACCAAGGGACGCACCAAGTTTGCTATTTGCTTGGGGGAACCGGCGGCCAAGGGAATGTCCTCATCCTCAAGAACTTTTGACCAATTTCATTCTAACAAAACCCTTCTTTGGAGGGAACCATTCGGAAGGTTTAGGAAGCTTAAATTTTCAAAATTTGTTTGTAAGAACAGAACTAATAAGACTCAAATAATTTTTAGGTTAAAATATTATTTTTATTTTCATACTTTGAAATTGGTTCAATTTTAGTCTATAAATTTTCAATTTTCTAATTTTAGTTTTCATACTTTAAATAAATCTTAAATTTAGTTTTTCAAAGTTTATTTTTACAAAAATTAATTTAATAATAATAATAATTTTCATGTAACAAAATAAAATATGAAAATGTGTTTTCGAAATTTATTGTAAAATTACTATAAATGACAATAAGCTTTTTTTAAAAATTGACTGTACATACTAGTATTGGGGACTAAATTTAAGATTTATTAAAAGTTCATAGACTAAAATTGGACAATTGAAAATACAGAGACCAAAATTAAACAAATTTCAAACTATATAGACCAAAATTATACTTCAACCAAATTTTTATCTAGCTAGATTGGAGATTGATTAACTCTCTCATCTTAAACATGGTTGAACAATTACATGTGTTAAATAAAATTGTACAAGAACTTCATCATTTCAAAAACGAAAAGTTGTTTTAAAAAATAGATTATCAATTCATACATGATTTGCAATAATGTCCATCAATGATCGTTAAAAGGGTGAAACAGAACACATGCAATTGCATCAAATATATGGTCTAAGAAAAGGCAACCTTCCTCTTCTTCGTAAGAGAGTAAATTAACCATTAAAACCAACATAGTCGACTTACTTAGCCACCAACAAATAATAACAATAATAATAAGCTTTTACATTTAAGTCATGAGGATCAGGTAGCCTACAAATACAATCTAAACACAGCCTCCCCCATTTTGAAAACGTTAATTACATAACAAAAACTGCTGGGTAATCAATTGCATATCCAATGACTTTGGATTTCCAACGAAACACCGACGCAATCGGTAACAGCCTTCAGCTAAGACAATTAACAGTTAGCATATGAATATGAATATGAATTTATTACAACAGCTCAAACCGGTCTAAAACTATGTTAGATTACAGGAGGCAATCGTTGAGAGACAACCTTTTCTTTCATTCAGTCTCCTGAACTAGCATTGTCGTGCGCTGCAGGTGACTTGGTAGCGCTGGAACTAGAACTGCTACCGATCTTTGAAGTCCGGTAATTTCTCACAAGCGGAACCAGTGACTGGACAACATCGGCCATCAGCGGCCTGTAATCCGCCTCCGGTTGAACGCACATTGCTGCAATTGCTGCCACTTGAACAACATCTTTCATGGAGTACTGACCCTCCAATGCAGGGTCCATTATGTGCATCACTCTCTCCCTATCAGTCAGCCTCGGCAAAGCCTGTCTCACCAATCGTCCGAATGTAACGAGAAATAAGTATTGAAGTTAAGAAATTAGAAACCAAAATTTCAAGTCATCGCGGTTAGTTTGAGAATTTTGATCAAATATCTAATTCCTCTTTGGTCATAAGCATAGATTCATCACACAAATTTTCAAAAATCGAAATGGTGAAGAAACTCACCCAAGAAACAAGGGAAGCTTCCCCAGGAGTTCTCTTCATATCAACTGGAACTCTGCCAGTGAGCAGCTCCAAGAGGACAACCCCATAACTATAGACATCTGACTTTGTTGTTAAATGCCCTGTTAGCGCATACCTGCAAGAAAAAGTGACCTCGTACTTCAAAAAAAGCTGAAATACGAAACAAGCATCAAACGATTTTGTGATAAGTTCTTACTCAGGGGCAACATATCCTTGTGTCCCTAAAACTCGAGTGGAGACGTGACCCCCGGCTTTGTCTGAGCCGATCTTTGCCAATCCAAAATCAGAAACCTTAGCATGAAGGTTTTTGTCCAGCAGGACATTGCTGCTCTTGAAATCCCTATGAATTACCGGGGGACATACGTGTTCATGTAAATACTCCAAACCTTTGGCAGCTTCGAGGGCAACTCTCAGTCGTGTTTCCCAGTCCAACTTAACGCTGATTGAATTTGAACCTGAACTTAAAATTCCACACATGATAATAAGAATAGAAAAAACTTGTGCTACATTATCGAGTAATGCTTGAAACTCCAAGGTCAATGTGCCTCAACTCTAGAAAGAGAAAACTCTTTCCCTTTCTGTTGAAGGCGTGTGGAAAAGACAACGAACAGATAGGTCCAGTTAAATTGAGCTTATGCTGTTAAAAGAATCAGTTGGTCGAAAAAATCTACTACTTACTGCTAATAGGGTATAGATGTTCTTGCAGACCGCCATTTGCCATGAACTCGTATACGAGTAATTTATGATTGTTATCTGAGCAATACCCAAGCAATGCCAACAAATATGGTGAATGAAGGCGACTTAACAATTCCACCTATTCACAAGGTTATATCAACTAATCAATAATCAACTTCTAAAGCCCAAATAACAAGGCCTAAATGTCTTGTTAAATGTACCAAAAGCACGTGACAATCAGGGTGGAAAGAATTTTTATTTACTGGTCTTTCTCAAAAAACAGAAAAAGATAGCATACAACAAAATTACAAATGGTCCAATCATCACAATTTAGAAGGAACTCAGTAATATGTTAGTGTCCAGAATAAGTTAGTCCATGAGTCCATTTCTTCTAAACAAAAAGAGCCAAAGCATACAAAATGAGTCCATAGGAATTACCTCCACTTTAAATTCGTCCTCTCCCTGCTTCCCTGCTTGATCCATAAGCTTAACCGCAACCTTTCTCCCATCGTTCAGGACTCCCCGATATACATGCCCAAAGCTACCATGCCCAACCACATTTGACTTGCTAAAACCACCTGTTGCGGAGTGTAGCTGCTTGAAGGTGAACAATTGGAGACCTTTCTCAGTGGAAAATTCTTTACCATTTTCAAAACTACCTCCATCTTCAAGATCAGCCCCTGCAAGAATTGAGAATACCAGCACATATCAACTAATACCTCATCAATTTTCTGATATATGCAGAAAAATTAAAGTTTAAAAGCTAAAACCAAGTTCAACTAGGAAAAAATCATTTGAAGCATAGAAGAAAAGGCTCAGGCTCAGGCTAATGTTAGGTATCCAAACAAAAGAAACACAAATAATAATTATATTGCAATATCAAAAGAAATTACATTATCTGATTGCCTATCGAGAGGGATATATCTCTCCTACAATCCACCCACTATGAATTGACTTACCAAAATATAACCTCCCCCTATTTATAACAAAGATCCTCTAGCTAATTAGCATTAATGTTCTTACTAATATACTACTATTATTCCCCCCCCTATTAGAACCCTTACAGTTAACTGAAATCCAATTAGTGGGCGAAATAGTAATGGTACTAGTGATTCCAATCACTATAAAGTATATCTGAGGCTTAATATAGCATAACAGTACATCTCAGTAACTTATGATTTATTTATTTATTTGGTGGGTGAGGGCTGAGGGACAAGGCAACTAAACGATGGCGTTTTGAAGTATTTCAGAGTATGGTTGGGATGACATGTCATTTGAGAGATTTATCTATCACGATTTCTTAATCCAGCCCAAAAAAATTATTACAAAATAAGACAATTATATACTTCAGCCAATTTCCCCTTACATACTTTCAAAATTTTGAATTTCCATTAACTACATCACAACCATCCTTATTCCTTGCAATTAATGAATGGCGTCAAAGAAAATACAGAATTGAGGTATTAATTATACAATAATAAGTGAGAAGCAGAAGCTCCAATGGAGTGGACCACATGACATAATGTCCTCCTTAGTCAATAGCCATTACTGTTGTGCCGACAAGTTTTTGTTCATATCAAAGAGGCAACAATTTACGAAACAGAAAAGAGAAATGATCCTTTTATACAATTTCAAGGCGATCTCTAAAACAGTAAAGACATATAGGAAGAGAAAAAGGGAAACGGTATGAGGCGTACTTTTGCGGATCTTGAGGCGCTTGGAGACCTTATTGCTGATATAGCAGTAATAGCTGAAAGCGACGAGCAAAGAAACGAGAGCGAGAGAAGCAAGTACAACGATTACCAGAAGAAGGAGTTGCTGTTTTCTTCGGTAGTCGTCTTCAAGTTCCATTTTCTCAGATCCAAACAGCAAACCCTAAGAATTCTTGAATTAGGAATTTGGTGGGGGCGGAGGAGGAGGAGGAGCAGTGACGGAGTTTTGGAGGTTTTCGAAGTATAGAGTGTTCAGTGTTGGGAGTGTACTGACACTCACTCACTCACTCTCTCTCTCTCTGTTTCCGTGCCTTTTGTTTTATGGCGCGGAGAATGGAAACTATTTTCACGTTTTTGCATTCAGCTCCCTCATTTTCCTTCATATTACTCCCAAGGCGCTAACCCCTTTTTTTCTTTTTCTTTTTTTTTTTTTTTTAAAGCACATTTTCTTGGGTTTAAGTATACATATATAGGCTAAAAGATAGCTTCGATCTTTAAACTTTCACAAAATGTAGTAATTTAGTCTGTCAACTTTGGTTTGTAATGATTTAGTTTCTGTACTTTTGATTTTGATAGGAAATAAAATATCATCTTAGTCCCCACACTTTGGAGTTTTATTATGATGTAGACTTTGTATTTTGTAAAAATACTGAATCTCTAATTAGTTTATTGGTTTATTTATGCAATAAATTTCATTAAATTTTAAAACTAATTTGTACTACAATGACTAAATCGTTATAAATCTTTAAAGCAGAGGCACACATGCGTAGACATGGAATTTTGGAAACATATTTATATGTTGTATTTTAAGATTTATAGAAAGTACATAAACTAAAATTGAATAAACTCCAAAGTACGGGAACTAAAATGATATTTTATTTATTTTAGGAATAGTTGCAAATATAGCAATCAGATCCGAAGTATTAACAGGTATAGTATAATGCAAAATAATTTTTAAATATAGCAAAATTTAGTTCGATTTTAGTTTATATAATTTGAATAAATCTTCAGTTTAGCCATTACTATTAGTTTATTGTTAATTTTTTTATAAATATATTATTAGCATTTTTACTATAAAATTTTAGAAATGTATTCAAATGTATTTTCTTGTATAAAAATTATTTTTATTATTTTATTATTATTATTTTTTTTTTACAAGAATAGACTTTTGAGAGACTAAATTTAAGATTTATTAAAAATAAATTGACTAAAATTGAGCAAATTCCAAAGTACATGCCCAAATTGGTTTTTTTTTTTTTCTTAAACTTCCATTTGTAATTATTCATTTACAAAAGTGAGTTAAAAAAAGGGATAGTTGCAAATATAGTATTCAAAGTATTAGTATATATAACAACCTCCTAAAAGAATTGCAAATATAGCCAAGTCTATCAACAATAAACTTCTATCACGGATAAACCATCACCACCGATATGGTCTATCGCCGATAGACTTTGCTATATTTGCAATTTTTTAAAAATGTTACTATACACTTGGTTATTATCCCTAAACTGCTACTCATTACAATTACCCTTAAAAAAAGTTTTAACCCATCAATTTTGAAGGGAATGACTTAGTGTTTATATTTTTAAATTTGTAACAATTTAGTCTCTAGATGTTAATTAGTAAAAATATATTATTTCTTCTGAATTTGTAAAAATTTAGTTTTCATTGAAAAGCATATTGTTTAGGTTTCATTGAGTTTTATATATATATATATATATAGACTAATGGGCTGTTTAAGAGGCTAGAATGTAATCAAGATTACTAGAAATCAAAGGAGTGTTAGAATGAGTCATCGAGGGTGAAACGAAAATGAGATTTTGGAAAACGATGGGAAAGGGAGTTTGGTTAAAAACGGTTGGAACAGAATAAGTTTATTATTACAAAATGGACCCAAAACGCTCAATCCAACATGAATTTTGAATTACATTATAATCCAAACTTATTCTATTACAAGCTCCAAACTGCCCCTAAATGAATTAATTGGAGACCAACTTTTCTATAAAATGAAACGATAATCTCTAAAATAAAAATTGACACATCATTTTGATAAAACTTTCACATAAGAGACTAAATGGTTGGTTATTGGAAAGTATCTAAGCTAATTCTTATCCATTAAAGTTTAATGAATAAATTGTTATACATTTAAAAGCATGAAGACTAAATGGTTACATACTAATAGTTAGGGACTAAATCATTAGTTCAATGAAAGCAGGGGTATACATGGGTAGGCTTGGGGCATTTTTTGGACCAACCCAGGTTGGTTGGGTTGGCTACCCGAATAACCCGAATAGGGTACCCAGCCCAACCCTTAAAATTTGGGTTGAGTTGTCGGGTTGTGTTTTTTTTTTTTTTCTTTTCTTTCTTTTCTATATATATATATATATATATTTTTTTTGGTAAAACACATTAGCATATCCATGAAACACTAATTGGCATATATATAAAATAGTTTCTAACCCTGACTTAAACTTAATATCTATATACATATATATACATATATATATTAATATTAGAAATTCGGGTTGGGTGGGGTCAACTCAAATATTTCAAAATTGCAACCCGAGACTCAACCCAATCCAAAAAATACAAAAAAAGGTTAACCCAATCCAAACCAAATTTTAAACTAACCCAATCCTTATTATTTGGGTTAGGTAGTTTAGGTTGTTCGGGTTGTCGGTTCATTTGAACACCTCTATATAAAAGTACAACAGGTATTTATTTACTTATTTATTTATTTTGGTAAGTTTTTTTACTTTTAACCAAATAGTCAGCAAATTATGACATTTCCCGCCTAAGATGTTACAATTTCTTAAAAGAGATTAATAATAGTCAGCAACCGGTATATATTTACTTGTATCACTCATGTTTTAGAGATTATAAATCTACGTCTGGCTTTTTTGTAATTTCACCTCTTTTTTAAACTATACGTATCTAAATTAGTTTAGACATTCTAAGACTCGTCTTTGTTTTCGTCATGGGTCAAGCCATCAATTCTTAGAGAGAGACAAAACTTTACATTCTAATTTTTTTTATATAGACAATCTTTCAACTCTAAAAACATAAAGAGGGCAATTAAGAGGAAAACTACAAAATCTTAAATATTTTATGTAATACTTTTCTAATTTATGACCAATTAAAAAGTGTACTTTCCTTTGCGACAAGATACTGGCATTCCAAAGGAAAAGCTACTTTTACAATAATGGTTAAGAAGTGACCTTTTAACTAAAGAAAGAGATTTCATTCAAAAAAAAAAAAAAAAAAAAAAACCAAATCGCAAATATCACATGTAAAAGATACAACTATTGTAATTATTTTTGTGAGTAAATATGCAATACAATTATTATAAATAGGAAAAAAGAAAGCCTCAAAATTCCAAAGGGATCAAACGTAGGCCGAGTCTCCAAGCAATAAATCAAACATATCATCAGGAGTGAGGAAGGTTGTTCCACCAACAATCAGTTCTATATCTGGTCTTCCACTATCAGATAATGCCTCCTGAGCTTCACGAACCTGATTCAAAGTTATAAACATCATGTTTGTTTAAGATCATCCAATCCAATATTATAAATTATCTGACTTGAAATCCAACCATAAAACGGATGGGTACTTGATGTGTGTGCGAGTGAGACTAGGGGAGAGCACGTGTTTGCATGTTCGAGAGATGTTCGGATAAGGGATGAGAAAATTATTCGACGCGGTTGCGCTTCCTCATTGTAGTTAGGATCAAACTATAATTTTTGGTTAAATTAGAAGTTTAATATCTGTACTTTCAAGTTTGTGTGTGTATGGTATAGAGTAGGGTCCTTAAACTCAGAATTTTGTGTCCAATAGGTTTCTGAATTTTCAATTTGGTGTCTAATAAGTCCTTGAACTATACATTATTTAAAACTCATAATGTACTAGACAGAAAATGACACGAAATTTAAATTATATCTAAAAAGTTTATTAATTTTCAAACAATTTGAATACGTTAGGACCTATTAAACATATAATTGAAAGTCCAAAGACCTATTAAATATCTTTAAAGTTTGGAGACCTATAAGACACATAACTAGACACTTTTAAAAGTTTTGAAATTTCTACTCAAATAATTTCTCAAAAGAGAGAGAGATGTTACCTCAAGACCATTAATTCCCCCAATAACAAAAACCAGAATGACGTTTTGATCAGCAAGGCTGGGTTTTGCCTGAAAAACAAACAAATTCAACATTTATTCCATCTGAATAAGAAAGATTATAGCTTTAATAATTCAGCGAACAAAAACTCACTTGTCCAAGACCAAATCTTCCGAACCCACTTTTGAAAAGTCTCCCCATCGTGGAGGAATGGTATTCCAAATGAGGCAAATCATGCTTGTTTAAGATCCTAGCCAGAAGCTTATAAAGGACTCCTTTATTTGCATACTGATCACCATTGAGGATATTTTCTGAGTTCAATGTCTCCTTCAACAGTAAATTTCTCTTCTTGGTACCGGACAACTTGTGAAGCGTCTTGAACAGACTATCCACCCGATCGCGCAACTCTAACTTCAGCTGCATATCATCATATACTTCCTCATTAGTAGTGTTAATATCAGCATCTTCATCACCCCAGCTCTCCCACTGATCATCAAAGTCATCATCTTTTATTTCGCTCAATCCCATCTCTTTTGTTCCCTTCGATTTGATCCTATCTCGGTTCATTTGAAGCTCTTCTATTAAACCATGGAGAAACTTTAATTTTCCATCCACTGGGTTTTCTAAAATTGCATCAGTAATAGCTTCTTTCATGAAATGCTCCTCTTGCCAAGAGAACGGACCATCAGACCCAGATGTCGGGAAATTTTCTCCAGCCAACATATAACCAGTAACTGTAAGAAGCAAAGCATCTTGAAATGAAAGAACACCCTTGGAAGATTCCGATTTAACCACCAAGACACTTTTGTTTATAAGATCAACAATTTGTGCAGCCAGACCCTGGCTGGTATCTTCAGCACTTGCACGCAATATGTTTTCGGCACTAAGAAAGGCATCCCATCGAGTGCTGTTTAATTCCTCGATTGCAACTGTTGCGGCAGCTGCTAGCTGAAGAACTCCTTTATTTCTCAACAAACAAGTCTGGCTTTTAGCCAGTGCCTTAATCATAGATTCCAATTCCAATTTGGTAGGAAATCCAGGACGAATTTTCCCATTCACAACAACACTTTCCTTGCGCATAGTTTCTTGTAGCCACTTCTTTATCAGCACGGTTCCATCTTTTGTTTTCCTATCTAGTATCGCTTCCATGTATGGAGTTCCTCGAAAATTCTCGGATGAGACAAAACAGCCACTAAGTAGTTCAGGGACAAAAATTGGTGATTGTAGATTTTGATCTCTGTTGCTTTCACCACTCTTATCAAAATTTTGGGAAGTTGAGTTTCCAGAATTCCAACCAGATAGAAAAACTTCAATCCTTTCACCAAGCCGAAATTTATCAGTTTTACCTCCATCTTCAGTAAGAAGATCTGCAAATGGTATCCGAACATCAAGAGGTGCTCGTCTACACATACGTGGACCATGTTTGAGGGAAGTTTCTGGACCTTTGACATGGGTAACAGGTGCAGTTCTTTTTCTGCGGGGCAATGACAAAAACATGCGGTCTACAAGTGAGTCTCCATGACAACAAGGAGTAAGAAGATCAAGAGTGCGGTCAACTAGCAGGAGACCAGCTGATTTCTTGCGTCGGCCTACGTCATAAAGGCTAGACATATCCGTCAAAATCTTTCCAACGGTTTTTGACAGATCACCAATGGAAAATATTTCCATCTTCAAGTCCATCTACATTATTCAGAAAGAAGAATCATGGCCAATATTATAAGGAAAAAAATGAACTTATCATCCATGTCTATATAATAATTAGCCAAAATTTTATTGCCATCTAGTATAGGTTTGTTGAATTTCTATTATAGATTAATCAAATTTTACTTCTTTTTCCAAAATAGCATCCAAACTCATTGAATCTTCGAATCTAAAACAATGGTTTTACTCTATTAATTCAAAGACCAAAAACAACTATGATGGTAAGGAACCAATACGCTACATATTCTAAATGAAATAGAGATTAGATGGCCTACAATCAATGGCTTTTTTCCTGACAAGTGACGAAGTTCCAGTTGAAGTCATACTATGTGTTTTTTAGAAATATAATATATATAAGAGAATAAACATATATATGTGAAGGCATCTAGTTTTAAATTTCAGAAGTTTACACACAAATAGTAAGCACAGATTCAGCTGGATGTAATGAGGGCCATTAACAAGGTTCTTTCTTCAGCTTCAACAGTAACTTACAGTTACACATTTCAGCCTTTTAATATGGTCCGGGAAAGATGGAGAGAACATACTTTTGTGGAAGCTCAGGATATAACAACCAAGACGATGAACAAGTGTAGGGAACATTTTCACTCGACCATGTGCAGAGTCATTACCTTCACAGCAAAATGGTAAAGAAAATGTGCAGTAAGAGTTGCCCCAGGAGGAATATCATCACCATCAGGAGGCATCCCAGTATATAGTGGAGGCAAACCAGGACTAAGGGAATCCACACTTTCTAATGATAAGCATGCTTCAGCAATTAGTCCCTCTGAAGGCAAGACAAAAACTCTTGGTGAAAATGGACACAAAATCATTGGGAAGTGATGCACAGAAACAACGAGCTTTTGCCCTACATCTTCTCGGTGACTCGTCAGAATGTCTTCATATGAATCTCTTCCACTTGAACTAGCTTCTAGATGAGTGATGTCCTCTTCACTTGAAGTGAGTCGCGACCATCCTTCATCTTCTGAGGATATATATTTTTCCATGTTTCTGTCCTCCGAAGGCACAGCTTTTTTTTCACCTTTCTTAACAAGTTCCTCATAATCTTGCACAAGTAAAGATTCATACTCATGGAATGCATCTGGTCCCAAAGGTGAATCGGGGTATGCAGAGTGAGCAATCTGCAAAGTATTTCATTGCATTGAACAACAGCTATTAATCAAATTCACTTATTCGGATCCGATTGTACATTTAAAGTTTTCATAGTTATAACATCCTAGTTCTAACTCACATTCAAAGCAAATATAAGTTTGCCGTAAGGGAAATGAATCACAATAAGGAGTTTAAAAGAAGCACCTCTGAGATAGATGTAAATATGGTACAATGGCGAACACCTTGATGTGCAGTCAGGCAGCGTAAAATATAACGATGTGCATCACTCAGGAGACGGGATGTAATCACCACAAGTTTCTTTGCAGAAGCTGGGTTCCAATCAATCACCTAAAAGAGGTTCCCAAGTTCAAGATTTATGATAAAACCACATTGGGATTTAAGAATATTATGTAATCAAATAGAAAACCTATTGAATCATGGATAGTTTATTTGCATCAGCCACTAAGTTCCTGTTCAACAAATTATTAAACTAAAATGTTTTATGTCTACCTTTTCATGGGTGAGAAAAAAAAAAAAATGAAAAGAAACCATCAATGAAAACAAGATGAGCAATATTTAACCTTTTGTAAAACCTCAAGAACAACTATCTTACAGCATCAAGAGAAGTCATATTTTCCAAGCTACAGACAACTTGGACACCATGGTCAAGTAATAGCGGGAATCCCCCAAGAATTTGGAAACTCTCCACACACCCAGCATCAAGATACAGTATGGAACCTTCAAGGTGATCTGATATCTGTCAAAACAATGGGATAACACTACATAAACACGACTTGATAATCAATACATAAAGATAAATATAAAACTCTTGCATTGTGTAGAATGAAAATACAGGTTTCCAAAACAAACACTCGGCCAGAAGTAGGGGGAGCTGAAACACATTCAATGACTCAAAAATTACTAAAAATGAACAGTTTGTAGAAGTTAGAAATTAAAGAGAAGATACCCACAGTTTTTATTATATTTAGATTTACCTGGCTAATGGAATCAAGGCATGACCTTGTGACATCAAGCAAAGCCATGCGTCAGGCTATAAATCTTCAGCAGAAGATGCAAAACCACAGGAACAAAATTCAGCCAAATAGATATTTAGCTTACAGCCATGCGGACAGAACAGAAGTCGATGAGCTGCCCACCAATTTCAATACATCGAAGGTTGATTTTCTACCAAATAAAATCCTGCACATCAAAATCAGAGAAAGAATGAGCTCAAAATTTTAGTTCAACTACAACTAAATTTCAGTATGCTATTGAAAGAACGCAAATTATTTTATTCAAATCTTCGGTATTGTAGATGGCGTTCTCCAAACATTGGGAAGGTAAAATTTAGAATAATACGCAGGTAAAAAAGAAGCACATTCAACAATTATTCCGAACTCTCCATTGGAATTGAGTTAAAATTGAGTTCTACAAACCTTAGAAAGAGAAATGGAAATTTCAGCAGATTGATCCAAAAACTTCAATTATTATTGTTGTTTGTTCGTTGCATACACTCTATAACAAGGAAAGGAGCAAAATCTTTCTCAATTGTAATAAAATTACACGCCGGAAGAAACAATTCTAGGGTTTGAAAAAGGGACAATTACCGGCGATTCAGCTTCCGATCAGAGACGGAAGGATCAGAAACCCAGCTGAAGCTTCGGTGGTTCGAGCTTCGAAGTTGGGACTGGACCTGGACCGGGATCCGTACCTCTCTATACGGTACTTGGGCACTCGCGGGTAATCGGTCGTATTTCCCCTTCTATTTTATTTCAAGGGAAAATCTATGTAATATATCACCTTCACTTCACATAATTTTATTATTTTTCTTTTTCACGAAATTAATATAAATGTCTTTCAAAAAAGAATACGAGCATAATTTTACATTTGTAGAAATTCATTTTTTTCAATTCGAACATAATTACTTATTTAATAATTTTGTAAAATCTTACCCGTAACTTAACTTCTTTAACATTCTCTTTTAGTTCTAGAAAGATGCCTTTCCAACTTTTGTTTTTCTCCTTATAGTGAAGATTTGGTTGGTGATGTGGTTGTTTCGGTTTGTTTGCTTATTTGTGTAAAAACAATACTTACAAATATAGCAAAAGAAACTAAAATATTATAAATATAGTAAAATTTTACTATCTATCTACAATAGATCGTAGATAAATTGTTTAGTTGTAAATATTTTCAGCAGTTTTGCCATTTAAAATATTTTTCCTTAAAAATTGATTTGATTATTGATTATTGTATGTCATAGTAATTTTTCTAAGTAGGAGTTGTTATCTTTAATAATTGATTTACATGCTGAGTAACAATTAACGTAACAAAATGTTAGAGATCATTTCTCTTTTATAGTTTAAATGTATTACATTATCATGATTATTAGGCTAAATTACCAAAAAAAAAAAAAAAAAACTATTAAACTATCATTTTGTTTAAAGAAATGACTCAATTTTTTCAAACATTATCTTTGACATTTCACAAGCATTTCAAAATTACAGTAGAAACTTATTAAAAAATTAGGACCAAAATTAATATATATATCAACGGAGTGGTGATGACCTAAAATAGAAAATAGAACTCAGAACACTGTTACAATGTTCAAAACAGAAAATAGGACTCATAACATTACTACAATGTTCAGCATCGTTATCGTCCTCATCACAAATCTCAAATTTCATTCAAAATTCAAATGTATTTATACTTCAAATGTAATATTGAAACATTTGTGTAAGTTGAAGGTTTAAAAAACAGGTGACAAAGTACGAATGTATTTTTGCACCACATTTTCGGACTCCATACCTATGACTTGTGTCTCTAAATAATCAAGTCTACATTTTTTTTGTTCAAGTTACAGCATACTAGAAATTCAAACACACAACTTTAGAGAGAGATATATAGTCTAGATATGTTCCCCAATAATTGACTGCTGACTTTTGGAAATCTCATTAAGAAAAGGAAAGTTTATGAATGTACATTTCTAAAAATGAAAACAAAATCCATCGTTTTACACAATTAAAATCTCACAAGTGTTGTCTGACTTTTGTGTTCTCACCTTCACAAAAAAAAATAAAAATAAAAATAAAAATAAAAAATAAAAAAAAAAACAGTGAAAAAATATTGCTTTAGGATTTCCCTTGGGTGCAGCTATATATCTTCCGATGAGTGCAACATTTAAAGGAACTAAATTCAAAACACAGAATAATATGCAAATAATGTGGAATAACAAGACCGAGAATGGGGAAGAAGAAAGATTACAACTGAGAAAGAGAAAGCCTGAATCTTGAACGGTTCTATTCCAATTAGTCGTGACACCAAGGGATGTGGAAATACATGGAAAATCATGCAGTGTATAATCCAAAAACGACGACTTGAGAATATAAAAGTGTTCGTTACAAGTCGAGGTAGATACAAGGGACAAACAGACTAAATTAATTCACACTTCATACTCAGATCACCAAAGTCATTTATCTCAAGCCAAGCCAAAGCTCTTAAAGCCAAATTCACCACTTTCATTACCAGAGGCCTCCTACTTTTTTCCACGAAGCTTAGTTCCAAGAGCTCTCTCAAGCTTGGTGATTATTTGCTGATTTGGGATGGCTTTCCCAGATTCATACTCCTGAATGATTTGTGGCTTCTCATTGATCAACTAATTAAAAAAACAAAACAAAAGTTTGTCAAGTCATTGTTAGCGAAAGCTCGAAGAAGAATATGGCCAGCAGCTTCCCTGCCCCAAGTTAAAAACATTTAAAAGAAAGATACATACTTGAGCAAGCTGAGACTGGGTGAGTTTCTTTTCGGTACGGGCCTGCATAATTGCCTTCTTCAGCTCAGTTGGTACCCGATCATCTAAGGTGTCAACATAAACGAGAAATTAGGAGTAACTAGAAGTATTGTCAAACTTGGCTCTTATTATTGATACCTTTACATGGCAAAAGGTAAAAAGATTAATATTATTATTATTCTTTTCTTCTTGTAAGAAAATGATTTGATTCATATGATGAGATGAAAAAAAAAGAGAGCAGGAAAAAGTAATTCCAAGCTCATGAAAAGTACACAAAGCCTTTCAATCAGCCAAAAGATTAGATGAGCTATAATATATAAAAAGAGAATGAAAATGCTTCCTAATTCTACTGCTCCCTACCCGTATCTTCCTTACCCCCCATATGTTTTATCGGATTGTTGAAGCTTCTAAACATATTTATATATCAATATTGTAACATTAAATATTGAGACAGATATATCTAATGGAGGGAGGCTTCCTTCATAAGTGTTACCATTTGATAGATTGATATGTTACCAACATTAATGCCAAGTAACTACAAAGTTAACAAACAATTGTTTCTCCTCACAGACAGTGTTAAAAAGGCTACAAGGACTAGATCATAGTTTCCAAAACTATTTTCTATTTTTGACAAAAAGCAATTTCCAAGTTCTCTAAAGACTTGTTTTCCTGTTTCGTATAGATAAGCATACACAAAACATCCAATTATTCATAAATTCCTTCTGTGACTATGATTCATTTATCAGCCAATGCTAAAGGAACGAGTATGATCAGAAAATACCATCATGAACTTCACACTTAAAATATAAGAAATAATAGAGCCAGCCCCAGAGGATCAAAGTATATTACATTCTAATCAACAGAAGATGCTTCATACTTCCAAATTTCAAGGTACATAATTAGCAAATATCCATGTCAGAAAACTAGAGTCTACCAAGACACCTTGAAAAGTGAAAAGTAACACAACATAATTAACTATTGCCGTTTGTGACGGAACCCAAAAGAACTATAATAGTATTGAATAAAAGGTAAACGACACAGACTTCTTTTCTTCTTCCTTGTACCTTTCCTTTTGTCCATAAACATTGAGCTATTATACTGATTGTGTTCTTAATTGGCTATTAGTTAGTTAGCTAGCCACATTAGTTGATTGTTAATTTGTTCGCTAACCAAATGGTTGTTAGACAATTAGGCTTGGACTCACTAGTAGAAATACTGGTGTTACATTATACTATGGATTATTATTGAATAAAAGGATAGTTTCTTTTTGGTCATAAATCAGTAAAGCAGAGAAATAACCTCCAAGGCTCCAAGTTTTTGAGGTACTTCAAAGTTAGAACCTCCCTAATTTAGTATTCCCATCAAAGCCTAGACATCCTAAACCAATGCCTTTCCTATTCTAAAATTACTCCTAAATTCTATCCTAATAGTGTTCCTAACTACTCGTAATTCACATAATGCTCTGTACTTCCTAACACACCAACATACTTACATAATGAACTCAATAAAAAGTAATGAGAACAAAAAAAAAAATATGAACACCAGCAAGAAATAATATTGACAGGTAAGGACCAAAGAATAAACCCCGAGTTTCGAAGTCAATCATCATTTGCCAATTAGAAACGGCCTATATTTATTTCTACAAAGGAGCGGGATCTAATGTACTCACGAGCAAGATTTTCTGTCTCATCATCCAACTTCCTGGTATTCAAACTGGTACTGCTGGAAGCAGCTTTGTTTGTTCCAGCATTAGCTACAGAAAAAGGGGGAAAAGATCAGAAGACATTAAAAGAGAAAAAGGAATAAGCTGAATACAAACTGTATTCGATCTTCCATGACTTTTGAAGATAATAATGTCGGTCACAAATCCAATCATCTGAAATAAGTAAATCGATTTTCCTTGTTTTTCTGTTCTTTTTGGAACAATATGTAAAATGATTTAGACTGGAATGTTCCTAATATTACCTTCAATAAGAAGCTTACACATGATCCAAGATAAATGGAGAGGAAGGAAGGTTGGGAATTAGCGCATCCAAGAATCAAATTAATTGGTTAATTAAATTCATGAGCAACACATAGATATAAACAGGAAGAATTAAATAGCCCAAAAATGAAAACAATTAAAATTACCCACACAACTCAATACAATCATTATTCAAACAAAGAAGACATCATCAAATTTCAACAACCAAACCAACATTTTACGAGTTCATCATCTATCAATTCGAGCAAATATCTGAATAGGATAAACAAATGCCCATTTGGATTCGTACTAAACATGAAAGAAAAAGAAAAATATTGCAGGATTAACGTTGTTGATACCGTAATTATATGAGGAAGAAAACAGAAGCGAGAGATGGAAATAGGAACAAACATTTCTTTAAGGTTTCGATCTCAGCACCGGACCGACGGGCGGCGTTAACGGCTTTCTCGTCCTTCTTGGCGGCGGCGTTGGGAGCCTTCTTCCTGATGACAACCGGTTCCCAATCCTGTGAAATGGGTCCAATTCCAGCCATTTCCCTCTCCTCTTCTTGTTCTTGCAATGCAAAAAATCTTCTGCTATCGGGAACGATTTGCCGCGGTGGATTAGGGTTCGTTCGAAGATATGTTGGAAAACTATATAGAAATGAAAAATCCCACACGCGTGGCTGCCGGTAATAATATCTATAGAGAGTTCTAGATATTTTCCCCCAACAATCATTCGTTGCAACCTACCCTAATCTCATGTTTTCCTCTCCTTTAAAAAATTAAAAAAAAATAAATAAATAAATAAAAATACTACGGTACACTTTTATCGAAAATTAGTTTCCTTTTCACTCTCATTTTCAAAAGTCTAAAATATAGAAAATACGTTAAAATACCAAAAATATAGAAAATAGATTAAAATATTATTTTGATACTCATACTTTAAAGTTCGTTCAAATTTAATTTAGTTACTTTCAATTTTTTAATTTTAGCCACTGTACTTTTAATAATTTTTGAACTTTCCTACAATAATTGTGAACATAGTTTCAAAAGTTATAGTAAAAATGCTAATATATGACAAAAAAAAAATCAACAATAAATTTACTATTAGACTAAATTTAAGAGTTAATGAAAACACATAAACTATAATTATTTATCCTAGAAAATACAAACATGCACGTAAGGATACAAAATAAACGAGTAAAATAGGACTGATATGCACACAAAATAAACAAACAAAAGAAGATGAAGATAGGATGAAGAACGTATCTCGAGATGATTACGAGGAACATAAACAAGATAAATTAGTGAGATGGTACCCAATTTTACACCATAAGAAAGCATTTAAAAAAAACATAGGTTTCATACAATGGTATAGGGAAGATCTTTGAAAATATGATTTTTTTTTTTTTTTTTTTTTTTTTTTTTTCGTCCAAAAGAGTCGAGAAAAAAGCATGTGTGAGGGCGAGCCAGAGGACCATCTTAGTACCAAGAGACTCTGTGTTAGTGATTTGATTGCAACCAAGAAGGGAATAAATGCATTATGAACATTATTTATCGTAACTAATTTGTTGCGTTAATGGTTCCAAGACTAAGCTCCATGTGTATCTATCCCCTCTCTCTTCCTAACATTTAACCGAATATTTTCACATTTTTTTAATACCTGAAAAGAGTAACACATTTGAAAATTTGGATCAATTAAGTAATTCAAATTAATAAAATAGTACACTTTTGTTGATAAATAACTCATGATCTTCCTTATTGATAACATTTTGATCTTTTTTTTCTTTTTCAATTTTTTTTCTTTTTCAATTAAACTTATATATAAATATAGGTTGTCTTCAAATATAGAAAAAATGAACCAAAATATTTATAAATATAAAACAATTTCACAGTCAAGTGATAGGCTGTAATAGACTACTATACGTGTCTATTTATGTTATGATAGTCTATCAATAATAGACTGTGATATTTTGCTATTATTTATAAATATTTTTAACATTTTTGTCATTTAAAATAATTTTCTTATAAATATTTCTCACATATATTTTTTTCATCTACGTAAATATTTACGAATATTTTCGAAATCTAAGTCAAGTTTTAAGAAGTAATAGAAAAAAAAATTGTAGTGAAAAAAATAAAAAATTTGTTTTTATCTCTTCAATTTAAACAAACTCAAATGTCTTTCTATATGAAATTTATTATAAGAAATTATTAAAAGAAAAAAAATCGAAAACCAAAATCAAATGGGTGTGAAACACACTTTTAACTTATTTGTTTGGACCACAAAACCTAAATGATAGAGGAGTTAAAAAAAAAGGTTGATTGAATCATAAATGAAAGTTTTGTGGATAGGGTTGATTTATAAGTTCAACTAAAATAACTTAAATCAACTCGAACTAACCTATACACAAACACACACTTTTGAGTTCATCATTTTTTATTGATACTATATTAGATATATATAGAGTTTCATCACAAAACTAATTGACAAAGAGTGGAGTAGTTCATCTATTTTATTAAGAATGTGAGTTCCCTAATTTTTCCAATATGGGATTCTCAACATCATTCTTTTTATTATTATTAGATTAGATTACAAATTCAAGGACTAAGACTTTCAAGCACGTATATAGAAGTACTTATACTTTAAAGATATTTCGTAAGTTTTTGAAATTTCAATTTTAAGTCTACCAAACCCTTTTTAGAAATGCAAAATAATTCCCAAAGCTTCTTATTTTTTACAAGTTCATAGGTCTTTGACATACTTAAATTTTTTTTTTTTTAATTTTGTTGTTCTATTAGACTTATCATTAAACTTTATGTGTAATAAAACTCTAAATTTTCAAGTAGATCCATGTTTTATTATAAAATGAAATGTTTGAACGGGTTAATAACTAAGACACAAAATTAAAAATTTATTAAAAACAATATTGAATGTTTGAAGACCAACATATTAGACACTTTTAAAAATCTAGTAACCTATTAATACAAATTTAAAAGTTCAATTTTTTTTTCAAAAATATACAAGTTCAAATATAAAAGAGACACAAATAAATAGTTAAAAACCCATTTGATAACATTTTTTTAAAAATCAATCTTATAAACACTACTTACTCATTGATTTATTTATTTTTTTATTATTTTTGTTTTTTAAAAAGATTGATCAAACAATTTAAATATTTAATTAAGAAAGATGAAACTAATGGTAAAGAAATAAATAGTAAGAAAAGACGTGCAAATTTTCAAAAAATAGAAAATAAAAATGGTTATCAAATCCAAACTACACAATTTATTGTTACATTTCCTTCGTCCTTTCTCTTTTCTTCCGATCACCAATATTTCTTAATATTTCATCTGCCAAATTCCACGTTGGGACCTCTCAATTATTACATCATTTCAACGTTGGAATTAGAAATGTAACCTTCAAAACTTCCCATATATCAAACCAACCATAATGAGAAAAATTATCTGATCAGAAGAATTAACAATTGGCTTTCCCCCAACAAATATATGAAGATGAGAATTTTGTATTTACTTGTCTTCTATAAGTACACCAGCACATTCAAATAATTCCGAATGTAAAAACGTTAAATTACTAATTGATCCAAAAATTTAATTTGATAGTTGAAGATAAATTTAATATAGAAAAAATATCTTTTTGGTCCCTATGTTTTCAGCAATAGATGTGTTTAATCCCTAAGTTTTCAAAATATACCTTTTTGGTCCCTATATTTTGAAAAATAGGTTTAAAAGGTTCTTGTGGTTAGTTTTAACGTCAATTAATTAACAAAATAATTTTTATTATATTTAAAGCTGACTGAGAAATTTAAAAGGTAAAAATAATAATAATAATAAAAGCACCTCTCTCTCTCTTCTCCCATCTACCACTGCTCGTTTGTGAACATGAAATATGCGGAAGACTCAACAAGTGGAAATCAATATTAAATTGGAATAAATAACATTGGTCTTTGACTCACTTGTTTTGTTACCATGTTAAATCACTAGTTGAGCCAAATGTTTAAACTAGTGGGTAAAGACAAATAAATATCAATTTTGTACCTCTAAACTTTGAGGTTTGTATCAATTTGAACCTTAAACTAATAATTGTATTAATTTAAACTCTGAACTTTAGGAGTCAGTATCAATTTAAACCTCAAACTAATAATTGTACCAATCTAATCCCTAAACTTTCACAAGTGTATTAATATAAACCTTGAATTTTCATAAAAATATGAATTTAAACCCTAAACTTTCATAAATGCATCCAAATTAATAAAACATAGTGGAAGGTTTAAATTCATGCAATTATAAAAGTTCAAGGTTTAAATCGATACACTTATAACAGTTTAAAGTTTAAATTGATATAATTATTAGTTTTAGATTAAAATTGATAAACTTCCAAAGTTTAGAGTTTAGATTAACACAATTATTAATTTGAGGTTTAAATTGATATAATTCTCAAAATTTCGGGTATAAATTAATATTTGTCCAATTTAATATTATAACATCTAACAATATATATTCAATGTACAAGTGTGTGTGTACGGAGTCTTCATATGAATATAACTAAATTGCTTTCTATTTAATAGAAACAGCTTCATGTAATGAATGGTGTTTAGAGGTCTAAGTTTAACTAGTTATGTAATAAAATATATATATATATATATATATATATATATATGGTCACGTGCCAAATTTTTCTTTTGAAAAAAATTGAAATATTATTCATGGAATATAAGTGAAATTTAGTGTGTATCTCATTACCGCCCTTTCAGAATTGAGATATTGCAAAGCAAAATGGCCTTTGGGAGTAGTTGATGCCGACACTTCGATCTGTCGTCCATCCCAATTTGCCAAGCCAATGGATAAATAATATGTGTCGTTTTACCAGAATATGCAATCTTTCTATTCTGTTCTACCACCTCCAAAATCCCAAATCCACACCAATTCTGTACCAATCCATATACAGTTAGGGTCCCAAACAATTCCAAGAACCTAATCCTAATAGAATCCCACGCTCCTCAGGATAAGGTTGCCAAAGTTTCTTCCAAGTCCCAACTACCACCATTCTAACTCCAACCAGTGTTTTCAAGCCATTGAATGAATCCCATTTTTCTATTATTTTTTCTTCCCCATTCATTGGGCTACACGTGTCACAATATGATTTATTTTATTGTTAAAAGCAGTGTGGATAAGTATGATGAACTGTACAGCAAAATATGATATAAAGGAAGTTAAAATACCATTTTCATCTCTACGTTCCGAAATTTTTAATTTTCTAATTTTACAAATATAGCAAAATTTCAATGTGAATAGACTGTGTATTTTGCTTATAAGTTGTTAATATTTTTAGCAATTTTTTCATTTAAGATAATTTCTCTTCAATAGTCTTAAATTTGGTACTCCTAATTTATTGTAGATTTTTTAGAGAATTTTTTGTTAGATTTTAGCAACTTGGAAATTATTATTATTACTTAATCAATATTGGTAAAAATTAACTACTAAATTTAAGCTTATCAAGAGTATAATGACTTTTGATAATTAAAAGTACATGAACTAAAATTGAACAGACTTCAAAGTACAGAAATTAAAATAGTATTTTAATAAAAAAAAAAAAAAATTACCTTGTAATAATCTGGCACGTTCGTTCATGGCAAAGGGGAGCGCCATCAATCAGCCGGCGGTCAAATCTCCAACTGTAGGGAGTGAGGGCGGAGCATTTTACCACTTCAAGTAGAAAAAGAAAATACAAGCATTATACCATTTATCATTAGTCATTACATTTAAGGGGTAACGCACACTCTATATTCCATTCTAGAAATGGCACAAAATCGTGTGGTGATGAATATGTTAACTCCATTATATTCAAATTTAATCATCATTAAATTTTCATGATCTTCATAAAAATAATTCCCTTGATAATGACATCAATTAGACCACTACTCGAGTTGAGTTGTGTAAATATTACAAAGTTGGGTACACTAAGCAAGATGGGGACGAGCTGTGAGCCAATGACCTCCTTGCGTATCACATCCGTTACATCAGTCGCGCACAACCCCTGTGAATGTGTGTATATAATTTTGACCTATCCTATCTCACTAAACATTGACAAAAAGGAGACCAAACAAAGGCCTAGTTTCCACTTTCCAGACTAATCTTAGGCTATGTTTATTTTCTTGAAGATGTAATCCATCGATGATAATCTAAAAAATGGACATAATTTGATTACATTTATTATTGTTTACGTGTGTTATGTAATTGTAGTGAAATGTGGAGCTTATAGCCAAATATTTAATTAACAAACACAATTTGATTGCAGAGCTGAGGGTGATCAATCCGATTACGTTTGAAAATCATGTAGGACACACTATTGACCCTAAAAGGTAATGGTAAAAAAAACAATAATACCAAATAATGCAAAGTAAACAACCTCAATCGTAATCAAATTATATTTGCAAAATATTTAGATAAACATGATAAAATCCCATTACGATTACACCAATATTGATTAAATTATTGAAAAGTAATTAGTAGGTGGTCCTAGTTAAATAAGAAATTCAGCCAAAAACTGCTGAGAACATCAAGTATAAATAAATGCACTTTTCATGAATGAAGTAAAGAAAATTTCATGTGCAGTAAATATACAGAAAGAAGCAACTACGATTTGACAATGGAGAAAGTAAATCATGTGTCACTTACAGTGCTGTTTTGATAGGGATGAGTCATTGTTGAAGATGTAATTTTTACATTAAAAAAGAAAGTATCAATGGTAGTGGGAAGCTTACCAACATAAACTAGATAATCCAATCCACAGAAAGATATGTAAGGCCCACACCCTTTATCTGGAGGAGCACAAAACCAACTTAAGCAGTCAATTTTCGAAGCAATAAGGATGCCCACAAATCACAAACATATACCACATAATATCAATTGGATAACATAAAATAATATTAAGAATCCAGCAATGACCGTCCCAATTTAGTCTCTACACACTAAAAGCCAATCATTCAAATAACTTTTCCCTGTTATGGATGAGTATAGAATTCACTATGACCTGTTAAACATGCTTTATAAAGAGAACTACTTTAGATGCTCAGCTCCTCCCAGGCCAAAAGCATTGCGGCAACAAAGTACCTTTTTAGTCCATGATGATCTTTATGCTACGCATTCCATCGGACATGCATACAGATATTAATATAAGTCCGTACGTCAGCATAGGTATGGTGCTAAAGTATGATACACATGTGTTGAAGTAGAAAACAAACACTATTTATTCTACAAGTTTCTTGAAAATAGCTATAATATATTTTAAATGTATAATTTAGAAAATTATCTTGAAGCAGGTAAATAAAGTAAAGATCTAGAAATATCTAGAGTCGTTTTTGAGGCTTCAAAGAATTCAAGAATTCCTTTAGATAAGGATAAAGTCAAAAATATCTAGATTATTTTAAAATTTGAGACTGGCTTGAAAAGATTTCTATACTTAGACCCCAAAGATCTCACACTTATAAATAGAAGATATGTTCCATTTATGAGTCTTTTTTAATAGAAGTTAACGTGTCTCTATTCCTTTTGTGTCAATTTCTTCAACAACGTGTGAGCATATTTAAAGGTAAATGGATGATAGTGTCCTACTATCATATTCGTGTCTTATAAAGTTTCACCGATGAAAACTGTAAATTTTTACGAAGTTCAATGTTTCATTACGTACGTAACCAACAATTTTCTGCTAAATAGACAAGCAAAGTTGCTGCTTGAGTTTGTCCTCTAGCTATTTATAACCTACCTTGTCAATAATTGTAAACAATTATTGATTTTTGGTACAGGAACAATTACGATGATATATAAACTAAAAAAAAAAACCTTTTTTATTAAGAAAATCCACCAAATTTTGATTTGTTCGTGATACCAGATGGAAGATAGAAATTTTTAGAAGAAATGGGTTAATTTAAAGAATAATGTACTTTTAAAAATGATGAGAAAAATAAGGTGGTTTAGAAACTAATGACAAAAATAGGGTGGTTTGGAAACATATTTGGGAAATGTAATGGTGAAATCGTGTACCCGGTACACGATTTCAGTGAAGTTGCTGATAGGGCAGCTGGCGGGGATGTAAGTCGTGGACCCGGTCCACGAGTTTTGACCAACTCGTGGATCCAGTCCACGACTTCCGTCTAACTTGCGAGAGTGAGAGCGATAGCCAGACTGGGCCACTAACAGAGACAAACATCCCATGATAGGTCCAAACTCGTTCAGTTTTTTTCTCATGATAAATAACTTAATTAATTAAATTACCCACTTAAATGAAAATTTGCTTCTTACTTGTGTTCTTATTCAATTATTGTATTAGTTTCATTGATTCTTAGTTTTTGAAAATGTAATGAAAAATCATTATTTCATTTAATTGAAGATAAAAGTTAATACAAATCAAAAAAATTTAAAATACAAATTAAGTGCCACGTGGTGGTCTTCTTCGCGCACGTTGTCCACGACGAGGCACAGACACTTGAAATTGTTGCTGATGGTGAATTACATTGTCGATATCCTGTTGGGTGACGACAGATGAAAATTCATCATGTGCATAATATTCCTGTTGATGGCCAAAACCGGATGCAATGTTTGGTTGTAATATGTGAGGTTCATGGTCATCGGGTTGCTCTGGAACACCTTCGTCACGTTGTCTCTATTGTCTACGACGAATACGTTTTCGATCAGTGTCAGCAACATTAAGCCTCCTTGTATGTTGAATGATATCTTCAATATTTACCATGTTTTGCTCACACATTGAACTCAGCTCTGGTAAATTGTGTTCTAAGGAGTAATTGTGCACATCGTGGACAAAATTGTTCTGCACGATAAAAAAAAATATAAGTATAAAAGAATATTCTTAGCATGTAATTGAAAAACACTACATAATAAGATGCTTACCATGCAGTAATAGTAGGCACCGTCAGGTGTGATAAATCTTCTTGTGATTGAGTCGTACCAGGACAAATAATCATTAGACACATCCGACTCATTTATTATTTCTCCTTGTGCACAGTGGCCATGACGTGCACGCCAAAATGATATATACTATGCATGAATTTGACGTCAGTTTTGGTCGTGTTTACCTCTTAAATTGATTTAGTGTAGTTGAGGGAGTATATTACACAACGTCGGTACCGTTTGCCGCATATTGAGTTGTCTCAACACTCAATCTAGTTGATGCCACTCTACGATATGAAAGCATATAAGTGGGCTAACCGTCAATCAAATGTCTTATCCATCATGACAATAATCAGGCAACAACGACATAACATGTGGTGTATATGGCGTCCAATTGAGAATACTTAGAACCTAAAAATATATGTAATATTTAGTTATATACAACATATATACTATTACCTGATTTTGCATCAAACGGTCAAATATTGAACGATATACCAACAACATGTTTGCTGATTGTTCAGATACAGTTAATACACCGCTCCATCTATCACATGGATATAAAACAATTAAAATACTTTACTAATTGTATTGACAAAAAAAATTAATATATACAGAAAATAATACCTGACACTGAGTGGATGTCCGATAAAATGTTCTGGAGGTTGTAATTGAACTTGTGGTGCAACAATGTTAAATCGATCATAGGCCCATACTTGAAGTAGTATCAGTGAGCCTGCTATATCTAAAGCTTGTGCATGACTAGCTCGACATAATTCTCTGTGCAGCCATGCAAGACAAGCATCACCCCACGAATAATTACCAGCTTGCTCAAAACTGGCCAATAGTGGGAGGAACATTAAGTGCACCAGCATGTTCGACTTGTCTGCAAACAGAAAGCCTCCGATAAGCTGCATGATATATCCTCGTGCATATCTCTGTATACTGTCGTCATCGGCATCAGGAGACAATTCTGTAAACTGAGAGGCTAACCATGGGAGACTCAACCTTGAGCCTTTTAAGTCAAGTGGTCAAACGCCTAAAAAATCATCACAAATCTGTTTCCAATCATGTTGCAACGAACCATTAACAGGTTCTCCGTCCATTGGTAGTCCAAATTGTACTGCAATGTCCTGCAGCGTAATGGTGCATTCTCCACCAGGCATATGAAATGTATGGGTCTCCGGTCTCCAGCGTTCTACTAAAGCAGTAATGAGGTACCAGTCTAACTGTATAAATCCAATTTGTGCAACCCCAATAAAACCGACCTGTTGTAAATAAGGCACTATACGTTCATCGAATGGTACAGTATGCTGAAAAACTGACTCTCTTCTCCGACAACATAGCACCACGGTGGATGCATTATCCCATACTGTCTATGATCGGTGAGTATTTTGAAAATATAGCTAAACAGGGTTAGATGGACCAGGATCCATATTCAACACTGTTAAAATAAACCAAATTCATTACAATGTTAAATAAACGAAATACATTACAATGTTAAATAAACCAAATACATTACAATGTTACATTGTACGAACCACTACATTACATTGTTACATTATAAGAACTATTACATTACAATGTTAATATTACATTATACAAAACCAGGTATTTTGCTTGCTAAACTATGAATGACTTGAAGATGAAGCACCTAAATTACGGAGTGGGCATGTACGCTTATTATGCCCTAATCCCTTGTATATCCCACATCGAACTTTCATGTCTGCCTTGCGCCAATCCGTCTCGTTATGAATTCGTAAAGTTTTGGGTCTACCATGCTCCTTTAATAAGTTTTCGTTAGGATGCACTTCCATAAATGATAACTCTGGCCAATAGTTAGGGTGTTGTATTGGATGGAAGCGACATTCATAGCATAACTTTAAATGAAACAATTTATAGCATTCATCAATCAGATGCACGTATGACAAACGCATGTAATTACAAATTGCAATTACATGAGAGCATGGAATCTTGAACGACTGCCACTTGTTACAAGAACAAGTGCCCTCTTTTAGGCACACTACTTGTATGTTTTGGCCTTTGTAGGGAGAAACCATATTGGTGCCAATTCGAACTTCAAAACTTTGTGTTTTCCTATCAACTGATGTCACTGTATGTGCAGATGCTCATTTCTCTCACCTTTTAAGCTTTCTCATGGCATATTCTGTGTACATGTCCACAAGATCGAGTTTTTCACTTATTTCTTGTCTACAGCGTCCAAAGTATAAGATTGTACGATAGAATGTTAGCGTAACAATCGATGTGATCGGTAAAATTCTAGCTCCTTTGAATACCCTATTCAAACATTCAGCTGCATTGGTTGTCATCCACCCAAAGCGATACCCATTATTGTGTGATTGTGTCCATTTATTCAAATCGATATCAGAAAAATATTCAAGACATTCAGGGTTCAATTTCTTTAACTCTTTCATGTTTCGAATGAATTTACGTCTTTGGTGTTGATTTCCAGTCTTAAACACCAAATCTTTAAGTTGCTTTGATTTGTATTTGGAATTGAAATTACTCGCAACATGACGTAAACAATAACGATGATATGTTTTAGGTTCAGCTCGACCAATTTTCTCGTTATTAATTGCTGCAAATGATCCATCCGTGTTTATCCGAAATTAAGCAAATCCATTCTCGGTTAGTAGCATACTCGCACAATGCCCACAAAAATCATGACCAACTAGATGTATTTTTCCCTTCAACAATAGCAAATGTAAGAAGAAATATATGCCCATTCGAGTCGATAGACAAAGTAATGAGCAATTTCCCTTTATACTTGCCGTAAAGATGGGTTCCATCTATTTGAATTAATGGCCTACAGTACTTAAATCCTTCAATTGTATAATCGAATGCTCGAAAGACAATAAGACACAACCAAATACAGTCTTACCAGGCACATCAGACGGGAGAAAATGTCAATCTACTCGTGTACCAGGATTGTAGTGTACGCACTCAAAGCTTTTTTCTTAGCTTCCCACACACGTCTGTATTTAACGTTATATCCGTACTGTTTTTTAAGTGCTTCTTGTAGTACCGCCACACGCACGCTAGGATCGACTCTAACTAAATTTTGAATTTCAATGCTCATGAAATTAGAATCAAGTTGTGAATTATCTTGTGTCAATTTTGTGTATAAACAAGTATGATTCTCTCCAAGTTTAGTAATTTCAAACATCCCATGAATTTTGCGCTGACAAGCACGCAACCTCCACCTACAACCATCCCATTGCTTGCATCGCACATACCAAATATCTTGGTTCAATTCTACCACAGATATTTAGTAGTGTTCAGTCACACAATATTTTTTTATTGCCATTTGTAAGTCTTCTTTCGTATTAAATACCATTCCTTTTTGTATTATACTAGAGTTATCTGTACATTTTTCCCTTTCCTCCAAGGTTGATCCTTGTTCACAAACTGAATCAGTAATTTCCCATTCTATCTGTGTAAATATCTTCGACTAAAACAACTCATTTCCATTTTCTATATTTCCTTCTTCTCCAAACAATTCATCAATTTCTACATCAATGTCACTATCTCCACAATTTTCAGCTTCATTGATAACTAAATCTTCTGGACGAAATGATTATATTTAAATTCGTTTACAACTGTAAAGGTTAAAAAGAAAAATTAGTCCAAATCTACCCAAAATTATAAAACTTGTGGACCTGGTCCATGAGTTTACTACCCAACATAACTAATTTTCCACCACATTATTTACCAATAATTATTCCTATAACAATAAACGTCGAATAACAATCAACACTAAAAACTAAATTTTTTTAAACTATAAACAAAATAAACTATTTGATAAAAACGTCTACACATATAAATTTATTCGATTTGGTAAAAACATCTACATATACAAATTTATTCATGCATGCAAAACAAAATTTACAATCTGTGCATATCTATCATATAACTATTGCATATTTATAAGATGATTAGAAAGGAAAATGTATATACATACGTATATGGCAGCGGCGACGGCAATGGCGGCAGCGGCTGAACGAATATAATATGTTAGATTTAATAAAGAAAGAGTAATGAGATGGTTGGAAAATCGATATCTATATACATACCTATATGACAGCGACAATGTCGACAAACGACGGACAATGGACAACAACAAATGTGCAAGATGATCGGAGAATGAAGAAACGTAGAGATTTCTAGCGGAGAGAGAGGAAATGGGCAGTAGCGACAGCGGAGTGAAATGAGAGACAAGAGAATTGTTTGAGAAAAATAGGTGGTTGGTGGGAATAAAAAGGAGGGGACTCGTGGACCGGGTCCACGATTACCGAAATTGTGGACCCCGTCCACGAGTTCGGTCAAACCTGCATGCATGCAGCAGGCTGACGGGGTGGCAGCGGGCTGGCAGGATAATCATGTACCCGGTATACGATTTCACAACTCTAATTTTGATATTTGTTTTTCCCACCCTATTTTTGGAATTATTTATTAAAAAAATATTATTTAAAAAAAATTCAAGAAATGGTGGGGAGAGAGAGAGATGAATGGAGGTGACAAATAGAGAATGTGCTCGCTGTCGAGAAATAAATCAATCAAAACTGGTGAGAAGTTAAAGAAAGATTTGAAAGCATCCATCGAAGATATGAAGTAAAAATATTACGGATTCAAATTTCATCTCATCCACCAATATTTTAAAAGCTTATGTTATTTTACAAGTACAATAATCGAGCGCTGTGTCAATGGAATTAACAAAATGTAAATAAACTGCCATAATACTAAAAGAACAAGGATGGTAATGACTAGATATAACTACACCTAATTTCATGCTTTTTATTTAAGATATAATAAAAAAATTAATAAAAATTCATTTTTTTTAAAAAAAAAAAAATTGTCATATAGGAAATTTTTATTGAACAATTGTCTACCTTACACAAGTATAGCTAGGACAACACTCAAAGTTTTTTCCCGCTAAAAAAGGGTATGGATATTTGATTGCAAGAAATTTGAAATTTGAATAAATTACTGTATTGGAAACTAATCAATCTTTTCTTTTTCCTTTTTTTCATTTACAAACTCATTTGTTTAAAAAATATCTCATTCTTTCAAAAAATTACAATATTACTCTTAACCTTTTTGTAAATGTTTTAAAACTACTATTGGAGTAGAAACCTATCAAAATATTGGATGGAAATTGGGATTTGAAATGGATTTTGCAGCGACGTTAAACAATGTAACGATTTTCCCATCCTAGTTTTTGTTCTAAGTCATTATTATATCATTTCAAGTTCCAATTTTCATCCAATGTTATAACAATAATCCTGGAGTAGTTTTTAAAGGTAGAAAAGTCAAAATAGTATTGCAAGATATGAGCATCTTTTAAATAAAAAGACAAAGTTTTAACTTGTTTTGGTTGACTATACGCTATATAACCTCAAGTTGGCATGTTCAACTCCTCCAAGGACACATCTTAATAATATTATAAATCTCTAACAAGACCCTATTTAACAGTAATAAAATAACAGTAAAAGAATGGGAAACGGACAATTTACTGTGCTCCTGAAGGGACGAGAAAAAAAAATCCAGATGGCTCATGTGCTCTGTTCCTGTACTTGGTTGACCAACACATACGGAGTAAATTAATGTTGGAAATTTCCAGAGTTTCTGATAGCAGAATTATATGGCTTCTAAGCAGTGAAATTCCTCATTTTACTATTTTGCCAAAGTACACAGATGGTTAAATTATAAAAAATACTCATTGATTTGGATTATACTCCCAACTTTAAAAAGTTTCATTTTAAGTTAAATTTCTATGTTGAAGTTTGGTTCAGAACAATGCTTGTACTCTTTTTACTAAACATTTGTATTGGCTTATGTTAACCAATAAACTCATACATGTTATTGTCTTCTTCCTTTCAATTTCATCGCTCTCAATTATTTTGTTCTTCTGTTTATGATTTTATATTTTTGTAACCCTGACCCTCAAATATACGTCATATGTCATATGTGATTAAGTTCACTTAAGCAAGACGTTAGCAGACACAAACTTTTAAATTAACAGCTAAAGCTTTAAGGGTTATTTGAAAAAACTTCAATCTTTAAAGGTTAAAATGAAAATTTTCAAAGTTTAGGATGTAATTGAACAAACTACATAATTCAAGGGTACTTTTTTTTTTTTAATTTAACCAAAGCTAATTGCACATTAAGTTTCAAGTGAACAGTAAGTTTGGACTTGAGATGTTACCAAGTTGCAGAACTTGCTATTTCTATATCAGATGCTTGCTGTCTGTTGCCTGTTCCATACAATTGGCCAATGGCAGTAGAACAATCCAAATACTAGAAGGCAATGGCTAACTTGCAAACATCATGATTGTGGAAACGGGCTCCAACCTGGTGTTCAGATGAAATAAAGTAGTAAAAAGGAATGAAAATAAGGGTATCAAATTCAAAAGTGGTAGTTGGAAGCAACTGTAGGATTCAAAGTTCCTGGCAAGGAATAGAATGAGAAATTGGAAGTGCAGTAACAAATTTTGTAAGTAACGTTTTTCCAGGAAGAGTGAGTGACTTTTTCCTCAAAAGGTATATGTTTTGGCACTAACAAAAACAAAAGGTGGGAATTGTATGAAAGTGGGCGATTCTGACTGTAAAGGATGATGGAATTTAAGTTACAGTTGATGGAGAGTTTACAGCAACAGGCATAATTCAAAATTGACTAATTGATTGGGAACTAAAAGATTTGTTTTCAAGCTAGGATATTACTATTAAATTAAAAATTTCAGGACAATGGAACTAAGCAAAGAACTTTTCGCAAGCAATAACCCACGAGGAGATATTTGAAGATATTTGAGGCACCACTTAAAATTAGTGGATAGATTATAACTCATTCTATGTTTGGAGCACCAAATTTAATGATGATATTTACAACTATTTATAACCTACAATTAAATATAGTAAATACTAATTCAAAACTCTATTTGCTATAATACTTACGTTTATCCGCTCATCATCTCTTTTTTTTTTTACTAACGTATTTACTATTTCTTACCTAAATAAAAATAGTCTATACTTTATGCACAAACTATTATAACTAAAATTAAAATAATTTACACCTCAAACACAAATAATGATAACTCATCACTATAATAACTAAGTCAATGATTAAACACTGCCTTAAGTTAAAATGTCCCCATGTCATCAAACTTAGAAGTAGTAGTAACCCAGTGAACACACAGATAAAATGTAAAATTCAAAGCAATTATTTCGTTTCAACCTTCAAAGGTCTGATTCGGGAGAGTCGGTGACAGGGAGGTCCCATCCAAACCTGGATACACGGGAGACACACCTACAGAAGATAAAATGTCGAAGTGGACGAGTTTCACCCTCCATAGTTTACGCACGCGCCGGGGAAGATCGTGAAAACCACTTCCTGGTCCAGATACATCGTATTCACGTGGCTCTCTCCGTTCCAAGACAAACCCACCAGTTCGGATTATTGTATCTCCCTACGCATCTCTCCTTCCAAACGAAGGTACGGTAAAATCGCCAGGAAAGAAGAGAGTTAAGCAATCAAGAAGGGATGCTATGATAAACGAACTGCAGCAATATCAGCGAGGAAGCCAAAACCGTCGACTAAAATGGCCGGGACTTCGATAAATGACTTGCCGGACGTTCTTCTATCGAACATACTGGCGTTGGTCTCCGATACCCGGACGAGGAACTCTCTGTCTCTTGTATGCCGGAAATTCTTGTCTTTAGAGAGGGGGACGCGCTTTTCACTCTCACTGAAGGGGAACGCCCGAGACCTCTACGGTATCCCAACGTGCTTCAGATCTGTAACCCACTTGGACCTCTCGCTTCTCTCGCCGTGGGGACACGCGTTCCTCTGCTCCTCGCCTGATCCTGATCTCCTTGCCCATCGCCTTCGCAGCCTCTTTCCATTAGTCACCTCTCTCACCGTTTATGCGCGATCCCCAACTACCCTTCAGATTCTCGCCCGTCAATGGCCAGGATTACGCCACGTTAAGTTGGTTCGGTGGCACCAACGGCCTCAATCCGCTCCAGGGGAGGACCTCGCCCCCATTTTCGAACATTGTCGATCTCTATCCACACTGGACCTATCGGAATTCTACTACTGGATCGAGGACATTCCTCCGGTTCTTCTAGCTAATCCCCTGACAGCCCGATCACTTTCGAAGCTAAATTTGATGACGACATCGTTCACTGATGGCTTCAAATCGACTGATATACAAACTATTACCGAGGCTTGCCCCAACCTCAGCCAGCTTCTCATGGCGTGCACGTTTGATCCCAGGTATTTCGGGTTTGTAGGTGATGACACTTTGTCTGCTATAGCTACTAACTGTCCAAGACTTAGCCTTCTTCACCTCGCCGATACTTCGACATTGGCAAGTGCCCGAGGAGATCCTTCCGCCGATGGGTTCACGCCAGAAGACGCAAGGATTAGCACAGCTACTCTAATAGAGCTATTCTCCGGGTTGCCATTGCTTGAGGACTTAGTTCTGGATGTTGCTAAGAATGTCAGGGATAGTGGACCGGCACTAGAGGTTCTTAACACTAAGTGCCGAAGATTAAGGAGTCTTAAGCTTGGGCAGTTCCACGGAATCTGTATGGCGGTCGACTCGCGGCTTGATGGGATTGCCCTTTGTCAAGGGCTTGAATCGCTATCGATCAAGAACTGTGCGGATTTGACTGATATGGGTTTGATAGAAATTGGTAGGGGGTGCGTGGGTTTATCCAAATTTGAAGTGGAGGGATGCAAGAAAATTACAGTGAAGGGTTTGAGGACAATGGTGAGTTTACTCAAGAGGACTCTCGCGGATGTAAAAATTTCTTGCTGTGAGAATCTTCATACCAAAGCGTCTTTGCGAGCTCTAGAGCCAATTCAAGATCGGATTACTCGTCTTCATGTCGATTGTGTGTGGGAAGGTGGAGAAGATTGCGAGCTTGAAAACGAAGCTGCAAGTAGTTGGACTTTCGATCTCGACGAAGTTGATGAAATTGCCATGCCAAGCCATAATACTGATACTAGTTGTTCAACGGAAGGTTTCTTTGAGGATGAAAACTATGGCGGATATACAAGAAAGAGGAAGAGATCTAGGTACTCCACCGACGCTGATTGTTCCTTGTCCATACATTGCAATGGTAATGATTTGTGGGGCAAGAGATGGGATCGTTTGGAGTACCTGTCTCTTTGGATTGGTGTTGGTGATTTTCTGAGTCCATTGCAATCAGCTGGTCTAGATGATTGCCCAGTTTTGCAAGAGATTCAGATCAAAGTTGAGGGAGACTGTCGGGGACGGCACAAACCGATGGATACATTTGGGTTAAGCATACTTGGACAGTATCCTCAGTTAACAAAGATGAAGTTGGATTGCAGTGACACAATAGGCTATGCGCTGACCTGCCCATCCGGCCAGATGGATCTTACCTTGTGGGAGAGATTCTTTCTAAATGGAATAGGTAGCCTTGGACTTGCTGAGCTTGATTATTGGCCACCACAGGACCGGAGTTTCAATCAGAGGAGCCTATCGCATCCAGCCGCAGGGTTGTTAGGTGAGTGTCTCACTCTAAGGAAGCTATTTATACACGGAACAGCTTATGAACACTTCATGCATTTTCTGCTTAACATTCCTTATCTGCGAGACGTCCAACTAAGGTTAGATTACTACCCAGCACCGGAGAATGATATGAGTACAGAGATGAGAGCTGGCTCTTGCAGTCGCTTTGAAGCAGCGCTAAACAGCCGCCAAATCCCAGATTGAGATCAAATATGGCCGGCGCTTGTTCTAGTCAGAAGGCAACCTATGACTATTTCCTGTTTTAGGAATCAAGATACATCACTTTTTTCTCATCACTGGTTACTCTGAGATTAGCTGTATCACTTTCACATGTGATTTCCCTATCTTTCATGAGAGGAATCCATTAAACTTAGTGCTAAGGTAGATGCGTGAGAAATAAACAAAATCCTTAGTCAAAAAATGTGAACTTTTTACTTCTGCACCAATGAATAAAGATACGACCGTTGAAACAATTTCAGGAACTGAACTAGTTTGATCTAAAAGCCTCTACCACAATCTCTGTAGAAACAAGTCTAATGTAGGAGTCAGCACGAGAATCTAATCACCTTCAGCAATCTATGAGATTGTTCTAGTTCTACAAAATAACAATTAGGATATGATCATCCAAGGTCGAGTTTATAGCTGCTGTGGCTATAGATGTAAAGCCAGGCGGAAGCTTCCATGGCCCTATATGCCACCACTAATCCAGATTACATTGTACATACAACCTGGAAACCTTTGCGGTTTAATCTCTACCTTGAATCCTTAGTTGCTAGCAGACTAACTTGCCTAGACAGAGAACTTGGATGCCATTCAAATGCAAACCTGCTGTCTTTAGTAGCTATTCGAATGTTGTCGGATACGTCACTGCTCTGGGAAGGTATTCATCCTCCACTGGAAGCAGCTCAAGAATGAGGATCCAATTTACAGATGACTGCCCCATCACTCTTTCAGAAATCGAGTAATTGACGGCAGGAAAGCCAGTTTCCTCCATCTATTGTGCGCATCTCAACACCGTCTCTCCATAGTAGCAAGAGTAGTCAGGCAAAAGCATGTCCATGAGTAGGAAATATTCTTAGAGATGCATCCAATGCCTCTCCATTACTACCACTACTTTCTCGCTAAACTAGTAATGTTTAATAAAAAGGCCAAGTAAAAAAAATTAGAGGACCCAACACTACAAAATAGAATGAAATTTAAATTAGTAATGATATGACTAAGTATTAAAAGCATTTTTTATTACTAAAAGTACAGTAATTTTTAATGCGACTGTCATTACTTGACCAACCTTTGAGTGATTTATACTTATTTTTGTTGATTTATATTCATTAGAATTTCGAATTTAAGATCCTCAAAAGAACCATAATTCGTGCCAGATTTTTTTTCCCCAATTTTTCCATTCAATAATTGGTGCTATCTACCAAGTATGATGTGATAAAGTTGGAGATCAAAACTGGGAACCATTGGTGCAGTATCATCTTGTTTTATAGATTTGTGATTAACCAGTCCACTGGAGCAGTTAAATGGTCCATCTTCCAAAAGACAGGTGACACGAATCAATAAAGGCAAGCTCCAACCCGAAAAATAGATGCTCCGCAAAATAAAGAGAGGAGAAAAATCTTACTGTTTAGCTAATGATATAAATCATCTGTGTTTGGATGAATCCATAGTCGTAAATAACCAGAATGCGTAAAATAAAACACCCTGTACTCAGAAAGCATGAATGACTCAGTAAACAATTAATGTAGGAGCAAACGGAAATTTTAACTTACATCTACAATATCGAAACTATGAGTATGATATACTCGTAAAACTCAGCTCTTGTATGGTTATCATTCAGACATTGCATTGCAGGATAACCATCAATTGAGCACCTCTACAATGAAAATATAAAGAAAACAGCTATGACTTCTGCTAAGGGAACTCTCTGTCATAATGAATTAATGCCGAGAAGTAAGACGCATGAGACACCAAATCAGAAAATCTTATACCGATGGGAGAAGTGAAGGTACAGATGACAAACCTCCACAGACTAGACAGATGACATACCTCTAAATGGATGCTTCTTATCACAAAACTCTTTAGTGCTTCGATGAGATATTCCCCAAGGAAAAACTTGTCCAACCAATGACAAAACGAACTCCCCTAAGGAAATCGACCATTGCATTTTAAGTAATGAACTGGGAGGTTGAAAGGGGTGGGAAGTTGAGGAATATAATCCCCCATATTATGAAAGATGACTACAAATATTATCTGAAAGTAGTAAACAACCAATAAGAGATCAGAGTTCCAAGAATCAAAACAGTTTCAAATGTTTAGTAACATAAGCTTCATTTAGATAAAATTTCAACTAACCACAGATTTCATGGTTCGCTGTGAGTATGAGTATAGTGAACCGGTTACTCCCTTTCGGATTCCGATGGTAACGATACAGTAATTAGCAGCGACAGTCTGATATATTCAAACAAAAATATGAATGTCGATAAACTTCAATCCCATAAAATTTAGTGCACACTTCTCAATATCCATTCAGCTAACTGCCATGGCCATCAATTCTCTAATGCTAAAATCCGTGATCAATATTAAACGAGACGATTTGACTCTTCGGAGTAATAAAAACTCATACCTCCAGTCATATTTAAGTTTCTACGAAGTGGCGATTCTGAAGGTTGCCGCCACCAACCAGGCATCAAGGGATCGATACTTCTGAATCGGAATCGGAATCCTCAATGCAAAATAGTGAATTGAACAAGACATTGGACCTTTCCCACCCACAGCCTCGATCGTCGCTCCTATCGCATCCCTCAGGCTTCCGGCGATTGAACCGATGACGAATTCGCTCCTATCGCATCACTCCTATGGCAATGCTTTTTACTCGCAGAGACTAGAAAGACGGCGAGTACAGTTCTTCGCGCTTTTTTTTTTTTTTTCTTTCTTTCTTTCTCCGCGTCATAAAGTAGAGAATATAAATTTGGTTATTTTATTTTATTATTTTTATTGTTGGACTAAGAGATAATACTATATATTATTCATATTAGAACTATGTTTATTTTCTAAGTTTTGATAAATTTTATTAAATTTATTGGCAATAATAACTTAATCATATTTTTTTTTTTTATTTATATTATAACTATTTTTATTTTTTAATTTTTGATAAATTTTATTAAATTTATTGGCAATAATAACTTAATCATATTTTTTTTTTTTATTTATATTATAACTATTTTTATTTTTTAATTTTTGATAAATTTTATTAAATTTATTGGCAATAATAACTTAATCATATTTTTTTTTTTTATTTGTTGTGTTTTTTTTTTTTTTTCTTTCTTTCTTTCTCCGCGTCATAAAGTAGTGAATATAAATTTGGTTATTTTATTTTATTATTTTTATTGTTGGACTAAGAGATAATACTATATATTATTCATATTAGAACTATGTTTATTTTCTAAGTTTTGATAAATTTTATTAAATTTATTGGCAATAACAACTTAAACATATACTTAGAAGTTTATAGATCTATTAGATATTTGAATTTTTTTTATTAAATATATCCAAATTTTAAAGTTTGAAATACATTAAAAATAGTCTTTCTTTCAAGTTTTTTTTGGAGTTTTAGTTTTGAAGTTTCGAAGAACTTAAAGAAAAAATTGTCTTCTAAATCTTTAATCTTTAAATTTTTGGATAGTTATAATTTCAAATCTTCAAAACTTTTGTCTTCTAATCTTTAGAACATCATAGAGTTTCTTCATATTATTAGAGTTTAAATCATCATATATTCAAAGTTTCAGTATTCGGGTCTCTCAATCCCGACCTATAAAATGAATAATAAAGGCTCTATTTATAGAGTTTCTAAAGAGGCTCAGACTAAGGATGGGTATGGGACCAACCTTTTATTTTGCCCAAATTTATGTCATGGGCTTAAATTTATTCTCCGACACTCTAATCAAATACTCAGTCATAATTTTTATTCAATCAACAAATTACTCAATTAACTGTGTTTTTTTTTTTTTAATACAACTTTGGATAAACTCTAATTTATTACCAGATACGATAGAAAATAAAATAGGAGGAAACAATACACTCTTAGTTTGGCAGCTTCGATAGATCGTTACTTAATAGAATGAAGTATAGGCTTAACATGAATTTTCACTAGTAGGAGAATTTGGATACACTCTTATCTATGTACAAAATATAAATATCATTTGTATGGATCGTCATTCATGTGAACCTAAAATCATGTGAAGTCTAGATGCATTAGAGAATATTAGTTAACTAAGGAGTAAGTACTCTTTATAAATTGTCTCTCAATTAAAATTTGATGGTGTGACAATTTTTCTTTTGTCGAATGACTTGAGTAGCCATCTTCACTTGTCTCTCATTTCTCTATATTTCTTGACTTTGTCGACTTTTTGTTAAGTTAAATAAGGTTATGACTTAACTATATTTTAAACTTCATGGACTACATCGTCTATTTCAAATCTAGCAATAAATAGATATCAACTTCAAATTTTTACATCCAAATTGACTTCACTAGAAAAAAATCATTAACACTAATTCATAGTTAAAGACATTTACTCATTTAACTTAAATTAGATGTTTGGATTTTTACTACTAAATGATACTAAATGATGCTTGTGTTGGCAAATAATAAACACATTTCTTGTATAATTAATAATGCTCTATATTTTATAATTGAAATGTTTGGGTACACTGTTTTTTAATGACTATATTTTTCTTTTTAAAAAATTTGACTTTTACATGAATAGGATTCTCTTTTTAAATTGGAGTTTGTTTAATAAAGGAGTCACCATAAGCATAAAACTTTGTAATAGACTTAAAGTCAATGAATCTTTGTTTGTCTATTCTGAGAAGGTTATCTAAGTTGGGTAAAGTCAATGAGTTATAAAATATATGCCAATCCATTAATTTTCACAGGTAATAAATAATTCATATTATTATGTCAATATTCAACTATTTGGTATATTTTGGTGCTGATAGACACTTTATTACAATATAGTCTGAAACTTAAAACAAATTATTAACAAACAAATAAATAAATAATAAAATTTTAGAGGATGTTTGATAACTATTTCGGCTTTTGGTTTTTGATTTTTTAAAAATAAGCTTAACTCCTCTCACTTATTTACAATGATTAGAGGAATAGTTAAATTTTTAGCCAATTTTTTAAAAAAAAAAATATTTAAAAAAATACTATTTATAATTTTCATAATTAGACTTGGTTTTTAAAACACTAATAAAAAGTAGAAATAAAACAAGAAATTTAGAGATGGTAGAAGTGTTTATAAATTTAATTTTTAAAAAAATAAAAAATAAAAATAAAAAACTAAATAGTCACTCAAGGGTCCTAGAAACTAAAATCTAACTTGAATTAAGAACATTTTGAAAAACATAGATTATAAAAATAAAAAAATAAATAAAAAAAGCTCATGAGAATATAGAATATTTATAAATTCAACTTTTGAAAATGATTTTTTTTCAAATATAGTAAAATGAGTCAAACTATTTACAAATATAGAAAACATAGATTATAAAAATAAAAAAAATAAAAAAAATAAAAAAAATAAAAAAAGCTCATGAGAATATAGAATATTTATAAATTCAACTTTTGAAAATGACTTTTTTTCAAATATAGTAAAATGAGTCAAATTATTTACAAATTATAAAAATAAAAAAAAATAAAAAAAGCTCATAAGAATATAGAATATTTATAAATTCAACTTTTGAAAATGACTTTTTTTCAAATATAGTAAAATGAGTCAAATTATTTACAAATATAGAAAATTTTCACTGTCTATCACTAATAGATGGAAAAAATTTTCTATATTTATAAATAGTTTAATATTTTTTATTTATAATAATTTTTCACAAAATTTCATTTTATATTTTAAGTATTAAAAATAAATTAGAGCGTGCTTTTTAAAGATTACATAATACAACACATATATATATATTATTTGAAAAAAAAAAAAAAATGATGGAGGAGCTTGACTTTAGAGTATTTGGTCTTCGTTCAATCTTTCACACGAGCACATTACAAATTCCAATGTCAGCATGTGAGAGTGACCTCTCAAACGCGCTTCTCTTCTTTTATATTGTACGAATTAATTGTCATCACATGATACTGACCAAGTGGCTCTTAAATATCTTTAAAATAAATATAGAATATCAAAATTATTTTGAGTAGGTTTCAATTATTGTTTATATAATTTGCAATAATTCATATTTATTTTTGAAATTTAAAAAAACTTGTTCAAACAAATATTTTTTAGTTTTATAATGGGTTCAAAAAAATATTTATGTAAAAATGAAAGATGAAGATTGATGTTTAACGATTATAATATATGGTATGTGACATTTTTTTTCTGTAACTATAGAAAAGTAAGATTGTTGTTATCATTTATTTTATATAAATTATATTATTAAAGTAATTTACATAATCAATTGTATAAACTAATTGTCACTTAAATTTGTCAGTAAGCTAGCTTAATTTAGCTCAGCAGTTTTTTTATGAATACGATGATTATATTTATTACTGCATCCCTCGTCTCTCCCATTTCTTTTTATTATTATTATCATTTTAGATTATGTGTATGTGAACTAGTGTATTTTAATTTTCAAATTGAAGGATGATATTGAAATTTAAACATTTAGATTTAGATAGTGTGGTTTAGCCTTTTAGTTATATTGACATATAGAATATTATTGTTTTTATTAAGATATTAGAGAAATATTTTTTCTTTAAATGATAATTATATTGAAAATTACTCATTTAAATATATAGTTTGTTAAAAAAAATTATTAGCTATATTTGATTGAAAACAAAAGGAGAATTCCCACTGCCCCCATTATACTTGGAAAAATAAAAACAAAATTTAAATATGCAAGTTTTAAAAATAACAACGAAAGGAGAATTTTCACCTCGAGTCCCCCAAAATTAGAAAAGAATTTTCATAGGAGCGGAGAAGGAAATGTCATTTTTTGGCCCATCCTACTCCGCTATGTGAACATCTTTAGTTTACTTGAATGACCTAAAAATTAGGTTAAATATGCATTTCAATTTTTACACATTAGTTGTCATATTAATTTTTATCTCATTTAAAAATAAGAAACAAACAAACAAACGTGTTCTTTAGTTTACCTTTTTTTTTTTACTTGACAATTTATAGGGCGGAGAAATCAAATCTCTACCATTGAAGTCGATAGTATATGTTTAATTTTAATTGAGCTATGTTTATGCCGATACTTTTTAATATTATTTTTGTGACAACTTGTTACAAAATTTTAATAGGGAAAACTTCAACTGTATTTCAATTTTGTGTATGTATATATATATATTTAAAAGTAGAATAAATTATCTTTTTAGTCCTAAAATTTGGATAATGTGCATGTCCTTAAATTTTAAAAACATATATTTTGAGTCTCCTTATTTATAATAATATGTCCATTTGGTCCCTATGTTTTTTAAAGTGTAACTTTTTAGTTTATGAGATTTTAAAAATAGGTTTAAGAGGTTCCTCAAATGATTTTTTATAATTATATTACACTGTAAATCAAAAAAATATATTTTTTTAAAAAAACCATCTCCTCTCTAAAACTATTTATTCTATTTTTAAATATTATATAATTAGTTTTTAAAATCTAAAAGGTAAAAATAAGACCTTTTCAAACATACTTTTAAAAACTAAGAGAATGAAAAAGTACATTTTGAAAAATCAGGGACTAAATAGAATTATTTTGATAAATTTGAAGACTAAAAAATTATATTTTTAAAATTTAGGGTCAAATACACGTATTATTTGGGTAGAAAAAGTAATTTTCCCTTAAAAGAAACTTTATTGACCATTTAATCAATAAATTATAATAAAAATAAAAAAATAAAAATAGACAGACCGACATTATAATTTATGTATAAACCATAGCAGTGGCATTTCCAAGTTCAAGTTGAAAAGAAAACTTTCCCCACACAAAAATTTATAGCTTCTTTTTTTCTTCCTTCTTTTACGAACAATCTGTCTTCTTCCATTAAATATGAGTAAATTCAACTCTGCCATGGCCATCCCCTGTAAGTTCCACACTGACCCACATACTACTTTCTCTCTCTATCTGTCCCTTTCTCTTTATTATCATCTCTTTGATTTTTAAAATTTCATGCATGGTTTGGTTCAGATTCTTGGACAAAAGTTCTCTCTCTCTGTCTGTCGTTTCATTTCTTTTGCACTTACAGCTTGTATTCGTTCGCTGTCTGCAAAGAGTAGATCGAACTGGTTTTGGGGTCGGTGCAAACTTAAAAGAGGCTTCTCTATCTTCATGTGTAATTGCGGTTAGTTTCTTATGCTATTCTTTAGCTTCTTCAATTCGACATTTATGTACAGAGTGTGGCTTGTTTGTTAACTGGCGTTTTATGTTTGATGTTACTGTTCTTCTGCAAGCTGGATCAAATTTCTAATTCAAATCTCATTTTCTGGGTGAGGGCTATTTTGATCATTAAGTTGGGTTTATGGAAGGGTGAGTTTAGAATGAGTATTAGGTGTTTGATGAAAGGATTCAGTGAGTTCCATGTTTATTTCGAAGTGGGTTTTTGATGGGTTTCGAAACACTGTGTAGAATTTTTGTATAGAATCCCAATTTTCTTTTAGAAATGAGTTCTGAGTAAATTCCCCCCCCCCCCCCCCCCCCCCCCCCC
>QLSR01000647.1:303376-335724 GCA_031780015.1 Citrullus colocynthis
CCCCCCCCCCCCCCCCTCCCAATTTCCTTTAGATTATGAGCTTAGGCAGAAACTTTACTTTCTCGTGTCTTATTGATTAGTAGATCAAATAAAGATCGTAGCTGGGGTTGTTTTTGAGCACCTTCAACACAGCTTTGGTACTTTGTTTAGCGTTTTAATATAACTGTGGTCTTCTACAGGAACAACCACATAATTTCATTAAGGAATCTGATGGAAGAGAAACAGCTGGATTTTAATCAACCTCTTCTTTCTGTGAGGCGTCTTACATCTACAGAAACATCATCCGAGACTAATGAAAAAATCAGACCCGAACCCAAAATTCCTCCTCTTCCTGTGTATAAATCAGAATTGAAATCTGGTCCAGTGAGGATTCCTGGAACTGTTCCTTTTGTATGGGAGCAAACTCCAGGTAAACCCAAGGATGAAAGCAGTAAGAAAACTCAGATTTCCAAACGGCCTCTACTTGTCCCAAAACTCCCACCCGGAAGGGTCCAAAAAGTAAATCAAGAAGTTCCTACTTCTGTAAATGCTTCATTAGATGAAAATGTCAGAGAAGCAGTTGAAGAGATGACCAGTTGCAAGTCAGGAAATGACGAGGTAGAAGAAGAAGAGGAGGTTTACAGGGACGCAAATGATACATTTTCTCGAACTGAATCCTTCTTCCTGAATTGTAGTATTAGTGGAGTGAGTGGATTGGATGATTCAGAAATTAAACCTTCAGGGGCCTCCTCCATGGATCCACATACTCGGAATTTCATGATGGACCGATTTCTGCCTGCAGCAAAGGCAATGGCATCAGAAACACCTCCACATACTGTTAGGAAACAAACTGGTAGTGTCGAGCGACCAAGGGTAATAAAATTGGTGACAAATGGGGATAGGCAGAGTCGGCCAAATCTGCACGCTCAGACAAAACATGTAAAAGAAATATTCAAGGAAGAAAGTGATGATGAAGATGATGATTTTGATGAATCTGAATATGCTTCCACTCGGGGATGTGGTTTTCTTTCTCGGTTTTGTTTAAAAGGTTCATTTGTCCTGTTAAATCCCGTACCTGGAATGAGAATGCAAGCTACTTCTGTGCGTAGAATTCGTAATAGCTCAATTGGGGTATCGTCCTCTTCTCTTATTATTTTCATTTGCTTTGTGACCATGTCAAGTTTCTAACTGTGGTATCTGTACTATTTGAAATCCACAGAGTTCCAAGGATGCTGTAAATGAGAGTGGATCAAGTCATGGTCAAGAAATGACTAAGCAGCAGCTGGAAGAAAATGCAATTAAATCCAGCAAAAACTTTGGCAAAAGTAATATTCAGGAGGGCGATACATTTTCTTTATACAGGCATTTGCAGGGTGAGGACATATCCAACTACCCAAATGAACCTTCCCAAGCTGTTCATGAAAATGTAAATCCTTCTCTTGTTTCCACTGAAAAGGCTACCAATTCTGTGACAAATGAATATGACAAATCACGCAGACGAAGCCTAAATAGCTTTCAAGCATTACTGGTTGACGAGTCGGGTTCAGCTAGTCCTGTTGAGAAAACTCTCTACATAGACTCTGTTCATAAGATTAAATCTCCAAATTCTAGTTCAAATTCTTTGGATATGAAAAGGATAAGTTACATTGGGGATATGATTGATGATGCTTCTATAAAAAGCATCAAAACGAAAGAACTGTGTACACTGGATTCTGCAACCCAAGATGTCAAGAATTTGAATGCTGTAGGTGAAAAAAATATTCTGAGACCGGACAGTTTGAAATCTGTGGATTCCTGCTTGCAAACCTGCTCGGATAGATCATTGTTTGAGGTAAAAATGGATTCAAATTACTCCGGGCTGAAACCAGAACATCCTCGGGATGCTGCAAAGTTGACAAGCTTGCCATTTGCTAACAACGAGAAGTTTGATCTTGAAAACCAATTTCCCTTGAAACCAAGCAGCCGAGGCGATTCCAATGGTCTCGCTAAAGGTAACACTAAATTAGATAGGAAACAATCTGAGAAGTTAAGTTATGAAAGGAATAATGTAGTTGTTCCAGAATACGGGAAGAAGTACAAGTTGGATAGTGAAAAGCTTGGTCCTGCTGAGGACACACCTGATCTGAGAACTTCTGGAGGTGCTACCAATGGAAAGAAGGATTCGGGAAATCAATTTCTCAAGAGGATAGGTAATGGAGATGATTCTCACAATGGCTACTCGCAGCCACGGCTGCCTTTTGCTCCACCTCCACCAAAATCTCCATCAGAATCTTGGTTGAAACGTACTTTGCCGACTTCTTCAAGAAACACTTCGTTTTTGCAGTCTTCTTTTGCAATGCGAGTTAACCCCGTTTGCATGACCGAATCTCCCAATCGCAGGATACATTCTACTGTTAAAAGCTCCAATACAAACCATCTGCATCTGCAGTTTTCAAAGGTAATGGAGCAACATTTCTCTGATGTTTGAAATATGTTTTTAATTAACTATCCGAGTGTTTTAAGTTACTAAATTATAATGCTCACAATTTTATCTGCATCAGGAACTGCTGTCATCTATACCTGAAGTTTAGAATGATGGAAGAAGATCTCCAAATTTCACTTGGCTGTGAGTTTGCTTTACTCTCAACTGGGTTTGATTAGTTTTAAGGTTCCTGAAAATATCCTCCTCACTTTGGGCTTATGTTTTTCCTTTTTTGCATGCTTCAGAATCAGTGTAAAAAATAACTGTAAATGGACATTTGTAGGCAAATCTGATCAGTTGCATGTTGTAAATGTTACTCATTCCTGTAAAGAAACAATGATGATCCATGATTTATATGGAGAATAAAGGAGCCATATATTACTTTTACAGATCGTACGAAATGTTTTTATGAAGAACTGTTATTTCTGGATACACTTGTTCATGTTCCTGTGCTGCTGTCTCAACCTGTGTTTTTCAGAACCTTGTTTCTCCTAATTCATTCATTTAAAACTATACTTCGTTCCATCCTAACAAAAATTATTATCTTGGGTTGGCCATGTGGTTAATAAAGGTTGACTTGTAAATGAATAGTATGCACCAAAACAATGGACTTGGGTTAACTCGGTGGTCAATAAAAAAAATAGTCGAGGTGCATAGGTGCGTACAAGTTGATCTAGACATTCAGAACTTGAATTTGTGATAGATCATGAAAATTGGTGCAAATACACAATTATTTAAAAATAAAAATAAGGGACAATTACAATGTAAATAGAACAATCAAAGTATTTGTAGATATAACATAATAAAAAAAAAAGGAAATATAACAAAATTTAAATTTTGCTTTTAGTGATAGATCATATCATTGATAGATTTTGCCATGTTTGTTATTTTTTTTAGAATATTGCTATACACTTAATTATTATTCTTAAAAATGTTATCCAATGCAATGATAGATTTTGCTATATTTGTTATTTTCTTAGAATATTGTTATACACTTAATTATTATTCTTAAAAATGTTATCCAATGCAATTAACCTATTTTTTTAAAAATGTTGCTATATTTGTTATTTTTTTTAGAATATTGTTATACACTTAATTATTATTCTTAAAAATGTTATCCAATGCAATTAACCTATTTTTTTAAAAATGTTGCTACCACTTATTCCTGAAAATGTTTAGTTAAAATGTTTAGTTAGAGTTAGAAATTTAAGAGGAAACCATGGTTAAAAGTTAAAAGTGACATGTTACTCAAATCATTGAGGGTTTTTTTTAATGGTAGATCAAATTGCAATGATTTTTTAATGGTAGATCAAATTGCATTTGAGTTATAACAAAATTATTTCTTTTTCGACGTTTTGGTTGTTTTTTTTTTTTTTTTAATGACAAATGATGTATTTTATCCTCGACTTTTATGGGTGCATATGTATTGATGTCAATTTATCCACGTAGTATAAAGGTCATTACCATTAACGCATTATGTTAATTGTATCAAAGGCAAATAAGTCGAATTAAAATTGATATGAAATTTAATTTGGAGTATTTTTTGATCGACTTGGAAAAATATAATTTATTAAAAGATTATTTTTATTTAAACACTTTCGATATAAATTGTTTAGAATAAAAACACTCATATTTTTTTTTTGTTCCTCTGTTTCAAAAGTGTTTTTATATAAAAGTTTGTTTGATTTATTATAGGCTAAAAATGTTTTTATTAATGCAAAATTACTTTAAAGAATGACTATAAAATATTATGAACTAATAATTTAAAAATAACAGTTATTGGAGTTGGTTGTCGCCAAACTTAGTGATGGTGGATATCGGAGTTGGTTGGTGATGGTGGTCGAAATTGGCCGTCGGAGTTGACTGACACAATGGTGGCTGGAGTTAGCTAACGGTGGTGGCAGTAGTAGTGAAAGTGGGGTAAATGACTTTCGAGGGTGTTTTTGTAATTTTTTAAACTTTTATAAATTAGGGAGAGATTAACCATTAATTACTCAAAAATCGTCTTAAAAGTGTTATTAATCAACTTATTTCATAAACTTAGTTTTTCAAAAGCTATTTTAAAAGGTTGAAAAAAAAATTATTTTCCAAATTAAACACTTAAAAAATTAAACCAAACACATTATTCATTATCAATTTTAATATAACCAATTCAAATATATACTATCCATCCAAACATATTAGAAATTTGAATCTTCCTCTAACAAAAACTACGAACCAGTCACATGGGATGGACCAAGGCCAATATAGTCTTTTTATTTTTTTATTTTTTATTTTAAAGTAAGCCCAACATAGGCTTAATTTAATAAATGGCCCCTGTTTCAATTAAGAATTGTTTCTAATATGCTTGGTCTTCCTACTTTAGAAGTTTTAATAGACTTGGCTTTCAATTTAAAGAGATTTTCAGTCTTTTCTTTTTTAGTTCAACATTTAGAAAGTGAGAGATTTGAATTCTTTAATATATGTTTTGACTACTTAGGAATTTCAATTTCTTAAAATTTTCATTTTATATTTACAAGTCATTAGGTATGAAATATGTAACCAATGTTTTGAATTTGTCTAAAATTAGATTGCTACATAATTCTTAATTGAAATAATTAACATCCAAAGTAGCTATTTAATTGTCATCGTTAACAATAATTGATCTAAATCATACATCATATAGTGTTGGTATGAACTTTTACCTATTGGTGAGCCGTGTGCATATAAGTATTTTCTTTATAGAAATTAAAGGCTAAACTTGTAAATTAAATATGAGATACAAATGAATAATTAAGGCTAAATATACGTAAAAAAATTGCTTTTGTACTTTGTCGACTTTTCAATATTACCTTTAAACATTTCAAAAACTATTATTCGACTAAGAGATCAATCATTTAGGGCCTTTAACAATTTGTCTTCAAGGTCTTTTAGATCAATCATTTTTGGCACTAAACTTATCCCTAGTTCTAGGATCAAATATATCCGACATATGTGCAACGTTAATATCACTATTATTTTCAGCATTTAAAGCATCATTATTCTTAGCGTTATCAATATTAGTATTTTGAATGGGCACATCACTGGAAAGAATCTTATTAGACACATTTTCATCCAAATTAACTTATTTATTGACATAATCATTTGAATCATCACAATTTTCACTCAAAATATTTTCTTCAACGACATTATTACTTTCACAAAGAACTTATCAAAATCTCTTCTTTGAGATTGAGTCAACTATTTTTCAGTCTTTTTTTTTCTTACGTTTTTTACATCCATAATGATGTTTTTTAATTTTAGGACTCATGATCAAATTCTTAAAACAATAAACCAAGCAAGAGAATGAAAAATAAAGAGATAGAAAAAATCTAAAAAAACTTCCATAGCTTTAAGAACAAAACCTAGAAAAGCTTCAATAGCCTTAACCTTAGCCATTCCTTTTATCTCTCGATTAAAAATTAACCTTCAATTAAAAATCATCACATAAAACAAAAATATGAGGATATTGATAAATTTCAAAACGGACAAATAAAAAGTAAGCCCATAAATCTATCAACAAATTCAATTTTTTTTTTAAAAAAAAAGAAAAACATTTGCCTTCAAGATCACAAGAATAAACAAGCTTCAAATTTCCACCATCTATCCCGTAGTAACGGTAGAAACCGTCTTTGTTGGCTTTTAGATGATTTTATCACTGGATGAAAAAGATTGAAACTAGAAATAGAATGAAGATTTTTTTGCTAAGTTTTTTTTAAAAATTTTATAAAAAGAATTAATTAATTTGGGTCCCTGTAATGTATCACAATTCACATATGCTAATGGCCTATCCAGAGTAAAAATTATAACTATCTTAATTTAGGGTGAGTTCTACAATATTTGTTGTATCTTAAGCTACATCCATCTTTATATTTTTTTATCAAATTGTTCCTATCGTAATTGTATAAAGAGAAATGCATTTTGGGATTTAGCAAAGTATTGGTCTTAAATAATTGTCCGAAAGGATAGGAAGTGAGGGAATGTGTAGAATTCAAACATTCACTGTAGCGCGCCCGCGGCCCAAAAACCAAACAAAGCAATTAGGATGCGGAAGGGAGATCGCGGCAATGGATCCAAGTGCCGCTTAAATCAATTGCTTCGTCACGTTCGCTTTCCACTACTCCTCACCGCTTTCCTTTCTCCCCATTGCACTTCCTTCCTTCCCGCATGCAAACCCGCCGTACTCCTTCCAACTCCCACCACCGACCCAATTCGCCGCCGGCAACCGTCTCTGAACTGAACTCTCCCTCGCCCTCATGCCTCTGTCGCACCCGTCGCCCTCCGCTTCCACGGTTCCAGTTCGCGAAGACTGTTGGACTTTGGACCATACTTCCACTCTCATTCATGCCTGGGGTGAACGTCATCTCGACCTGAACCGCGGTAGTCTTCGCCACAAACACTGGCAAGAGGTCGCCGACGCTGTCAACTCCAGCCATGGTCATGAGAGGAAGTCCGTTCGTACGGCTATTCAGTGCAAAAACCGCATCGATACGCTTAAGAGGAAGTACAAAATCGAGAAGGCGAGAATTGAAGAATCTGGTGGTTCGTATGTCTGCGCTTGGCCGTTTTTCTCCTGCCTTGACGATCTTATAGGGAACAGCCATAAGGCTTCGACGTCGGTCGCTGTATCCAACTCTAAATCCTCGCCAGTGACCACTCCAAGATTGTCGCTGTTCTCGAAGGTCCCCGTTGCCCGTCGATCCGGAACTAAGAAGCGTCGTTCGACTCACGTCTATAGGAGTTTTTGCGACTCGTACCTTCGCCGGGATGTGAACTCGAATGAGGATGGAGGAAAAGATGGTTTGGATTCCGTTAATTCGCTCTCGAGTCCAGGGTTCAAGGACAGGGATAGAGGATATAGAAAACTGGCCGAGGCTATAGGGACGATTACTGATATATATGAGAGAGTGGAGGTAGCAAAACAGAGACACATGGTAGAATTGGAGATTCAACGGATGCAATTTGTGAAGGATTTAGAGTATCAGAGAATGCAACTGCTTATGGAGACGCACCTTCAGATTCAAAAGATCAAGCGCGCCAGGCGAGCTTCTGGAGCCGGTGAGGCCGTAGCTTCTAACTACATTTGTCACTTTCTCTATCTCTTCTTGCTTTAGTTGTTGTTGTCGTAGTAGTGAGGTTTCCCATTAGGTTTGGATTTTCTTATGTTTGCTGGATGGATTGCTGTAGATTAGAAGTAGACGGATATTCGGATATATTTCTGATGGAAGAGCAGTATGTTCTTCGGCGTATGACTTGTAGAATACGAATAGGTGGATCAGATTATTCCGTGGCAATATAGAGAACGCATTATAGGATTGATAGTTGTTTGAATCAAATTTTTTGAGAGAATCGCTTCACACGATTGTTTATTATTTGGGTTGGGAGGAAAATGAATCAAAATTTCACATCACTTAACGCATAAACTTTGGGCTCGGCAATGTTATGAGGCCTTAACATAGAATAGAACCTCTGAGCTTTCTGAGGGTAAGTTGAGTTTGTTTTCTTTTGGGAGAGGGAATATTTATCTTCAGTTTTACACTTGTATCATCTTGGTTCTCATACTTCAAATTGGTTTGAGTCTCAAGCTTCCATAAAATCCTTGATTGTTGCTGTTAAAAATTTTCATGTAAGCTATTGTGAAGTGCACTTCAGAAACTTATTATTAGAGACCAATTTAGTTCTTTATGTGAAATTGAAGGACCAAGTAGAATAAAGATGGAACTGAAAGTTAAAGGATTAAAGCAGGATTTAAAGAGATTTAAACTGAAACCCATGATTCTGCAGCCCAGGGATGTAATGATGAATCTTTTAAGCATTCTCATTTCCATTTTGTATTTAGGAGAATGAAGGTGTTTTATCAGAGCTCTAGTCACCTGTTTATTTTGTTCATTTTATCATCTAATGACGTAGTAGTTAAGATAAATTTCATGCCCCTATTGTACCCACCTCCCACTTCTCTTTCCACTAATTATAAGGGTTCATCCATGAAGCCAATTACTTTCCCTTTCATTTGGTTGTCATGGGAGCTTAGCTGCTGGGAATCCACGGCTGCACAGTGGGAAGGAGGGAAAACTTATGTTCTCTTGGGTTAAGAAATAACTGAGAGTTAGTATGGTATGGGAGAGATAGGGTATATGTTAATACAGCCACATTTCTCGGTATTACGAGAGCATTCTTTCTCCCTGTAACTCCCAAAAGGAGAAACTGAGCTGCTCTTTCTGCTCAGCTTTGTCATGTTACCAATCTGGGAGTTTGAAGAGAAGACATGTTGCGCTGCTGTGTGCAATGGAGATTTGTTTGGGGGTCTCTAGACATATGCCAGGTTAATGATCTACCTCGACAAGACCTATCACCTAGTAGGAAAAAATGATTTTGGTTTGGCTCAGAATGAAATTTGCCATCTGTCTCATAAATTTTGGCCTTTATGATGAAAACAAGAGAGAAACCACTACATTTCAAATGTTATGTGCCGTTCTTACATTACAGACTAGTCCGCATCAAGCATGTGACAAGAACATTAGTAAGGAAAAATGGTTCTTTAATATTAAATATTATGAACCTTTATTGATAAAGCCTTAATGCTAAATTTTAGACGCTTGAATGAGGGCATCAATTGCTTTATCTTTCAACTGCTCCTTAGTTTCTTCTAGTTGAAAATTTTCACGTTTAGTACTGATTTGTAGATTTTACTTTCGTTCAGTCTGTCTGATACCAGATGCAGAGGTCAATTATTTTTTGTCATGGACAACCAGTTCGTTCTTGAGATTAAATCCAAACTAACATTGGGCAAGTATATACACCAAAAATCCAAAATACTTCGTGGAGAATATGAAATATATGGATGTGAAATATTATCTATATTGCATCTCTCCCTCTGGATAGCAACGGGGAAGAAGATTCTGAATCAGTTCATTTTTAATATGTTCTCTACTAAAAACAAAATTATGCATATTTTTGGTTAGAAGGCATATGAGTCTGTTAATTGCTTCTCCATGGATTTGGGAAAAAGGGGAGAAAAAAAAAGGTTGCTCATGTTCTTGTTTCATGACTTGCTTTTTAAGTATCATACGAAGGGGTTAACTAATCTTGTGCCCATGCATTATCTTAACAGATTGTTACTCGTAGCCAATGAAGTATAGCAAAGACCTCTTTCATTATTTCTTAATGAAAGTTGTTCTTTTCACCTCAGCAGAAGGAAAAAACAAAAAGTAGCGAAGACTTGGCAGTTTATTTCTTTTTTGAAAAGCACACATCCACACCTTTGATGCAGGTTCCAAACTCATGATTTCAGCTAGTTTTGGCCGTAGGATCTGGTGGTGCTGCCTGGAAATGGATCGGAACAAGTTTTTGGATTAACCAGCATTTCCTCCCTTTTTGTGAAGTTTCCAACAGTTTACGTGTAAGTAACTATTAATCTAATCACCTGTTTATTTTGTTCATCTGAATCAGCTATCGTAATATATATATATACTTGTGTTTTTATTTGTTACTGAGTATTCTATATTTCTCCCTGTAAGTTCTGTCATATTTTATATTTGATTTTAAGGTAAATATCATTTTATACTCCTAAACTTTGAGGATTGTATCAATTAAAACCCCGACCTTTCGTAAGTGTATACTTTTACACCCTCCAACTTTTGTATGACCAATGACGATACAATTATTTGTTCAAGTTTAATAGGTGGTTTGGGTTAATTTAAAAAGTTAATGTTATTCAAAAATTCATTTTCATTTAAACACTTTTGATAAGAATTCTTTAAAATAAATATGATTAACGATTTTCAAAATCCATTTTGAGTTGTTAAACACTTATATTTTTTAAAAAATACTTAATTGATAATATTTTATTTTCATGAAAGTTCAAGTCGAAGGAAATCGAAAAGGCTATGAATATAGCCTCCAGTTGCACGTGCAAATACAGGGTATTCTTGTAAATGCAGGAAATATTCTCACGTGGGAAAGTGGTCATGTTTTATGGTTTGCTTTTGACCTGTGCATGCATGCGGAAGAGAGACCATTATTGTTCTGTTGAAACATTTGTTTCTGGAATATTGATAGAAATCATGCATTTAGGTTTTCAGTCGCCAGTTTTTACAATTTAAAAACAAAGCACATTAGATAATAATGTATCTATTCTAAGGGGGGTTTCCTGAGATTATGTTTTTAAGATACTCATTTTGTTTTGGTTTTGGTCTTCAAATAGTTTTGAAGTTTAATAATTTGATGACTAGTAATTGAAGTTATTGTATGTTTGAAACTACTTTTTATGAGGCAAAATATAATCTTCAAATTATGATTTTAAGATAATCTTCTATTTTTGTTTGACAGGTTTAAATTACTATGGAGGTCGAAGGTTTAAATTAAGGCAATTTGCAAAAACCAGCTTTAAAATATGGTAGTAGTTGCAATTATATCCTTAAACTTGAGTCCCAAATCGGACCTTCAAACTTACATAAATATAGATTGTAACATTTATATAAGTTTGAGGTTCAATTTTTATCAATTGTGGGTCCAATTTCTAGAATTATTGTAAGCTTGAGGGTCCAATTTTAACACTTGTAAAAGTTTAGGGGCTTATTTTCACAATAGAGAATTTGAGGGTGTGAGTGCAACTACCACCCTACTTTAGGATTGGTTTTTGCAATTTGCCCTTTAAATTAAAATTGTTGAGCTTAGATCAATGGTAATGGACGTGGTTTTTCTCCATAGAAGTTAAAGGTTTGGTCTCCATCTCTGCAATTGTTATACTAGAAGAAAATTAGAAGAAAATTATTAATAGATTTGCCTGAAATATTGTTCTAATTTTCATATTTATATAAGATAAATTAGATTATTTAATATAATCTCAAGACAGTGAAAAAGGTACTACAATCTTTTGGAATCTTTGTGAGATCGATTTGCGGGAATGACCAAAAGTAAACTACTATATGCTTTTATATAATTGGTAATGGTATCACGAATAATTCAAAGCTTACAGAAGAACAAACGTTGGGAATAAATGATAAAAATAGAAAAGGAAAAGGAAAAGAATGTTTAGTTCACGAGTGAGTATAATTTTTTTTTTTAAAAAAGAAAATTATGAATGGGTGTAATTTCATTTTAATAAACCCAATAAACGAACTTAGTAAATAAGAATTGAACCATCTTTCAACCTCAATCGATACATTTTTAATATATATATATATATATTATTTATATTTATTGAAGTTGTCTTTTATTAATTCCGATTAATTTTTAAAAATTAATTTACAAAATATCTTTTATTTATTTTCAATATGAAAATAAAACTCACTCCTAGTTTGAGAGTACAAGAGGATTAAGATTTTGTTTGATAGCTATTTAGGTCCTTTTGTAATCCATTTGTTTGAAAATTATGTTTTTTTTTTTTTAAACTATTTCTTATTTGTGATTTTCATAACTTTTGCTTACTCATAATTTTCATTTTTTTTTTTAATATAAGCATTGGAATTCAAATCAACTTTTAAAAATAAAAGTTTTTTTTTTTAATTTTAAATTTTTTTAAATTTAGTTTTCAAAACTTCACTCTTGAAAACACTTCTAAAATATTGACAATAAAATATATAAACCGATAGATGTAAGTGGTGTTTATATATTTTGTTAGAGTGTTGTGTATTGACAATTGTTGTTTAAGTACAGTTGTGATGTCTCACAAGTTGTTCCTCAGGTTCGTATCATTTGTTAATGATTTGTTTTCTTGTTTGCCAATTCTCAACGAGATTCTTTGGAAGCTTTTTTTGTTGATTATTTGTTTATTCATCTTTTCTTTTCCTTGGGAATTATTTCGAAAAACTATTTTTACTTTTTTTTTTTTTTTTTTGCTCTCGGTTGTTATGGAATGTTGCCGTCTTTCCCCTCCTCGTATGACTATCGTATTTAAAGGTGTGGAGTTTGCTATTTTAGGAGTTAGTCATTCTACGAGAAGAAAGTTCTGTTTGTTGTGCTTTGTAATAATATTGGTACGAGTCATATGAAATAGTTGGTTATGACAGTGTTTGATCTTAAGACAATCTTAAGATCTTGTTGAAATCACAGAGTAATTCTGTGAAGAGATTCATTCACTTAGGGGGAGCCTAAGTTTTTCTCGAGTGAAGTGTTCTTCATTTGAGTTTGGAAAGATAAACGTTGAAGAGGGAATCTTCTACTTAGGAGGAGCCTAAGTGCTCAACTAAGATCATCATACTTAGGGGGAGCCTAAGTCATGTTGAGAGGATGTCTCGCACTTAAGGGGAGTCTAAGTAGTCGTGCATTGAGTTTAGCTTTATGAGTGTCTCATTGTAATCGTCTTATATTTATAGATAAGTACATTGTAATTGATAACTTTCAATTAGTGAGACTATCTTTCTTGGGTGCACTATGTACCCCAGACGTAGGTGATATTGCACCGAATTGAGTTACCAAATTTTATGTTTTTCTCAAAGTTTAATTTCCTACTTTTACTCTTGATGTCCTTTGTATTACAGTAGCATCGTGTGTAACTAGTTTTCTCATGTGTTAGATAACCATCTATTTTCATGTTTAACTTAAAAAAACAAGATAGTTATCAAATGAAATCTTAGTTTTTGATTCTTGGTTATTGAAAATTAAGCTTACAAACATTTCCATCCATTAATTTCTTAGTTTTATTATCTACATTTTACAAGTGGTTTCAAAATTAAAACTACATAAAAAATAGTTTTTCTTTGTTTATATAGGGAAAATGAAAACCTGGTTAAGAAATTACAAGTGAGCAAGCACGATTTTCATAAACGAAAAGCTAAATGGATATCAAACGATAATATCGAAACGACTAATATAAATGATTTTTATAAATATCTTCATCTAAACAAATATCTATCGATATATTCAATATATATATGGGGGCACTCTCAAATACATGAGAAAATGACGTCATTTTAATTTGAGCAGACAAAGTTAATGAATGATCTAGCTGGAATATTGAAATAACCATAGTGGGTTAAATAATGTATATTAATTTTGAGTCGTTTTCAAAGAAAAGCCTAAGTTGCTTTAAGGCTTCAAAGTCCAACTTGTTGGTTTCTATAGGCCTCTATCTCTTTTCCACAAACCTTTATTATAGACGAGACAGCAACATTTTTATTTTACTTTTATTATTATTATTTTTCTTTGAGTACCACAACGTTATTGTTCCTATATCATATTCTCTTTAATTATCTTTTCAACAATTTTTTATTAAGTATAACAACAATAGGAATAGGGATCAAATTTTCGACTTCAAGGAAGGGAATCTATGTCAATTACCGCTGAGCTATACTCATTTTGACATTTTTTAAATTTGATCTAATGAATTACCAGCTGATTGGATAATTATTAGATTTTTTCTCCCAAGTATGCTTATAAACACTACCACTTATAAGTTTATGTGTTTTGCTATCTACTTTTAAAAAATGTTTAATTTTCCAAAATCGAGCAAAATTTTGATAACTAAAAAAGATTTTAAAACCCTTTTACATATTAGGTAAGAAGTATTCAAACATTTTTTAAGAAATACAATTTTTTATCAACAACAAAACTAAAAATTAAAAATGAAACCATTATCAAAGGATGTGAAAATTTAATTTTTTTTTTCAAAATAAGTATATTTACAAATATATAAATTATTTTAGAACACACATAAACTTTGGAGTTGTATCACTTCAAACTCTAAAACAATGATGATATAATTGCAACCCTAAATTTTCATAAGTGAATCAATTTAGACCATATGTTAGGATTCTATTTTAAAACCGTTGATGCATTATTTTCACACATACCGACTTTTTTAAACACAAAGATTAATGTAATATTAGAGTTATATAAGTCCTTGAAGAATAGCATGAGCGTGTTCTTTCATCCTTTTGTTTAATTTTCTCTATTATTCTTGACTTATTTAGTATGTCATAATTAACTATTTTTGGTTATCTTGGGAGAAGAACAATTTTATTAGGTTATTTTGAGTTGATTCTAAATGGAATAAGTGAAAGAAGTTATAAATCACCATTTGATCTAAATTCATTTAGATATGAATGATTAAGGTTTAAATAGGTTCAATTATCAACAAATTAAAAGAATATTATATGATTGGAATTTTTTTGACATTAATGTCAATTTCAGATTACTCATTTAATTTCACCCATATAATTTCGAAACAAAAATTACAGAAGGCCAGCCTGAGTTAAAAGACATTTCTACCTCTATTTAAAAAAGGGATATATGTTTGTTTGAATATCCATGTGAAATGTAATATAATACAATTAATAATAATGAAAAGGTAAACAAAGAAGCAAACATAAACACATGTAAAAGCAACATAAAAATTAGGTTAAATTAAAAGCTTAATCTTTAAAATTTGAAACAAAATTATAATAGGTCATTGTATTTTCCAATTCCATTTGTTACGATACCTACCTAATTTTTATTTTTTTTAAAAAAAACATCTAATTAGGTTCTTAAATTTCTATTTTTTTTTAGTACAATAAAAGTAGGAGATTCGAACCACATATTTTTTACCCGCTTTGACTTAAATTTACGATTTTGTGTCTAATAAATCACTTAATTTTCAATAAATAAACTAACCATAAAAAATTAAAAGTTTAGAGTTCTGTGAGACATAATTTATTTTTAAAAACTTCAAATATATACTAGAAACCATTAGATATAATATTGAATTTAAGCTCAATACATACTTTAAAAAAAAAAAAAAAAGTTCACATGAACTTATTAAACACTTTTGAAAGTTCAAGAATCAAATAGACACACCAAAGTGAGTTTAACTCAATGGTCATTGACATGATCTTCTTCCTTAGAGATTGAAGGTTTGATCTTCTATCCTCACAGTTGTTATACTAAAAAAAAAGAAAAAAAGAATCAAATAGATATAGACTTCAAAGTTCAGAAACATTAAAGTTGTAATTTAACTTAATTTAAATGTTTTTCTCAATACCAACTAATATAATATATATAATTCAAATATTGATGCAGCAATTAAGCACCTCTTACATTACAAGTCTGCATAGAAAAGAGGTAAACAAAGCACAAATTGAAGGATGAAGTAGTACAAATCAGGCATGCACACATATTACAAAGCTCAGCAAATTAAGTACATTGAGAGTTTTGTGATATCAAAGGCTTTTAAAAGCTGAAAATTCAAAAGGCATAATGGAAATGAAAACTCTCTGATCATAAGTACTATTGGCTTTTAATGGAATTTCATAGAGATTCTATCCCTTCTTGGAAGAAGAAAAAGAGAAGATTTATGCTAATGATTCTTGAAAGGATAATAAAAATATAGCTGAACCTTGGGGGATCAATCCAGTCAGTGATCTTATCAAATTTCTTCTCTCAATTCTTCACTTTTCCTTGGTGATCCCTTCATCTAATATATATATTCCCTGCAAATTACATAATATATCATAATAATATAGTATATGGTTAGACATAGTTAGGAAGAAACTCACGTAATTAAATCATTTTGAAACATGCTTTTAATGATCCAAAGTCAATTTAAATGGAGTGAGAAATCGAATACTAGGTTGATTTTGTATGATTAAAGACACGAACATGATAAAATTATACAAATCACTTCTATATATGTAATTCATATTTGAAGCAAAGGTTAAGATCATGTGGCTTAATACTATCTGCAAAATAAGCATACTACCAACTCAAATTGGTTGATCTATCATCTATGGATAAATAACCTAAAGTAAAAGTGAAACTGTAAACTAAATCATGTATATTCATTAATCTTTGTGAATCTAATTCTCTTATGAACTAACACAACTGTCATCAAGTATGTACAATAATCTCGAGGTCAAAAACTCGATTCTCCTACCCACATATTGTAAAAAGAAAAAAATCAAAACAAAAATACAAACAACACAAAATTTGAAATATTTAATCAATATAAATAAAGACAAGAACATAGGTTGAGAAATATTTAATCAAGAAGATAGGAAAACAAATAAAGACAAGAAAACTTCAACTTTAATTTGGTTGAGAACTTTAAATCCACTAAATTATGTAAGTGAATGAAATACCATTAATGGGTTTGCATTCAATTAAAATAAACCCTAGTTATAACCCTAGTTGTTTATTTAAACTAATTTGTAGAAAGGATCCAAGAAAATTAATTTAAGCAAACTTTTGGGGAAAAGAAAAAGAGGGAAATAAGGAATATCAAAAGACTTTCAAGTCCAAACATTTAGATGATGGAATATAACTCAGTGTCCCACAAAATCTAATATTGGACAAGAAGCAAATCTAGACATAGTACGAAGGTAAAACTAAAAAAAAATTAATAATAATAAGAATAAAATAAGAAATTACTATTTCATGGGTCTTCTGAAAACAACCAAAAATAAATAAATAAATAAATAAATAAAAATAGTGGTTCATTAATTAAACAATCAAAATAAAAAATAGCATGGTGTCTCATATAATGCAAATTAATAGAGATTTGGTTGTGACAATCATGGCTTTATATTAGAAATAGAAGAAATTACAAGAACACTAACAAATTAAAGCCCTACAATAAAGCAAACTTGAAAAAAAGTTATCACTATGCCAAATACATTACAAGGACATGATTTTTGACACAAGACATGAACATTAATTACCTTAATCATTTTCTTTAAAAAAAAATGTAAAGCAATAACATTATTTATAAAAGCATAAGAAAAACATTACACTTCATTGGAGAAATTAAAAAGAATCAAGTATATATTCAGTCCTTAATGAAAAAACACCAAGGTTTAGAAATGCATGAGTTTTCAAGAATGTTTATATCTATAGAAGAATGATCTATACAAGCTTTAATCAACCCAATTTTGCTAGTAGCTAACTAGATGGAGTACTATCACACACTTACTATTACTCTAATTTTCATTATATCCTTCTTTGAGACTATAGAGTTTTTGAATGTAATCTCCCATAGTTATTCAAATAAGATTATTCATCATAATCCAAAACTATTTATAGCATATACAGAACACCTTAAAATTAATAATAAAAGACTGAAATAAATTAGGATCATAACATAAAACCAACCAACTCAACAACTTAAGACATATATTATCATACCTCTATATTTTTTCGAGTAAGATATTAAAGGATAAAGAGAGATCAGGAGGTGTACCCAAACATCTCAACTAGGTTAATATATCCATAACACCCTCATCACATCCCAAACCCGTAAGTAGATTCATTACCACATCACACATCTATCTTAAACATTAAATGTTCTAGTTCTTGCATCGATCCACATGGTCAAACTATAAAAATAAATAAATAGATAAATAAGCATTTGGTAGTTAGATTTGATTACCATATATAAATATTTTGGAGAGATGGAGAGAGATTGATAAAGATGATCAAGGCACAAAGTGCATCATGGAGCTTGAAGTAGAATCTTGATCACCTCCTTTGATTTGACTAGTAGAAGTAATTTTCTTCTTCTTCTTTTTGTAAGGAATTCCTCTTGCTTTAGCTTGACATTCCCTAACCTCCCTAAGATAAACCCTAATTGCACCACTAGCAAAAGGATTAGTCTCTGGTGAACCACCATTTTCTTCATAAGCAGCTCTTAATCTCCCAATTAAAGCATCTAAACTTCCCCAAGCTTGTCTTAATGGACAAGTACAAGGGGCAGGTGGCTCAGGCTGTCCATAAAACATACAACCTTGAATATGAACTTTTGTTTTACCAAATTGATCAAGGTACCTTAAAAATTCCAAAACTTGGTTGCAATTACAATGAGAAAGAGGAACTGGTGGCCTTTGATTCTTCAAATATTGGCAAAATGTGTTCCAATCTCTTCTTTTTTGGGACTCATATCTACTTGGGGTTGATCCATGACTTCCACCACTTGGTTGAGGGGAAGAACTTGATGAAGATCCTTCTGAAAAATCTTTGCTAATTGATCCTTCAATTGACATTTTTTTTTCCTTTTTGATGGTCAAATTGAGAATATGAAAGAGCTGATCAAACTGATGGAACTTAATTTTGCTAAATAAGGCAAAATATTTTGAAAGGGGGGAACTTTAATTTTTGGTGTGTGTGTGAGGGTGAAATGAATAGAGGAGAAGAGTGTGGGAGAGTGGAAGAAGATGCAAATCAAATCATGGAGCTATTGAATAGACATGTTATGGGCCACATTAACTTGCTTTTTTTCTCTCATTCATCTTTTTCTTCATATACTTCAATTTTGTATTTTGTTTTTCATTCTCTCTCTTATTATTCATATAGCTTTTCATAGGTTTGGTTATCTTATCATATCACATGTTAGATTAAATATATATTGGTAAACACAAAGATATTAGGGTTTTTTTTTCTTATATTAAAAAAAATTCCCTAAACAAACTAGGCTTGTGACATCCATTTAACGAAATTTGCCATTGAACCAAATGGGGTTTTATTTTAGTCTTGTGAAATCTTAAAGCTTGTCGCCATGATTATGTTGGAATATCTTGAGTTTGTTACCTGGCGCTTCGTATTTAAATTATTTATATTTTTGACCCTAGGGTTTAGAGGAGTTATGCTATATAAATTTTTTAACCTTAGGGGCGCTTCTTTGGATTTGTAAGTCTCTCTTTGCTCGTGAATGTAGCTAATAGAACCACGTAAAGCTCTGTGTCAATTCTCTATTGTTTATGTTTTATGTTCATCTTTGATTGTCGATTTCTTAACCGGTCGATTTCCTTTTTCTAAAAGCCTCCCTTAGTCTTTCTTATGTAAATTTGAAAACATATTCACATTGTGTCTATTTTGCATAAAAATTATAGTTGTTTTTTTAAATCAATTTAAATAAAAATTAATTACAAACGACTAATTTTAAGATTTATTAAAAATACAAGGATTATTTCAATTTTTTAAAAACAACTATAAAAACTAAATTTAAACATTTAAAAATACAATAAAAATGGATGAATCAAGGCATAATAAAATTTGAATTACAATGATTAAAATGATTTTTTTAATCTATTTTTAATTTTGAGATTCTTGATTGGCATGATTTGAGGGGAGAAAAGAAAAAAAACCCCAAAATTAGAGGTCATGTTGGTGGAGATAATTAATGGCCAACCAATCTCATCAGGACCCACCATCAAAGATACTCTATCTCATCAAATTCTTCAAGTTTAATCCATCATAAAATCTCAGCCGTCAAACATCTACCTGATCGTACGATTTTATTCTGACCAAATTACCTCACTATTCTGACCAAATTACCTCACTCTCTCACCCCTCTTTTTATTTATTTATATAATTGGTCATTCAATCTTTGACTTTGAAAAAGAAATTACACACCAATTATCTATAAGCTAAAATCTCTTTAATTTCATTCAATAAGAGTTTGTTTTGTTTAACTTTTTAAGTGTTTTAATTTTGAAAATAAGTCATTTTGAAAAAAGAATTAAAATGTTTGACAACAATTCAGAATAGCTTTTCAAACACTTTCGAAGTGTATTAATTTAAACAGTTTTTATCAAAAGAGTGAAAAACATTGTTTTCTCTAGTCAATTTAAACAGACCCTAAAAACGTTTAGAAGTGGTTTTGAAATAACTAAAATTACTTTTGTCATTTTTAAAATCACTATTAAATATGTTTTTAATAATTCAAAACCAAAATTGATGATATGAAAATTGCATTTAAAAATTTATTATTAAATATTAAATTAGTTTTGAGAATTAAATCGATGTACTTGAGCATGGTAAAAGTGATTTTAATAACATGACAAAAGTGATTTTAAATTTGAAATTACTTTGGAACAAGCCATTAATCCTTTAAAAAATTAATGTTAAATTTTACACTTTTAAACCAAACTTTCATATCATCAAAATTGATTCTAAATGATTGGAAGCACATTTTAAAGTGATTTAAAAAAATGATAAAATTGATTTTAACCATCTCAAAATCACTACCAAAATACCATATAAGTTTGTGATCATATTGTTCTCCCTATGTATATGCCATAAGTTTTTGATCATATTTCCATAAGTTTGAATTGATTTAGTCCTTCAATAAATTTTGTGACATTTAGTCCAAGAATTTAAATAATGTAACACAATTTAGTTTCTGTATTTTAAAATTTAGAGTGATTAATTTTTGTCTATAATCTTTATCATGAAAATTATTGTCAACATTTAACGAGATCTTAATTATATATGGAATTGTTAAACTGATTAGTGATATATTTATAAATTACATATGTTAAGCCATTACACAATAGAATGGATACTATGTTTTGATAGACTTCCTTACCGGGTTAAGATTAATTTGTTACAAATTTTAAAGTTTGGACTAAATTTTTATATATTTAAGTTCATAGATTAATGGTAGGTTTAGTTTAACTTTTTAAATTTTAAATTCTAAAAATAAGTCATTTAAAAACAGAGAGTTCGACAATGATTAAAAATAATGAACTTGGAACACTTTAAAACTGCATTTTAAATCATCTTTATTGAGAGAATTTAAATAAAAATAAATTTTTTAAGAAAAAATACTTTTTTCCTTAGTCGATACAGATAGACTCTAAGTTGTTACTTACATGAAAGTTCAAGAATCTTAAAGTATTTTTTAAAAAAAATCTTTTATTTTATCAATATTAGACTAGAAATTTGATCATTTAAGATGGGGTTTGTCTTTAGCTTTAGAGAAACAATATTAAATATTAACACGAACATAATTCAACAATTATTCATTCCATTAAAGTTAGAAGTTCAAATTTTCTCACACTATTTTAGTCATTTCATTGTATAATTTTGTCTATTTAATTTTCATGTTTGCGTATAACATGAGTATATGCATTCATTCATTGTTTTACTTTTTGCCTTTGCACTCTTTTATTTCTAGGGTTTGTCCCAAAAAGTCTTTTACTAATAAAAATGAGTTGTTTTATTATGAACCATTTAGGGGCAAAGTCAAATTTTTTAGAATAATGATGAGAAAATTTCCATATTCTAACAAATATATATATATAGCTTGTAACTATGGTTTTTTTTTTTTTTTAATTTCTCAATTAAAATGCTTTCAGGAAGATTTCACAAGGAAGCATCTTTCTCATTCTCTTAAAAAAGAAAAACAAAAGAATTACAAATAATTTCAAATCACATTAAAAAAAAAAAAAAAAAAAAACAGGAGTAAAAAGAAGGTACGATGCACCCGGATATCTCAACTAAATTGATACATTGCTAGCACCTTCATCATCCATACTATGATAAATCACCACATTTCTTTTAATCTATCCATCTTCTTTCATTTGTAGACAATATGAAACTTATATTTGAATTAAAATGATGACAAGGGGGTAGTTTAATTTGTAACATTATCAAAATAATGCAAAGAAAATTTGAATGTGGAATCCTTCTATGGACAAAAATGAATAATATCTGGAAAGAACATATCAAAATAGCATCGTACACGAAACTTTAAGCTGGTAGAATAGAGTAGAGCGTGGTCTTATTATTTGGTAAGATATGAAGAGTAGAAGTAGAATATAATAATGGAGGAAAGAGTATTATTATTTAGGTGAAGAAGAGAGGGGAAGATGAAACAAATATGAAGATTGTCGTCTTGTAGTTTTTGGCCAATCATCGATCATCTTTCTCTCCCTTTGTTTTTCCTTCATGTCTTTGTTGCATCCCCATTTTTGCCCCCAACCCATCAAAGATACCCTACCCATTCATAAAATTATGACAACAATAATTGTTTTAAAAATCGTCAATATGAACATACTCAACTGACATATAACAAAAAAAAAAAAGAAAAAAATTGAATAACATGCAATACACTTCGTTTTATGCTTTCTTCTTTTTTATAATTTTTTATTGGATAACTGCATAGGGTGCAAAAAGATAAGTATAGCCCAAGTAGCACATAAGTATTTCTCAAATTTAAAATTATTGGATCTCAAGGTTAGAAGTTTGATTCTCTATCTTACATATCGTCAAAAAGAAAGAAAGAAAGAAAATAGAATACTTGCTTTAAACCCTAAAAATTGAGAAATGCCAAAACCAAGAGTAATTGAAAAAATTTAGGTTAAAATATCAATTTAATCTCTGTAATTTAGAGTTACATAAACCTGAGATTTTTTTTTTTCTATATTACTAGTTTAGTGTTGATTTTTAATTTTTTTTTTTAATATCTATTGGCCCGAACCCTCACCAACAAGACCCAATACTTGGTCATTCGAAGCACTAAATAACAAATTCAAAGCATTTTAACAATCTGATTATCTTAAAAAGAAGAGATTTAGGTAGGTTTAATTAGAGTTGGAAAACATATATGATTTATGAAATTTGTAGTTACCCTAAAAAATTGGAGACTATGTGTGGTAGGGTGTTTGGCAACCTTACAAAACAAAAGGGGGTGGTAGATCATATGAAAGGATATATGGAATTTTACGGATATTTCTTTCTTTGATCAATCATCCTTCAAAGCCACTTTTAATACTTAACAATGTCCTTTATATATATATTTCATGTTAAGTCAATGTCCCATTATTCATAAAAGACCAATTGTACAACATTTTTCACTAAAGTAATCTATTCTCTTTTTCTCTTTTTCCTTTTTCTTCTTTGAGTAAATGGAGAATCATTTTTATCTCTGTATTTAATTGAATTTAAGTCGAACAAAATTGACTTTATTAAATAATTATTTAGATCTCGTTTGATAACTATTTAAATTTATAAACACTACTTTCACTTATGAAATATCTTTACTTATTTTTATCTAATTCTTAAAAATATATTGAAAATACCCAAGTAAAAATTTTAAAATCTAAAAAAAGTAATTTTTGTTTTTTAAATATAACTAAAAATACAATTCAAGCGTATATTTTAAAATTTAAAAAAAAAAAAAAAAACATGGTAAAAAAGTTGTAAGCTAAGAAAACATGCATGATATTCAAAAAAAACCAAATTGCTGCCAAATGGTTTTTTTTTTTTTTTTTAAATTGAAACTTAGACACTATTTCTACCTATGTATAAGTTTATGTGTTTTACCTACTTCCTACTAATATTTTAAAAAAAATTAACACATTTTGAAAACTTAAAAAAAAAAATTCTCAAAAATTTGTTTTTTGTATTTTAGAATTTGACAAAAAATTGTAGTGTTTCTTACAAAGGTGAAAGTCATAATTAAAAATTTTGAAAGAAACAAACATAAGTTTAACATAAAACTAAAAATGAAATCGTTAACAAATATGACATTTGCTTCTCATTTTTAGTATTTGAAAATTAAATTTATAAGCACTACTACTTTGCTTTTCATTTTTAATATTTGAAAATTAAATTTATAAGCACTATTATTTTTACCTACAAATTTTTTAATTTATTATCTGCATTTAAAGAGTGCTTTCAAAAATTAAATCAAGCATTTTTAATAAAAGAAATAGTTTTAAAAATTTGTTGTTTTTAGAAATTTGTCAAGTATTTAAATGTTTCTTCTAGAGAGATGAAAATCATACAAAAGAAAAGCTGAAAAACAAACCAATATAAGAAAAAAAAAAACTAAAAATAAAGCTTCTAATAACTATTAGGTCCTATTCGATAATTATTTTATTTCTTTAAAATTATTTTATTTTTGTTTCTGTTTTTTAAATTTATATTTGTTAATTTCTCTCAATTTTCTACCATAATTTTTACTTTTTTAAAAAAAAATATTTGAATTCTTAGTTAAAAAAAAAAGAAAGAAACTACATTTTTTTAGTTTTCAAATTTTGCCTTTATTTTTTAAACTATTATTGGTAAAAAATTGACAACATAAACATGAAAAAAAATTGTTATCAAATGAAACCTTAACTTTTAGTTTTATGTTTTCTGAAGATTAAACTTATAAATACGACTTTCTAGAAGCAGATGAAATCAAACAAGTTATAGATAATAATAAATAAATAGACCCTGTTTTGTAACTATTTGATTTTTTAGTTTTTGAAAATTAAGTCTATAAATACTTGTTCCACCTCTAAGTTTCTTTGCTTTGTTATCTATTTTCTATCCATATTTTCAAAAGCTAAGCCATTAAAAAATTTATTTCTAAGAACTTTTTAAGCAAATTGCAAAAATCACCCATAAAATATGATGATAGTTGCAATTGTACCCTCCAATTTTAGTTGTACAAATTGAGCACTCAAGCATATACAAATGTCAAATGTGGACCCTAAAATTGACATAATTGTAGAAATTGTAACCCTTGAATAAATTTGAGCATTCAAATTTTATCATTTGGGGGTCTAATTTCTACAATTACGGTAAGTTAGAAAGTCTAATTTTAATATTTTTATAAATTTGAGACATCAATTTTTACCATTAAAAGTTTAAGTGGAAAATTATAACTACCACACCATTTCACGTGATTTTTACAATTTGTACAATTTTGTTCAACGGTATTCACGGTAGACTGTTGGTCTTAGCTGTTACCTTTGACAAATCTTTTGATAAAGAAAAAACTGAATTTGGATAAAAAGAATTTCGAGAAGCCGCCACAATGAATAACGTTTTAAGCATTTATTGTGCTTTCTCTATTTGACCTAATCAATTAATCTGCAAAAGAAAATAAATTTGATTGATAATACAATTTCAAAAGAGAAAAAGATGATAATAGAAGAGAATTTTGGGCAATAACATAACACATTAGCTAATACACCAATTAAATCATTCAAAAAAAAGTCTAAATTATACAAAATACTCTTCTTTTTTTAAAAAATATTATATAAAATACTCTTAAACTTTATATTTTTTTGACCAAAAAATAATATTTTAAACTTTCAAAACTTTTAAAAATACTCTTAAACTTTCAACAAAAGTTATAAAAAAAATATTCTTATCATTAGTTTTGGATGAAAATCGGGTATTGTTTTGTTACAAAAATACCTTAGAACTTTCAAAAGTATAAAAAATACTCAAGAATCTTTTTTTAAAAAAAATACCCTTATTGTTAATATACGAACAAAAATAGTTAATATCTCGTTTTAAAAACAACTCTAAAATTTCTATAAAAAAAACAATTAAAAATGTTCACGTTGTTAGTATAGTAATTAAGTTGTTATGAAATTTTTTTTAGTTAAAAATAATAATTTTAAAACAAATTATATAGATATATTCTCGAAAAATATTCTTAAATGTATTTTTTCTTAATATCGTTTTAAATGTAATTTTTTTTCACACAAATATTATGTAATCAATTAGTATGTGATTCTCAACCTGTATTTTTTTATTATATAAATTGAAATGTAATCTAGAAAGAAATAAAAAAGACTCCAAGAAAATAATATTTTATGCAACCATTTAATTTTTAACACAAAAATGAATTCAAAAGAAGTTAAAAATGTAGACATATCTTGAATCAACCAACTAAAAGAAAAAACACCATTATTTGCTTTACAATCAGCTTCTTTACAAATACATTAAATATAATTATTAAGAAGAAAAGATGTGTCTATTTCTTTTTTTGGTTTAGGAATTTGAAAAGGAAAATAAATATATTTTAAAATTTTGATAATTGAAAAACAAGATCTTTTGTATATATTCGTAAAAATGTATAACATATTTAAAGGGAAAAATTGCAATGCAGTAAATATTTATTAAAAAATTAGAAACATTTGAAATTAACAATAATAACTTATGGTCATCAAATTATAAAAATGAAATGTTGTCTAAATTATAAAATAAAACTAATTATCAAATTAAAAAAATTAAATGACTGACACATACCTTAAATCAATCAATTTTCCATTTGACATTAAAAAAAATAATAAAAAAAATAATGATGTTTGTTTAGCATGCAAGATATATCATATAATGAACACTTTTTCTAATGGGATTTTAAAAGATTACTGATGCAATATTTATGAATATGGTAAATATACTATTAGACACGGATAAACAGTAACATTTTGTTATATTTAAATATACTTTTTAACAGTTTTATCATTTAAAACAATGATTCTTGATTAAATAATAATTTAAAAAAAATTGATTAAACAAGAATTGATATTACAATATGAATAATTTACTAAATATACTAATTGTTAATTCAAACAAAATTAACCTAGTTTAGTAGATAAGAGATTAGTTACTAATATAAAAGGTAGGTTTGATCATCATCTACTCACTTTTTGAACACTAACCAAATTCAAGAAAGTTTAGTGGTTGATTAAACACTTATTTACTTTTCTAAATTTAAAAATATTTTACTATTCATTAAACTGAAATTAAAAGAAAATTTATGGTTTTTCTTAGGATAGAAAAATTACAGCTAAACGAGATGTAGATTAATGAGTGATATATAGGAAAAAGTATTGTTATTTATTAGTTATGATTATTTAATTTAATCAAATTTCTCTTATCTATCTATGTCAAATGTTTGAATCTCCCCACCCACTCCTAGTCCATGAATCTGATTTGGATTTAACTAATTTAAAGTATTTTTCAAAGTATTAAAAATTATTTTATTTATATTATGCTAAATATTTTAAAGTATTTTGAAATCAAGCCCAAGTATATACTTAAAAAAAAAAAATGCAACATTATGATGTCAATTATCATCTAGTTGTTTTATCTATCACATCTAATTATGGATTTTTTCTTAATATTATTTTACTTGTATTTTCAATAATATTCAAAAAGAAAAACAATGTGACAAAAAAGTCACATAAACAATCTTCTTTCTTATCTTATCGAGTGATAGGATAAAAAGGTGCCACGATAACGTTGAAGAGAGAAATATTGTGAAAAAGTGCATGTTATATATATCAAATCAATCTATCGAATATGGGTTTTCGGGTATGAATAGTGTATATACGCTTCAAGAACCATTTAAGAAATTGGTATAAAAAGTCATGATAAACTTAGTCCAGAAAATAATAATAATAATAATGCTAGTGGTTCATGTTGCAAATCCCTTGAAGAAGGGTGCCTTGCAGATTCTTCCTTAATTTACTCGATGGTATTTCGAATCACATTTTGAAGAACAATCGAATATATACGATTTTGGATTTTTTCAGGACAGAATTAGATTCTTATCAAAAAATAAAAAAATAAAAAAAATAAAAAGATACATAAAAATTATCCATCTTTTCAAATAATTATGCTGAGCAATCATCTCACAAGAGAAGTTGATGGAATATGCAAATTATTATGTGAGACATGTTTCCTGTATAGGTGACACCAAAACGTGCCATATATAACCATATTATATATTGGAAATTTTTTACCTTAGGTTATATCCTCTTTGGAGATCTTTTATATATATATATATTTCAGAATATAATGAAGATTCAAATTGTTGATTTTTTCTTTTTTTTTTTTTTTTTGGATTTATGTATTAACCAAGTCAAGTCGAGTTATGTTTGACTACTGTCAACTAAGATTTATAATTAGAGATGTATCATTTTCGAGGGAGAATTGTGTATGTTGAACTTTGTGAGTTGATTGGAAAGTTGGGATTCCTCGAAAATCCAAAATGGAAATTTAGACTTCCCTCGCAATGTGCCAATTAGATCTTTTACTATCAATTTCTTTCCTTCTATTTCTTTTTATCTTGGGTTCTAGAATTGGGTTAGTAAAAATTTGTAGCACATTTTGAAGTGTGATAGAATATTGAATATTTGTATTGACAAGCGCAGTATTGTAAGCATCAAGTTTTGTATAGTTAAAACGATTGTAAAACCAAGAGTTATCAGAAATTTTTTTAAAAATTTCAATTAGGGACTCGACAATTAATGGTGGTTTTGCAAAACATAAAAATAAAGAAAGTAGTTAACAATCGATAAAAGAATTCACTGCTAAAACATCCTAGGGGTATTGATTTCATTCAACAATTTTGTGGATTCATAATGTTTTTGTTCAAACAATTCAATTATTACCTAGGCTTAGAAGTCTATCTAGGGTTTCCTCTCTCGAACCCAACCCTTTCTAATGTCTAAAAGTCAACCCTATTTTCATGCAATTGAACTATTAGATACAACATTAAGACTCTTCATCATTAGCCTCCAACATTTTCTTGTCACTCTCATGCACAATCCAATGCCAATTTAACATGCTAGTTTCAGTTTTAAATCCTCTCTCTCAACCATAATTAAAACCTAAATTCAATCAAATGGTGATCAAGCATTTAATTGGAAAAGACAAACATGATTTAAAAAAAAAAAAAAAAAAAAAAAACCCAACGAATTCAATAGATCAAATTAATGAAAAACAATTCACAATCAAAAGTTGAAATTTATCTAGCCCTAAAACTTCTAACAACTCAATCACTCATGTTCAGAACATTCAACATAAACATGTTGTTTAGATTATGTAAGGGGAATAAATAAAGGAAGAAGAAATTATTTGTTGATCATGATGCTATCGCGGGTACCGTAACCATGTTGTCTTCTCGATCTCTTCTCTTAGTCCCAACATTTAGGCTTTGGAAAATCCTCTTAACAACAGCCCCTTGGCCTGTATGGAATGTGCTAGCTAGGGTGAACTCCAATCAATATCTTCTTCAAATGATGCCAAAATGAGTGATTAATAGGGAAAAGTTGTCATAGCACCACGAAGCTAGTCTACTAATCCTTCTCGTGTTGTTGAGTTGAGCAAAGTGCTGCCATAACGTGCCATGCATGCACTTTTCCACCATTTTTACTTCTTTTCTTGTCCTTGGTAAAACTTTAACCTTCCTAAGGGATATTTTTGTCATTTTACACCCTAATTAGCCCGTTCTAATCTAAATACTCAATTTCTACAAAATAGATAAATAAAGCATCAACGAAAGCATTTATACAATAAACTAACCAAAATCTAAATCTAAGAAAATATTTTTCAAGTGCTTTTCATGTACCAATCTTAAAAATAAAAAAAAATAAATAAATAAGTCAACAATAATAATTTTCTCTCTTTCTTAATAGTTCGAACTGTTTGCTTTTTTTATCATTGTGGAATTTGTGGATAAACTCTTGAATTCAATATGGATGTTGCAACCTTTAAATACAAGAACCATTATATTCTCCAAAAAAAAAAAAAAAACAAAAACAAAAAAAAAGAAAAAGAAAAAGCCATTGTATATTTGTTCCCGACTTCCATGAGAGGTTATTAAAACCTTCTTCAATTACTTATTGTCTTTACGTGGATGTGAATGAAATCATATCAGTGTGAAGATAAAAAAATGATGTCACTTTTGTTCTAAACTTCTAACAAGAGATTTATAATAAATAAATAAATGACAGTACCCTAGACTTTACAATGTTAGCAAAAATTAGGGACCAACTTCCAACACTATTTTAAGTTGTTTTCTTTTAAATGAGATACTATAGGAAGACGGGATCAAGAACTGTATCGAGACATTTCAACTATGTTAACGCATCCGTAGCACCTTCATCATACCCTAAAACTGATAGTGATGCATTCATTTAATTGAAAGTACAAGTATAGGGTTCTATACAAGATAGTTGGAGAGGAGTTTGAAATAAAATGAATAATCAAGGAGACTAGAGAAAAGCCACCTAATTTAAAGTAAATCATAATTATAAAAAAGAGAACTTTTGGTACACCAAAGGGCAAGAAGAGATATGATCTCATCCCATATCCTCAAGTCGGATTTTTCCCGCAATTAGAATATTCAAGCATTTTGTTCGAGCCACATGCACCCCATGGCGTCTCATTATTATTTGATTCACTTAACAATAACTTTTTTGAAAAAATATTATTTTAAATTATTATTAAAATGAATGAAATAACAATAGTAAAAAATAATAATAAGTCGATACGAGTCGTGAATATAGCTCATATGACAATATTCTACAAGTCATCAAAAAACAACTTGATCTAACAGGAAGATTTGATGACGGGTTATGGAGGGACCCAGGTCTATTGCCTTTTCCTTGTGTGTAGGAGGTTGGTTTTAAGGTACAATTTTGTAACTTCGTGGTATTTATATTATCCATTGGATCGACAATTAGAAGATAGATTGACATTAGATGAATATAGAAAACAAAAAGGTACGAGGGTTAAAGAAGAAGATAGGTAAGGCAAAGACAAAGAAAAAAAAAAAAAAAAAGACAATTGTTAGGTTTTACATTGTTACTTTTTTTTTTTTTTTTCTTTTCTTTTCTTTTCTTTTCTTTTTGGGGTGTCACAAAATAGGAATATAGGGCTATTGTCCTTAATTGAAAGCCATTTGGGTTTTGGCAGGTAGTAGGACCAAGTTTCGTGAAGGACACCCAACCCCACAAATCTCTGCCCTTCCCTTTTTAATTGATCTCTTTCACCCTTTCTCAACCAAACCCATTAAATCACTCCTAACTTTTTGCTTTTCTTTCTCTCAGTTTCAGCTCTCTAATGGCCACTTGATCTCCCTCTCATGCAATNGAAGGACACCCAACCCCACAAATCTCTGCCCTTCCCTTTTTAATTGATCTCTTTCACCCTTTCTCAACCAAACCCATTAAATCACTCCTAACTTTTTGCTTTTCTTTCTCTCAGTTTCAGCTCTCTAATGGCCACTTGATCTCCCTCTCATGCAATCTTTATTTCCTTCTACCATGTTTTTCGAGTCCATTGATGATTTAACATGATTCAAAGTGAGAATTTTATGTTCAACTCTTATAATGTTATTTTCTTCTATCTATATTGATTTTCACTTATTCGGTCTCTTCCACCTACTTCAAGCTCGCAATGAGGAGTGTTAGAGTGATGATATAATATTAAATTTACCTTCACTCATCAACTTAAATTTTTAGGTCAAAGAGTGATATAACACTACTTTTTTTAAGTATTAGATGGTGGAAGAGTTGTATTGGGTTTTGACAAAATATTAGAAGTGCAATTTGTCTCACATTGGAAAAATTGAAAAGGAGCTAGTACCTCTAGTTTCAAGTTGTTTAGGTCAAAAACACTCTAAGCCTAGTGTGCTAACTTTAATTAAATTTCTTTTGTATTCTCTAGTTTGAGAGTGGAAAAAATGTGTGAGTAGTCAAACACTTTGAGAGAGTGTTATTGTAATTGGGATCGAGAGAGAGAATTATTTTGTGTGATATGTAGCAATTTTTCACATGGTGAATTTTTTTTGGTTCGTGGTTTTTTTCTCCAGTTTGGAGGTTTTCTACGTTAATTTTTTTGTTTCTAATTTTATTGTTTCATTTTAATTTTTTTGTTATCTTTTTCCAACAAATTGAACTATTCTCTTTATTTATATATATATGACAGTGAGCTATGCTCGCTTCCACTATTTCATTTTCAGTATTGTGTAATTAGGTTTGTTTTGATTTTAAATTGACATCTGGTTCAATGAACGTATCCTTTTTCAAGAGATGTCTTTCTTATTTCCCTTTATGTTAGAAGGCTTATGAATGGACGTGTATTGTTTGGGAAAGAAATGAGTGCTTTCTTAGTTAAAGATAAAGTGCTAAAGTTTTTCCAATATAATTAAAGGATAATGGGAGATTTTAGTGTCAATATGATACTACGTGCATTGTCCTAGAACTTAAAAAAGTACTTTTTTTTTTTTTTAAATATACATATTATCAATTAAATAAGGAGTAAGTGAAGATTTGATGTATTGATCGTGATGTACCAAAAGAAATATTTGGGAGTCATTTTGAAATCGTTAAAATCATGACTCGTGTTTAAAATTACAAACTCAACCATGTTTTTAATTATTGTATTCGAAATCAACTTTGATATAATAAAAATATATAGTACTTAGTTATTTAAAACCAAACATTAAATTGATTTTCAATGATTAAATAAAACATGAACAATAAAAAAGATGACTATAAGTCAAATTTCAAAATTTCACTTCCAAAAATGCATTTTTTTATAGTTCAACAATTATAAAATAAAGATTCAACCATCAACTTTTAAGATAATAATTAGTACATAGATTATTGCATTC